>SJXQ01012771.1:342097-418519 GCA_006408695.1 Aepyceros melampus | reverse complement strand
CTACAAGGTACCTAATAATTGTGAAAAGAGAACATCGTTAGAGTGAAGAGTCTAGGGAGAAATCCCTGAGTCATGTAACTAGAGTTAACAGCATCAGTGATACGAGAACCACAATGTTACACCGCGTGACAGGGTTCTGTCAGCACCGAGCACAGCTTCCCTTGTGTGATGTGATGCTCCCATCACACAAGATCTGAATTGAGTCACTAGGAAACATCTGAAAAATCCAAGCTGGGGGCTTCCTACAAAGTAAGTGGCCTGTTAATAGTCAAAGATGTCTAGGTAGTGAAGAACCAAGGGAAGCCCAGAAACTGTTACAGAGTGAAGGAAGTGAAAGGGCAGAAAGCATTGTATGGTTAGGAACAGATTCCCTGTGCTGAAAAGATGTTATTGAAAGAACTGGTGAAACTTGAATGCATTTTGATTTAGAGGGCTGTATGACAGCTTTCTCCCTTGTTTGTAGGAAATACACACTGAAGTATTCAGGTTGATGGAGCAACATGTAGGCACCATGTTGACAGCTTTCTCTCAGAAGGTTCAGGAAAAGAAAGTTCTTTGCATATGGAGGTATAACTTTTCCCCTAAGTTTGAGATTGTTTCAAAATAAAAGGGTTTTTAAGTCATTAGACTCATTTTATAGATGAGTAAACAGAGACCTGAGGTGCATGAAGTTATTAGGCCAAGATCCTCTCTTCATGGACTTTTTTAGGGAACGTTTTCACCAGAGTTAGAGAGGTGTGAGATTAAAACACAGAGATTTCACCAGGAGATAAATCCAGGTCTAAAACCTCACTCTACATAGCTTTGGTGCCCGGGTCCCACTGCTGACTTAATCAGGCTTCCGTCCTTGTCTAAGGAAACATTCAGTACTAATGTTCTCCAATTCTACATTGGAAAAAACCAAACGACACCAACTCATGCTTTGGGGATGGAAGGTTTGGGAACATTTTGGCTTTCATTCTGCTTTCTGCCATAAAATAGAGAAACTGTTATGTTACAAAGCAGGGGATCTCCTTCTGTTGAAAGCCGTGAGTGGTCTGAGGGTGGCAGTTGGGAATGGTGGTTAAATTATTCATCATGACAGAAATAATTATCTTCATACAGGAGACAGAAGCCCAAGTACCTTTTAGGAAGTCAACTTGAGAAATTGCTCCCTGGTGATCTGGAAAGTAATAAGATGTGTCCCAGGCCCTATTCACAGGCTCTGATTTTCCCCCCAACATTTGCAAAGCATGTCCTATGCTGACAAAAGTCTGATTAAGAAAATTAAGAAGAGATTTGGCGGCAGCCTTAACCCTTCCCCTGGGCCTTCCAGTTTCTGGATTTCTGGTTGATTATCTTTTCAGGTCAGATCTTCCTTCCTCCGTCTATTCTTTTTGATTTGGAGTTGAGCCAGTTTGATGGTTTGCTGACATGACAGGGGTTGAATGCCCATCTCCTCCAGGAGAGGTACTGCCACACTAGCAAGTACTCTCCAGCTATGTTTCCAACACAAAATAAACACTACTGATATATTGTCATTGTTCCCTTCAAAGGCTCACCCTTTGCTTCAAAACAGAAATATAAGCAATGGTATGGAAAACATGGCAAAGGTGCTTTAATTCAAACCTTGCATAGATCCTGGGAGCTTTTGGTGTATTTAACTAATTGGTGCCTAATTGGGAAAAGGGATGACCAAGATGGACAAGGTACCCCAGGGAACACCCCTTCCTATAGATAAAAAGAGGAGTGATACTGAAGCCCTGGGAGAGAGGTGAGAGATTTTTGTTGTGGTTACTGTGCTCGTGATTGCTCTGTCGAGGAAACTGAGTTTCAGTATTGCTACATGACTTTCCTTCAGTCAGGAAGCCAGAAAGGAGTGCAGCTAAGACTTAAAGTTGGGTATTTGGATTCAAAAATGCCAGACACTAGGACTTCCCTAGTGGTCCCATGGTTAAGAATCTGCCTGCCAGTGCAGGGGACAGGGGTTTGATCCCTGGTTGGGGAACCAAGATTCTACATGCTGGTGAGCAACTAGAGAAGCCTGCATGCCATGACAGAGACCCAGTGCAGCCAAACCAACCAATAAATCAAGATTATTTTAAAAATATACCAGTCATCAAGTTGAGCATTTACTAAGAATTGAATTAATTCATTAAGCATAAATGTTGCACTATAAATGATACAGCTATTAAGTATGACTCAGCTGATGAATCACACAAACCATGATTAAGGTTACATTATATATGAATGTATAGAATTAGCTTTTTTTACAGCTAGTCCAGAGGCACAAAATACACTTACTTTCCTGATGTGGTGGGAAAATGTCTGGCAAAGCCCTAAATGATATTTTGGCTTTGAGAGGTTATCAAGGAGAGGGAAGAGAGCAAAAGAATGAAAAATTATGTATATTATAAGAATTTGAATTTTAAGTGTGTATGTCAAGATGAAAAAAACCACATATGAAGAATTAAGTGTTAGAGACTGGTAGAAATTAAGTGGAGCTAACACAAAGCAAAGCAAAAATTGGTCCGATTCTTATTTTTAGCTTAACATTTTATTTATTTACTTAATTTTTATGTATGTATTTATTTTATTTTGGCTGTGCTGGGTCTTCCTTGCAGCACCCAGATCTAGTTGTGGTGTGCAGGCTGAGTTGCTCCGGGGCACCCAACCAGGATCAACATGGGAAGGCAAATTCTTTACCATTGGGCTGCCAGGTAGATCCTTCAGTTTAACATTTAAACAGGCACTTGCCTTAATACTGTTGTCAAAAAGAGAATGATCAGAAAGGACATGAACGTGTCTACTAACTTGAACATGAAAGGCTCACTCGAGAGAAAACACAGAGTTTGTCATTCACACATTTTAGGCCCAACTCTAAAAATTATATCTAGATGAGGACCGAATGTCTCTTGCTTTGCAACGTGACCTGGACAAGTCCTCTTACCATTTAGGGCTGCGATTTTTTCACAACAAAATGAGGAGTCAACATAAAACCTCTCTGGAGTTTCCCAGAACTCCATGTTCTCAGGCTCTACAGCTTTGGAATTGAATGAGATTCATTTTATAAAAAAAGTTGCAGAGACTGGCAAAGAAAAAAGATCTATTGCTTCCAAACTGTGACTAGCAAGAAAGAATAAAAACCAGCATCACTAATTACTGCCAGGCCCAGGGAACTGTACACTACAAAACAGCCCAGGCGAGAGATCTTCCAGGATAATCACTTAGATGTTGGAAACCTTTCTCAACTTTGGGCTCCATCCTTCTTCCCAGATTTTCTTATTTTCCTTCTTCAGGAGGCAAAGATGCTTAACAATGTCTGTGTTTTCATGAATATTACAGAAACATTCTTGGGCCTGTCATTTGAAAAGGAAGTATAAATATTTAGATTTATACAGAAGTGCCTGAAGTCTGGAAGTGTGGAAACATGTTGAGACTTGTGTTGAGACTAGTTAACTCATAGGAATAAAAAAGAAAAAGATTCTCCCAGGGTAGGCAGTATTAAATGAAAAGGGACATTTAGGCAATATTCTTTAGTGGTTTTTTTTTTTTTTTTACTGCTAATTTTACCTTTTAGGATTGTTGAGAAAATAGGCAAATAGAAAAATCATAGAAGTATTCAACTGTGTGGGATAAAAAGAATACAGAGACTGAAATGTATGCAGGTCCTGTATGTAGGTCCCTGTGGTCCTTGGCCCCCACCTCCCACTGCAATGTTGCTGTCGACCTTTGGTCTGTGGAGGAGCTTTAACTAAAGAATAAGTTTGATCAGAGAAGTGAGAAAACGCTGAAATAAAGGCAAACAGCCAAAGAAGAGCAAAGAATAACAATGTGATCATTAAGCACAGTCAAGGATCTTTAGCTCCTTCTCAAGGACTATAGACAATATTCTGAGCTGTCTCTGTAGATACTGAACCCCCCACTCAGTGGAGAATTTAACTACATGATGACCAGACTATCAGTTCAGTTCAGTCACTCAGTCGTGTCCGACTCTTCACAGCCCCATGAACCGCAGCACACCAGGCCTCCCTGTCCATCACCAACTCCCAGAGTCCACTCAAACCCATGTCCACTGAGTCGGTGATGCCATCCAATCATCTCATCCTCTGTCATCCCCTTCTCCTCCTGCCCTCAATCTTTCCCAGCATCAGGGTCTTTTCCAATGAGTCAGCTCTTCGCATCAGGTGGCCAAAGTATTGGAGTTTTAGCTTCAACAGCAGTCCTCCCAATGAACAACCAGGCTATCCGTTCCGTTCAGCCGCTCAGTCGCATCTGACTCTTTATGACCCCATGAATCGCAGCACGCCATGCCTCCCTGTCCATCACCAACTCCCGGAGTTCACTCAGACTCACGTCCATTGAGTCTGTGATGCCATCCAGCCATCTCATCCTCAGTCGTCTCCTTCTCCTCCTTCAACTGTGTGGGATAAAAAGAATACAGAGACTAAATGTATGCAGGTCCTGTATGTAGGTCCCTGTGGTCCTTGGCCCCCACCTCCCACTGCAATGTTGCTGTCGACCTTTGGTCTGTGGAGGAGCTTTAACTAAAGAATAAGTTTGATCAGAGAAGTGAGAAAACGCTGAAATAAAGGCAAACAGCCAAAGAAGAGCAAAGAATAACAATGTGATCATTAAGCACAGTCAAGGATCTTTAGCTCCTTCTCAAGGACTATAGACAATATTCTGAGCTGTCTCTGTAGATACTGAACCCCCCACTCAGTGGAGAATTTAACTACATGATGACCAGACTATCAGTTCAGTTCAGTCACTCAGTCGTGTCCGACTCTTCACAGCCCCATGAACCGCAGCACACCAGGCCTCCCTGTCCATCACCAACTCCCAGAGTCCACTCAAACCCATGTCCACTGAGTCGGTGATGCCATCCAATCATCTCATCCTCTGTCATCCCCTTCTCCTCCTGCCCTCAATCTTTCCCAGCATCAGGGTCTTTTCCAATGAGTCAGCTCTTCGCATCAGGTGGCCAAAGTATTGGAGTTTTAGCTTCAACAGCAGTCCTCCCAATGAACAACCAGGCTATCCGTTCCGTTCAGCCGCTCAGTCGCATCTGACTCTTTATGACCCCATGAATCGCAGTACGCCAGGCCTCCCTGTCCATCACCAACTCCCGGAGTTCACTCAGACTCACGTCCATTGAGTCTGTGATGCCATCCAGCCATCTCATCCTCAGTCGTCTCCTTCTCCTCCTGCCCCCAATCCCTCCCAGCATCACAGTCGTTTCCAATGAGTCAACTCTGCATGAGGTGGCCAAAGTACTGGAGCTTCAGCTTTAGCATCATTCCTTCCAAAGAAATCCCAGTCCGAGGGACTCTCAAGAGTCTTCTCCAACACCACAGTTCAAAAGCATCAATTCTTCGGCGCTCAGCCTTCTTCACAGTCCAACTCTCACATCCATACATGACCACTGGATAAACCATAGCCTTGACTAGACGGACCTTAGTCGGCAAAGTATGTCTCTGCTTTTGAATATACTATCTAGGTTGGTTATAACTTTTCTTCCAAGGAGTAACCAGGCTATAGCCATGACAAAAACCACTGCAATCCCAAGAACTGGCCTCAGAGGAATGGAAACAAACCAACTGTGGAAATGAAGATTAACTGCACCTAAAATAACAAAGATGACCCTGGTCAACCACCACTGACCAATATCAAGATGACTGTCAGAGCTAACTGTGCTGTTTCTGCCAGGAGCCCTCTACCTCAGTCTATAAAATCTCTCTTCCCCTGATTGTCAGGGATGGAGGAGTAGGTCTTTGGACAGGTGTCCGGCGCCCCTCCCCACCCCTTGCCAGCATCCAAAATAAAGCAAACTTTCTTTTCCACCAACCTGGCCTCTTTCATGGCTTTTGAGAAGCGAGCAGCTGGACTTGGGTTGGGTAACAAGATGACTGTTCTCACAAGTCCAGAACTTTGTAGAGAGCTGGATTTCTCTTTTACTTTCTGGGGCCAGGGCCCATCAGCCCCTTCCAAAGCCAAGAACTCGTGAAAGGTGAAAAGTAAAAGTGTTAGTCATGTCCAAATCTTTGCAACCCCATGGACTGTAGCCTACCAGGCTCCTCTGTCCATGGGATTCTCCAGGCCAGAGTACTGGAATGAGTAGCCATTCTCTTCTCCAGGGAATCTTCCTGACCTGGGGATTGAACCTGGGTTTCCTACATTGCAAGGAAGTTCTTTACCACCTGGGCCAACGTGACCATGTACTAATGAGGCCAGAATGAGAGGGGAGCAGGGATTTTATCTTTATCTCAATGATCTACAGATCATTGAATCCACAAGCCCTGCAATTTGGTCAAAGTTTCCATGGCATTGACCCAGATATTCTGGTTCATAAAAGTACTAAATCCTTTAATGAAACATAGAATTAGGTTAATATGATTTATGTCACCCATCGCTCAGTGGGCTGATGCTTTGTAGCAATCTTGATTAAAGGAAGATTGTCAAATAGCTAAAACCTGCCCTCGCTCATTTGCATTGGTTCAAAGAAAATGGCCCAAATGGAACTACATAGGCATTGAAGCACAAGAAAAATATTTTTCCCCTTTTTATGAAGAATGAACATGAAATAACTTGCCAACATTTTGCACAACATTAAGACTAGAAAGTGAATTTGGCATTTAAAAAAACCCCTAAACTAATCATGCTAATTATGCTTCTTCTGAACAAGGAAATTTAATAATCTCTGTCTCTGAATACATCAATCTCAAACTTGGTACTTTAGATTATTCCTGTCTGGTGGTGTTGAGTGGTGCATATTTTAAACACATGTTTGTTTGTTTGTTTACCTCAAAGGAAGAAAAAGGATAGAACTACCATTTGTGTGTTGTGTTAGGATGTTTGTTTTATTATCCTCATTGTACAAATAAAAAAGTGAAGCTGAATGTCTCATCTTAATATTAGGAAGAAGTAAGACAGAAGTTCAAGCCCATACTTGTCTATCTGTAAAGTGCACCCCTTCCCGCTCCATCAGGCTGCCTTCTCTTCTCTTTATAACTTGTACAGAGAATATTTCAACTGACTCATATACTCTGCAAATCCAGAAATGGTGCTTTTGACAGAAAATGCTAATCTCGCTAATACATCAATTCCTTGGACATGATTATGGGTTTGCTAATACCTCTTCCTGTAAAACAGTGATATGTTTCCCTCAGGTTGAGTAAGGTACAATTTTCCTGTGATTATGTAATTTCAGGTGTCCAGTGAAAGCAAGTAGGCCAAGAATATATGAAAATCATACCATATTACTTGCAAGTTGCTGTTATGAAAAGATGACTGATTGATCAGAACTGATTACAAGGAGCCTATCAGTCTCTGTGTCTTTATTTACTCACCTAAATTTTCAGATGTGTGAAAAAGAGCTGATGTGAGAACTTTGAGAAATTCTAGAAGAAATGCTAGTGAAAGTTTAGAGCAAAGATCACACAGGTTGCTAGACCAATGTGCGATGCTATGGTGATAAAGAAGCGTGGAGAAAGTAGATGAAGTACAATGACTGGCTGAAATTGTATAAATGTTCCAGGTATAATCAGTCAACAAGCTATAATCAAAATGGAACAGCAACCCATAAAAAAACCTAAGTCAAAGCTGTGGCCTGCTATAAAGCTGTATGATATTCTTGGACCATGCATACCTCTCATTCCATCTGATACAAATATTTTTTTCCTCTTCCAAAGAAAACAGTATGCTAGAGAGGAATCTAAGTCTTTTGAATCATTATCATCAAATTTCAGAGACATTTGACCAAATCTTCTTGTATCTTCCAAAACCTCTATTGACTAACAGACATCTGTAGATATTCTTTCAACAGTTCAAGAATTGGACTTTTGAGAATTTATCTAAGATGATTTTGCTAACTGTGCTTCAAATGAACTAATAGAACATGAATATATAAATGCTAATATTGTAATCTTATGTGAATAATGACTGAGCTCTGTAATGTTGTATGTTATGATGAATTCTGCTAGCATTGTAATAAACTCCTTTTCAAAGCATGGTGTTCCTGAGGGCAATTCACAAATGAGATGTGGATTATACAATATGGTAACCCTGAAGCCAAGTTTAGTCTGACACCTACAAGATGCTCAAAGATCGTCTGCTGAATGAATAAGAAGAATAAGAGAAGAATAAGAGGAAAATACACAAAGCCTAATATTGCAGCTTATGATTTTAGAAGAAAAATGAGCAAGATATGCACAAGTCACAATAGCTGTACTTATTTATACTGCATGAGGTTTGGACAGTGAAACCACTGCCTGCATTAAGAAAAAGTTAAGTGCTAAGGAAAGAGCTAGGGAAGGTCAATGGCCAGAGATGGATCCCCACAGTGGAACATGCACTGTGGTACCTGGTGGAACTCCTATCTTGTATGCAAAGATTTGTATCACAACAGCTTGCTTGCAATTCCTCCACTGTCTGTTAAAATTGCAAATGGCTTTGTAAAATTGGCAATTGTCCCTGGAAGAATAATTATGAGGTATAAATCACTAATATTTATGGTTTACAACTGTAACTAAATTAAAGTCTTTTATATTCTATGAAATCTAGGTCCAATAATATAATAACAGATGTTCTAAATGAAAGGCTTTTAGAAAGAGAACAATTGCTTTAAATGACTTCCTATCAAACTCAAAAGACTCCTGAAATTTTGATATGACTTTAACGTTAGCCTGTCATTTTAATTCACGTTGACAGACAAATGCTAATGGATAAATATAGTGTTCTCTGAGCAGGATGCATTCTATAAACATGATGTGTTCTCTAAAATGCAATGGTACATCCCAGAATGTCTCAAGAAGTATGAAATGTGTGTTTAATTATTTGGTAATGACCATGAAGCCAAGGAAGTGGAGGGTTTTTCCTGACCTCTTTGTGTCTCTTCAAGAGATTCTTAGCTTCTTGGTGGCTTCAGAAAGACTGCCTGGGGGCTGGATTCTTCCTCTGGAGACAGTTCTGAGGCAAGTGAAATTCAAGCACTTTCCCATGGTTCCTAGAAGTAGGAGGAGAACATTTTTCTTGTCCTCCAAGCTTTTGAGCCCATCTGGGAAACATCATGTTTGTCGTAAGAGGAGAATGGGGTTTCTGTGAGAATCCAGTAAAAGAATGACGGCCTAGAGGCAGCAGGAAGGATGAGGGGATGGATCAGAACAAGGAAAACTTTTAAAGTTTTGTTTTTTTTTTTTTAGAAGTATTTAATTTATTTATCTGGGTGAGCCAAGTCTTAGTTGCAGCATGTGAAATCTTGCATCTTCACTGAGGCATGAGGGGTTTCGTTCCCCGACCAGGGATGGAAACTGGCCCCTTGCATTGGGAACACAGAGTCTTAGCCACTGGACCACTAGAGAAGTTCCCAAGGGCAATTTAGAGTTCACCTTTTCTTATTTCATTTTATTGTGAAAAAACACCTAACATGGTACTTGCACTCTTAATGAAGTTTTCTTTTTTTCTCTTAATGAAGTTTTAAGTGTCCAGTATATCGTAGTTGACTAGGATACCAGGTGGCACAGAATCTCCAGAGCTTATTCATCTCACTTCATTGACACTTATGCAGTAAGTCCTTCCAGTCCCTGGCGATCACCATTCTACTTTTCCATTTTTTGAATTTTACTGTTTAGATGCCCAAGTGGAATCATGCAGTACCTGTCCTGTGATTGGCTTATTTTACTCAGTATAATGTCCCCAAGGCCCATCCACGCTTTCACATATTGCAGAATTCTCTCCTCTTTAAATGATGATTTCCTTGGTGGCTCAGATGGTAAAGTATCTGCCTGCAATGCGGGAGACCTGGGTTCGATCCCTGGGTTGGGAAGATCCCCTGGAGAAGGAAATGGCAACCCACTCCAGTGGAGAATCTTGGATGGAGATTCTTGCCTGGAGAATCCCTTGAATGAAGGAGCCTGGTGGGCTATAGTCCATGGGATCGCAAAGAATCTGACAAAACTGAGTGACTTCACTTTCACTTTTAAATAATGAATAATATTCCATTGTATGGATTGACCACATTTTCTTTGTCCACCTGTCTGTTGATGGACATTTAGGTTGTGTTTACATCTTTGCTTTAGTGACCAACATAGCATGGTGAAGGGGAAGTGCTCAGGGCCCCATCTGTTGGCAGAGAAGGACCTGTAGGAGCCTGGAAACCTGTTGTACTTCTTGTTTCCACAGTCTCCTCCTGGCTACACCGAGCAAGGAAGATGCACAGAGAGCAGAGACAAGCATCAGCTTCCATGTTCACCAGCGTTCGTTTTAGCACGTGGTCCAGACTGGTAGCTGAGCTGGTAAAAAATCCACCTGCAATGCAGAAGACCCTGATCCAATTCCTGAGTCGCGAAGATCCCCTGGAGAAGGGATAGGCTACCCACTCCAGTCTTCTTGGGCTTCCCTGGTGGCTCAGCTGGTAAAGAATCTGTCGACAGTGCAGGAGACGTGGGCTTGATCCCTGGCTTGGGAAGATCCCCTGGTGAATGTAATGGCTACCCGCTCCAGTATTCTGGCCTAGAGAATTCCACGGACTGTATAGTCCATGGGGTTGCAAAGAGTCGGACAGGACTGACTTTCACTTTCACTTCCAGAGAGGATAGATGCAGACTGTCCAAGGAAAGTGACAAATGGGCCCGTGGGGAAGACAGAATCTAAAGAAACAGTTTTTCTTCCTTTCCCTTGTACCTTGGGAGCGAGGGTTGAATTACTTTTCTGACTTGATTCACTGCCACTGAGAAGCTGGTTAAAGGGCTCTCTGTCTAAACATTTGTTTGATGTCCTTATAACAATAGGGGCTTCCCAGGTGGCACAAGAGGTAAAGAATCTACCTGCAATGCAGAAGGGAGTTTGATCCCTAAGTTGGGAAGATCCCCTAGAGAAGGAAGTGGCAACCCACTCCAGTATTCCTGCCTGGAAAACGCCTATGGACAAAGAGGCCTGGTGGGCTACAGTCCACAGGCGTACAGAAGGTCGGATGAGACTGAGCGCGCTTGTGCACAGACACACACAGAACAATAGAAGGCTGGAGAGAAAGGACTAGAGTCACAGATGCTTTCTCTTCTCATCGAAGCGCACACACATGCAGGGTGCTCACTCACTCACTGGTGCAACTCCCGGTCTGTCTGTCAAAACCTCAACATTCCCCGTGGCTGACCGGTCAGTATTTGTACGTGATTATGATCACCTTCATAGAAGGCAATTGCACCCACTCCAGTGCTCTTGCCTGGAGAAGCCCAGGGACGGGGGAGCCTGGTGGGCTGCCGTCTATGGGGTCACACAGAGTCGGACACGACTGAAGCGACTTAGCAGCAGCAGCGGCATGATCACCTTTCTCTTGATGCTCTTCCAGGAAAAAATCCCACATCTGATTCAAAGCATTGAGGGAATGTTCTCTTGCTCTGAAAAGCAGAGAGCTTGCTCCTGCCCCTGTTGTCTAGCAGATTACACTCAGGCCAGCATCCCCTGCCTGGAAGACAAATTACTGTGCTTTTGTAAACAATCAACAGTCATTGTGCCCAGTGGTTATTAGAGAAAGCATCCAAGGCTCACATCAGACAGAGGTGGGCATGGCCAGAGTTGGGCACCAGGAGTCAAATGTCTGGCTTCAATCCTAACAAGGATTTTTTTTCGAAGCCCCCACAAGGAAATAAAGTCGCTTTTCCTCTTTCTGCCTGGGTGTCCATATCTACAGATGATGATATTATTGTGGGCTTCCCAGGTTGTGCTAGTGGTAAAGAACTCTCCAGATGATGCAAGAGATGTAAGAGACTTGGGTTCCATCCCTGTGTGGGGAAAGTCCCCTGGAGGAGGGCGTGGCAACCCACTCCAGTTTTCTTGCCTGGAGAACCCCCATGGACAGAGGAGCCTGGTGGGCTACAATCCATAGCATCACAAAGAGTCAGACATAACTAAAGTGATTTAGTACACGCACGCAATAGATTTTCTGGGAAGAATATGACAACCTGAAAACTGTGTGTAAACTGAAAGCATCTAGTCAAAAGCTTTTTATTACTATTTTATTCTAGTGATCGTTGGGACTCTGATGGCTAAGGTAATACTGTATTGATTGTGTGTTTAATTTTTTCTCTATTTTATGAGGCTTTGGCATCTTGGGACCTTGTGAACCAGAGGAGGGACCGCCCCTCCCATGTTCAGTTAATTCCTGGGTAGCGTAAGAGACTCACTGCCTGTGTTCCTTTGACTTCCAAACCAATGAGTCACGAATCCAAATCCCCACCAGCCTCCATTCATCAGACTCCTGCTCTCCGGACACCATTCCCCTGCTCTAAAGCACCCCAGGGCCAGGCACTGGATGAGTAGGTAGGGGCCATCCATACACCCTAGAGCTTGTTGAAATTATCCAACCTAACGCTGTTCAGCTTGCTTACTTTTCCTGTGAGATGCAGGTTCTCAGCCCTGCGTTCCCTTCCCAGCCTCCTCCCTGCCTCCTGGCTGGTCCTGGTGCTTCCTCAGGTGGCCCTCCACAGCATGCTGCGCCTTCCGTTTCCAGGGAATCTGTGACTATAAACCTATTCCTTCATGGCCACCATTTCCACGTCTGTAGGTCTTAATATATCAGATCAAAACAAGCCTCAGGTACATTTTAAAACTGCTGTCCACATGGATACACTTGAAGTAAACAAACCCAGGGAACAGAAAGCACCACGGCCGTGAGTTTAGAGGCTGCTTCACCTTTCTGGGCAACTGGCTTGGAGCAGATGTAAGTCAGTGCTTGCTCTCTACTGCCCTTGGGAATCACCTGGGAAACTTTTAAGGCATTTCTGTAAACATTTTTTTTCACTTATTTGGCTGTGCCAGGTTTTAGTTGCAGCATGCGGGGTCTAGTTCCCTGACCAGGGATGGAACCCATGCCGCTTGTATAGGCAGTGTGGACTTTCAGCCGCTGGACCACCAGGCAAGTCCCAGGAATCACCTGAGAGATCTGAGGAACTCAAATCTCAGAGCAGATGCATCCATACTTCTTGGGGTGTGTGTGTGTGTGTGTGTGTGTGTGTGTTTTAAATTAAAGCTCCCTCCCATGAGTTTAAGGCTCGAGCAGGATCCAGACCTCCTGGTGTGGGTCTTCTGTGACTTTTTCTAAAGTTTTAAAATATCTTATTAAATAAACCCTGAAGGATCATCTTGTGGAGAAAACTATCTGAGAAAGATAAATTAGACATAGAAAGCTCCAAATATTAGATCATCCAGACTAGTTCCTATGGGTGTAAAAAGAGTAAGTTTACCATACTTTTGAAATGAAGTAGAAGGGGGCAAGGGTTTTTCCCCGTGCCTGAACCAGTTAGAAAACTGCCACACCCATTAATTTAGGACGGTGACAGGATGTAATATGGCCTTTGGGGGCTTTATTTTGGCCTCGAGCGGTCTGATGGAGAGATCAGCTTCAGTGATATATAATTCAGTGCCTTGTATCTGGCCCCAGAGGCTGCTGCGATCGCTTATACAATGATTTTACTCACGAGGGGAAAATTAATTGCATCTTCCTCAGTCAGTTGCTCAGTGCTACAGCTTCATTGGCAAAAGCCAGAATTCCCCTTAGGAGACCCAATTTCAAGTTAACATATAGTAATGCTGTACACGGCTTTATTAATCCAGAGGCAGGTGCATCTGCAAGCGGAAATCAGTGGGCCGCGGCTGGAGAGGTTTACTCTGGTCTGGCTGGTCCAGGGGCCAGCTGTGTGATCTTGGTCAGGCTTCACCTCGGGTTCTGTCCCTAAGTGTGGAACAGGGATAATCACATATGCCTCTTCGGCACACATAATAAAAGCATATGAGATAACGTCTTAGGAAAAATTGGAGAGCATGACTATAAAACAGACAGACAGACACACACTCTCATGCTTGTTGTCTCTCCATGTACATTATCAATCTAAGAAACAGGAAATTATAATGCCCTCCCATTATAATTCTACTCCAACCATTATCTTTAAGAAAAAAACCCTTTCTCTTCCACAGAGCTGCTGGGAGAATCACTTTTCTTGTCCCCACAGTCTGTGATGGAAAAAAGAATGTTTTGTTCCTTCGGCAAGTGTAGCTAAAACTCCCTGTGTTCTGTGCAAGTGACCCCATCTGGGGCTCAGGGAAGACCTCAGACATGTTTCCAATGTTTGGACTCCATTAAATCCCCATTGTGTATTCATTTCCCTACTAATCGCAGTGGTGTTTAATTGTTCAAGCCACGTGGGTTCCAAGGGAAATTGAATCCATATGTTTCCGATTTATTTGCACTGAACTCATCAAATGGTTGTTTTGTAAGAGCCTGTTTGCTGTCCAGGAAGAATCCCCAAGTGGCTCTTCATACACCATTCTATGCTTTTCAACATCTTGGAAACAGGAAGCAAACTCCACCATCGACATGACTCTGATTGCCTCTGCTTCCCAAGCCTTGTAATGATCAAAGTTTATCTCCTTTTCATGTGAGCCAGACAAGAAGGACTCTTCCAGAAGGGCTTCCCAAAGTAGTTTCCACAGAAGCGACAGAGTAAAAAGTGAATTTTTCAAAATGAAGCAAACATTCCTCATCAATTTTTCAGGCCTTAAATGGGAAAATATGTGAAGGTGAAAAGTTTTCCTAGATTCATACGTTCAACAAATATTTAGCAAGAATCTATTATACTATGTGCCAAGGCATAATTTTAGATACTAAGCATGTTGTTTGAAAAGGTAAAACTGTCCATGCGAGGCATATATTATACAGAGGATTTCCCAAACATATTTAGATCATGGAAATCGGTACTCTGAAAAAAACTTCCTAGGAAATACTAATTCACAGGGGATACAAAATGTAAGTCCAGCTACTGGGGTAAGTCCAAGTACTCCAGAGTATGTGCTCAGATTGGAAAATATGATGCCAATTCACTGTCTTAGGATACATTCTGTCACAGAGAGAATGAAAAAACGTAAAACATTACTTCTGATTGTGTGTCTGTAACAGGTTCCCCAGATGGTGCTAGTGGTAAAGAATCTGCTTGCCAATGCAGAAGATTCAAGAGACATGGGTTCGATCCCTGGGTGGGGAAGATCTCCTGGAGGAGGGCGGCATGGCAACCCACTCCAGTATTCTTGCCTGGAGAATTCCTTGGACAGAGGAGCCTGGTGGGCTACAGTCCATGGGTTTGCAAAGAGCTGGACACTATTGAGCAACTGAGCATGCACATGTCTATAAAGGTGTTTCTGAAAGAGACAAGCGTTTGTATTCAGCAGACCAAGTAAAGAAGACGGTCCTCCCCAGTGTGGGTGTGCGTAGAAACATGAGGGAAAGGCAAATTCACTCTCTCTTTTCTTGAACTGAGACGTCTATATTTTCCTGCCTTGGACACTTGCAATCCTAGTTCTCAGACCTCTGGATTTAATGGATCACTCCACTGGCTTTACTGGATCTTTGCATAGGCTCGTTAGTCAATTTCTAAAACAAAACTGTGTTAAGCCTGGGAAAGAGAAGAGTTCAAAGATCTTCACACTGATTATGAGTTCTAACCTCAGCTCTGCCATCTTTATATTATGTCGAATCACTTAAAAAACTCTCTCGAGACTTCCTTGGTGGTCCAGTGGTTGAGAATCCACCTTCCAAGGCAGGGGACGTGGGTTCCCTCCCTGTCCAGGGAACTAAGACCATGAATGCTGCGGGGCAACTAAGCCCACGTGCCGCAGCAACAGAAGCCCACGTGCTGCGACTATAAAAGCCCTTCCCCTGTGATGAAGACCCCATGCGCCCTCCCAATTTTTTTCCTCATTTGAGTCCCACCTTATCCCTTTTTGCACAAAGACTTGTTTTTGTCTAACTTTAAAAATGATGGTAACTTTGCCAAAAGATCACAGGGTATTATATGGAACAATCAACAAAAATGACCAGAATGCAGTTTGAAACTGTAAACGCATCCTGGATGGCTTGGCAGGCATTCTGGAGGGCTGTGTCTGGTCACCACATTGCTGCAGGTGGACAGGTGTCGTTCAGCCCAGCCCAGCCCAGCTTTCAAGGCTCCAGGGCCAACATGCCTTGTGACTTCAGTGAGACAAGCATTTGGAGCCTCAATTAATTCTAAATCCCATCCATTTAACTTTGTTCAAAGTCACTGAACAAGTAGAAATTTGCAATTAAATTAACATCTTGTAATTTGAGAGAATAGCATTGAAACATGTATATTACCGTATGTGAAGTATATCACCAGTCCAGGTTCAATGCATGAGACAGGGCACTCAGGGCTGGTGCACTGGGATGACTCTGAAGGATGGGATGGGGAGGGGGTGGAGGGGGGTTCAGGATGGGGGACATATGTACACCCATGGCTGATTCATGTCAATGTATGGCAAAAACTGCTACAATATTATAAAGTAATTAGCTTCCAATTAAAATAAATAAATTAATGAAAAAATTAGCATCTTGTAAATAGATGTGACATGGATGCAAATGTTTAACTTTGAGGGAAGAGACTGTTTGGATTCACCATTTTATACCCCGTGGTGGCATACCGCAGGTTCACAGTAAATACTGGTTGATCAATAAATAATGAATAAATGTATGGATAACCAATCACCTATTTTAAGTACCCATTGACTCAATTTCCCAAGTCCTAGCAGTAAGACTGAGAGTAAGGATCTCTGTTGTGTGCTAAGTTGCTTTAGTCCTATCTGACTCTCTGTGACCCTATGGACTGTAGCCCATGGACTGTAGCCCATAGACTGTAGCCTATGGACTGTAGCCATGGACTGTATCCTATGGACTGTATCCTATGGACTGTAGCCCATAGACTGTATCCTATGGACTGTAGCCCATAGACTGTAGCCTAAGGACTGACCCTATGGACTGTAGCCCATAGACTGTAGCCTACAGGCTCCTCTGTCCCTGGGAGTCTCCAGGCAAGAACACTGGAGTGGGTTGCCATGCCCTCCTCCAGGAGATCTTCCCCACCCAGGGATCAAACCAAGGTCTCTATGTCTCCTCCATTGGCAGGTGGGTTCTTTACCATCAGTGTCACCTGGGAAGTCCAAAGATCTCTATTAAAGACTGGCTATTTCCAAGAAAACTCACTTTTTTTTTCCTGTCAGGGAGAAGGATAGTCAGCTTTGCTACATCTCCCTATCTTTGATAGTTAATTGCCTGCATCAAATTGTCTGGGCCATGATGGACCCAGATGTGTGGTCAGACATACTGGGTGTGTCTATGAGGGTGTTTTGGATGAGTTTAGCATTTGAATCGTGGGCTCGGTCAAGTAGCCAGCCCTCCCGTAAGTGGGTGGCTGAGCATCACCAAATCAGTTGAAGACTCAAATGGAACAAAGATGCTGAATAAGAGAGAACTTCATCTGCAGTAAACTCAGCTCTGTTTGATCCTCTGGGCAAGTACCCTAGGGGAGAGAGATAGGTGTGATGATTAAAAGAGGGCTGAGTGTTTTATTCAGGCAGAGGGACGGAGAAAGGCCAATTGCAGCCCACCTTTGATCCTTTCTCTGCTATTAAAGGAGGGATCTGTAGCTCACTGCTTCATCCTCCCAAACTTACATCATTAGAAGTCCAGGATGACCCTTAATTGTGTAATTTACTCCTAATGTTCAACTCTTAATTGCTCCAACTCCTTTAGCTTAAGAAAGCACGAATCTGCAAGAGTCTTCCAGCTAACACGCTGAGAGGTGCAAATACCTCCAGTGCAATCACTGAAAAACCACACCAATAAACATTTTAAGCTTAACTCTCATTGTGTCAAGGCAAGACGGTCATGACAGCTTCTTTAGATAAATCCTTGCCACAGATATTTGTTCCTTTTATCCGACCGAGTATATTCAATCTTGTATTATTTGTGGGTTTATCACATTTTCTAATTCTGGCTTTCCTAAACATTGAAAATTCAGTCTATTCTATCTGCAACCCTGCCCTGTTTCTGGCCTGTGATGATATTGGTTAACATTTAAGGAAACTATATGGTGTGTTAGATCTTGTTCTGGGCCCCCTACATATATTAACACATTTAATCTTCACTAAAACCCTTAAAGAGACACACTGATCATACCCAGTTTACAGAAGAGAAAACTGAAGAACAGAGAGGTTTCCATACCTTGCCAACTCAAATTAAAAAAAAAAGAAAGTAGTTTTGACTCAGTTTGATATCACAACTTATTTTCCAAGATAATATGCAATAGAGTCTGCTGCTTAGTTCTCCTTTAGAGAAATTTTGTTGAATAAACGTTATTGAATGGACTAAATTAAATTACTGGAGGAAAGCTTCTTAAATAGATACAAATAATTTTCCCTCGGAGGAGTTTCTCCCAGAATAAGAGAGAACAAATCAGCATTATTTTGAATATGAGCATCATTCATTATTTGGAAAGTTAGACTGCTGGATCTCTTTCCTAAGGCTTGCATGTTTACACTATTTACTTTAAGACAAATCATCAAATGCTTTCACTCATTTCTTTTTGCCTACTTTATTCTATTTTGCTTCACTGGTATTTTTAGTCTCTCCTAAGGGAGCTGGGAAGGCTTATTCAATAAAGAGTTAAAGCCTTAGCTGACAGTTGCCAGATGACAAAAGAACGATTCCACCCCGAGAAACCCACTCAAAACTGAGCCCTAGTAATTGATTTAATAACGGCTGATAGGGATGTGGATACAAAGAGGGTGCATATGCTTTTGTTGCTTTTCCCACTATCTGTGATGCTCTGTTTGATAGCCAGCGTGACAAATTATAGAGAGACAGCAGTAACGGTAAAAGGAAAAGAAATACCATTTTGATAATACTGACGATTACCCATCCCATCCTGCAGGCCTGTCACGAGTCACAGAATCCTGTGATAATACACGTTTTATCTGTACACCCTTTGAACTCTGGGATTTCACCCCATCGTTAAACACCCTCAATGGTGCCAATGGAGCCATTTGCAATTCTGATAAGAATCGGAGCAGAAGAATATCTGGACCAAAGGGACAACCCTCTTCCTTTTCCTTGGCGCGTGGGGGCCTGTGTGAGGACTCTGCTCTGTTATTTGTAGAAGACCTGGGTAGGATAGTTTCATTCCCAGTGTGTCTGACGCCAGCATCCATCAAAAGGTAATCAGTAGACCAACAATCTAAGACCTCTCCGCCTCTCTGGGAGGACCAGAGATGAGGCTGTGCATTTACTCACCTGGGGATGGGAAGTGAGGCAGGCCAGAGACACACCCTATTCTTACAGAAACGTGGCTTCTGCCGTAAGTGGGTTTAAACTCTCCTATGGTAAGAGTATAGGGCCTTAAAAACACTCCAGATTCTTAAGACATGTCTTTTTATAAATGCACATCCTTGTTTCAAAATGCTTTCCTTATAAAAATACTCAACTTCCCTGGTGGCTCAGATGGTAAAGAATCTGCCTGCAACATGGGAGACCCAGGTTTGATCCCTGGGTTGAGAAGATCCCCCGGAGAAGTCAATGATTACCCACTCTAGTATTCTTGCCTGGAGAATTCCATGAACAGAGGAGCCTGGCAGGCTACAGTCCATGGGGGCGCAGAGTCAGACACAACTGAGTGACTTTCACCTTCATACTTTCCCCAAACTGGTGCTTTCATTATAGCATTTGATTTACAAATCCTAACTCACTACCCACATTTCAAAATTCCACAGAATGCATACAGGGAAAAAGAAATAAATACTATACTTTAGTTCATTTTGTGAGTAAGACTGAATTTCCCATGTCCGAAGAAGTGTATGACCTCCGTTTCCAGACTTGCTGGGGGAACTTTCCCATAATGAATTTGAGTAGCTATCAGAGACCAGTGACAATTCAGAAAGCAGAACTCTTTCCTGTAATTTAAGAGATCCATTTTTAATTTCAACATAATATACATGGCACTAAAATCTGCACTCTATTAGATTTATCTGAATAATAAAATAATGAGTGACTCTAATGAATAATTGTTACCATTAATAATTACCATTATTGCTAAATTGGTTTTATCACTGCCCACTTCACATTTACACCTAATATAAAATATGATAAGATTAGATTTCAAGAGGCAAGTAATAATGGTAATAATATAATAATGTCCTTGAAGGATCTCATTATACCATAGAGCAGATATCCTGTTGCTCAGATAATAGCTACCTTACACATATTAGCATAGAGTGCACCATTTTCTCCAAACTAGAGAGAGTTGAATATGAAGAGTCTGGCTCTATTCTCGCCTACCAAAATTCTAAGGGTACTTTCCTGTTTTCAAAATAATAATTAAAATCTCATTTTGGGGACCTAGCTCATATACAAGAGAATTTATTGTTACAAAACTGTTTTAATCGCCCTCCCTCTCAAACAAAGAAAAAAGAAAGAGGAAGAAGATAAGGAAAGAAAAGAAAAGAAAGCAAGCAGATTTCACCAATAGATTACAGGTTGAATAAATGACAAGATGCTTTAGGATTTAGTTCACTTATTTTTTAAAAAGTGATTTAAAAAAGAATAAGAGGGACTTCTTTGGTGGTTTAGTGGTTAAGAATCTGCCTTCCAATGCAAGGGATACAATTCCATCCCTGGTCAGGGAACTAGGATCTCACATGCTGCGAGGCAACTAAGACTTGACACCGCCAAAAATAAATAAATAAATAAATAAATAAATGTCTTTTTTAAAAGTTATTTAAAATATATAGCATAACCTCATTTAAAAATTTTAAAAATAAAGAAGAATAAGAGCTGTATGTATTGACTGTAAAAGTTGCATAGTATATTTGTAAGTAACAATATAAGCAAGTTTCACAGCAAGTGGTATATGAATATCTCATTTTTGTTGAAAGTGAAAAAAGAAAGACAGAAATTTTAAAAATGGAGAGGGAGGGAACAGGAAGGATGGAGGAAGGAAAGAGTAGAGGAGAGAAAAGGGGAACCTATACATTCACAGGAGCACAGATATGTGAATAGATGAATAAATACATTGTAGGGTAGGGGAGCACTGAGTAAATGCTTAATATTATTCTGGGTGTGGAATTCGAGGAGTGTTAGGGCTAACCAATCATTTCTTTGTAAATTTCTGTTTTGGTTTACTCATTTCAGCAAGTTTTTATTGTTTCTATGATTTTAAAGAATTTTAAAGATGAAAAACATAAAACCAAAATTAAAAGACAACAGTAAAGATTTCCATCTACATGTCCTTGACTCTATAGCACATCATTTCCTGAGAACGAGAAAGATTGCAACGTTACTGTTTTATTTCTATGTGTATCCTTCCCAGATGCACGTTAAAAACAAAAGGAAACAACCAAATAGACCAAGAATTTGGAATCTCAGACAAGAAAAACCATTCCTTTGTAGGCAATAAGCTTCTATCCATTGACTGTCTAGTTTGAAATGAGGGGTATTTACACTACCTAGTTGATATCATCCTTCACAATTTACAAAATACACTCAAGTGAACATTTAATTTAATCCTCAGAGCAAAACCCTCAGGATTATTTTGCTTCAGAAGGAGGAGTAAGTGGCTGCAATCATCCCCCAGTTCTATCATGAATAAAAATTCAACTTTGATTTGAATCTATCAGATTTAGAATAATGCAATGCTGTATCTACTGAGAAGATAGATTTCATAGGGGTTCTGTATTAAGAATACATTTATGAGATGTGCAAAACCACCCTAAGTATTAAATTCCATAAATAACAAAAGTAAGAATAGCACATGATTCATCCTCGGTATAAGGAACCTACTAAAAGCAAAGTGGTTTTGGCTGTTCTGTAGGCTTTATAAATGATGATAATTAAGTCTCAGGCTCATAAGGCAAATGTCATCAGTTGCCTGGGTTATAAAAACCACTCACTGTCCTTAATATAGTTTGGTACAAGTGACATTTCTGAACGCAGGCTTTGATGAAAATAGATGGCTGTAGGCTGTTGTAGCTATTTCACTTTTCCAGCTACAGTGGACTCTTTCAGGAAAAACAATGTTTTAGCCAGGAAAATGGCAACACATTGGTTGATTCTGTTAGAATGTAAAGTCCATCGTTATAATTCTTTTATTTTGGGGAAAGACGTATCATAGCACTTTCTTCTGTTATTGGCCTGTGGTCTTGCCTTATGTTTGCAATGACTGACGTAGGTGATTTGTACATTCGAAGCTTGCTATAACACTGTTTTGTTGCTGGTGAAAGGGAAGCAAAAAGGAATCTTGGATGGTAGTTATCTAGTGGTGATGGTAGGAGTGAAATCCCGTCTTCCTGACTCAACTCACACCACTTTGTGTCTCCCTTTGTGACCCTAATTAAGACCCTCATATCAGTCATATGCACGGCTTTATTAACAGTGCCCTATGGAACCTGTCTCAAAAAAGACATTAAAAGCATCTGTTGAATAAATGGCCACTAAAACATTCTGGCTAGCATACCAATTCCATTCACCTAGTCTGGACTTTAGAAGTTACACATAGTCTAACTGTGATCTGAAGAGGTGGCTTCCAGTGTTGCATAGATAAACAGTAACTCAAGGTCTTGTCAAGGGTTGTAATGGGCTTATATGAAACCAGGTGTGTGAAACCTTCACAAATTGTAAAGCACTCTAGAGTTTTAAGAATCTTTCATTCAATAAGAAACTTAAAAAAAAAAGATTTGCTGACATTTCAAGCCATGATATCTTGTTTGTTGTCTTCATTATATGTACATGTCAAATCTTTAAGTAGAAATAACCTAACTTTGGAGCTGGGAGGTTAGAAAAATTCCCTTGGCACCCCCTACCCTCAATTTAGATAATTCCCAAATGACCTCCTCAATTTAGTAGCAGGTAAAACTGACAAACTTTTAGTTTGACCGTGAGAAGGAAAGTTGATGATGAATCTCTCTGGTCAGGATTCTAAATAATTTATGTAGATAGTCCTCCCTTGATATGATGTGTGAGAACGGTCCTTCACCTCTGTGGATTTCCTCCCCAAAACCCATAACCCCAGTCTACTCCTAAGAAAAATGTAAGACAAATCCAAATGGAAGGATATTTTACAAAACACGTGATCAGTACTGCCCAGAGTTGTCAAGATCATTGGAAATAAGGACAGCCTGGAACTCGTCACTGACCAGAGGCATCTGAGGAGGCACATGGACTAAATGCAGTGTAGTTGCCTGGATAGATCTTGAACAGAAAAGTAACACTGGGAAAAACTGTGAAATCCTAAAAGAAACTGTGAAGTTTGATTAATATCAACGTATCCATTCTGGTTTCTTAGTTATGACCAATGCTCCATATAATATAAGATGTTAAGAGTAGAGGAGGGCTTCCCTGGCGACTCAATGGTTAAGAATTCACCTGCCGGTGCAGGAGACATGGGTTTTATCCCTGATCTGGGAAAACCCCACATGACACGTGGCATCTAAGCCCAGGCACCACAACTACTGAGCCTGTGCTCTGGAGCCCGGCAGCTGCAAATGCTGGGCCCACATGCCGCAGCTACTGAAGCCTGCACCTCCTGAAGCCTGTGCTCTGCAACAAGAGAAGCCACAGCAAGTGAGAAGCCCTCACACTGCAATTAGAGAGTAGCCCCCACTCTCCAAAACTAGAGAAAAGCCTGTGCAGCAATGAGGACCCTGCACAGCCAAAAGTAAATAATAAATTGAAAAAAAATGAGTAGAGGAGAATGGGTGAGGAGTATACAGGTACTTTTTGTACCGTTTTACACATTTTTGTAAATCTAGAAGCATTCTAAAATTGAAAACTATCTTATTAAAAGATGAAGGGTGTTAGTGTTAAATGTCTAATCCAACCCAGCTTTCCCATTTGTAATGATAAGAAACATGGGACCCACAGACATTGGCTAAGTTTAAACCATTTTTGTGATTTCAAAATTGTGCACACACTTCAGTTCTACCCAGGTGACTTACTTTCCCAAGGTGTCTGCTTCACAGAAAAAATAAAGTAAAACAGATAGCTTTTAGATTTTAAGAATATAGCTCATTTATTATTCTTAGTTTTATATACTTTGAGAAAAATTGGTGTGCAAAATTATAATACATATAGGTCAAGGAATGTTAATCTACTTGCTAAGTGCTTTTTTGCTTGTTTTATAAAAGAATTCATTAAAGTTTTTTGAATAGCAACCTTCTAGATGCAACTAGCAAATTGTTTACCCATTTTTCCATGCACACCTTTTACATGTAATTTATGCCCAGAGTATTATTCTAATATCAAGCTGTTGTTAGATTTAGATTTTCAACCCTATTTTCCTTTTAAAACGTTTGTTATTTAAAGTAAGCAAGTTATTTGAAATATTTTAAGACGACATTGAAAATTCAAATAGATATAGAGGAAAGGACTTTTCTTAATGACTAATCTTTTTTTTTTAAGCATAAATTAAAATCCCCAATGCTAGTCCAAGATTTCTAGTTTTTAATGAAATGTCATGTCTACCCTTAATCTGTTGCTTCAGCTACAGAAACTTAGAAATCAAAGAATTACTGTGGAAACATTATTAATTGAGGCCTTTAATTATATATGTTGATAAAATCCATGATCTGGAATCCTTTGAGAACTATCAAATTTAAATGGATTCCCTGGTGAAAAAATAATAAAATATGGTGCTCATAGGGTCATTTTATATAAGACAATCAACGTATTTAAGTTACACTGAATTTTTAATCATTTCACCTTCCCTCTGGTGATTGGAAAGTATATTTTATCACTGCAGCCAATAAAAACAATTATTTCAGTCTGTATGTGTTTTGAGGTCTAAAGTGGGTTTCCTGTAGACAGCATGTATATGGGTCTTGTTTCTGTATTCATTTAGCCAGTCTGTGTCTTTAGTCCATTTACATTTAAAGTAATTATTGATGTATATATGTTCCTATTGCCATTTTCTTAATTGTTTGGGGTTGGTTTTGTAGATCTTTTTTCTTCTTTTGTATTTCTTGACCATTTAACACAACATTTTTTGTAAAGCTGGTTTGGTGGTCTGAATTCTCTTAACTTTTGCTTGTCTCAAAAGCTTTTGATTTTTCCATCATTTTTGAATGAGATCCTAGCTGGATACAGTAATCTTGGTTGTAGATTTTTCCCTTCCAGTACTTTAAATATATCCCGCCATTCCCTTCTGGCCTGCAGAGTTTCTGCTGAAAGACCAGTTGTTAAGCCTATGGGGTTTCCCTTGTATGTTACTTGTTGCTTCTCCCTTGCTGCTTTTAATATTCTTTCTTTGTGTTTAGTCTTTGTTAGTTTGATTAATATGTGTCTTGGCATGCTTCTCCTTGGCTTTATTCTTTATGGGACTCTTTGTGCCTCTTGGACTTGATTGACTATTTCCTTTTCCATGTTGGGGAAATTTTCAACTATAATCTCTTCAAAAAATTTCTCATACCCTTTCTTTTTCTCTTCTTCTTCTGGATTCCCTATAATTTGAATGTTCATGCATTTGATATTGTCCCAGACGTCTCTGAGACTATCCTCAGTTCTTTTCATTCTTTTTACTTTATTCTGCTCTCCAGAAGTTATTTCCACCATTTTATCTTCCAGCTCACTGATTCGTTCTCCTGCTTCAGCTATTCTGCTATTGATTCTTTCTAGAGTATTTTTAATTTCAGTAATTGTGTTGCTTGTCTCTGCATGTTTATTCTTTAATTCTTCTACATCTTTGTTAACTGATTCTTGCATTTTCTCCATTTTGCTCTCAAGGTTTTTGATCATCTTTACCATAATTATTCTGAATTCCTTTTCAGGTAGTTTGCCTATTTCCTCTTCTTTTATTTGGACTTCTATGTTTCTAGTTTGTTCCTTCATTTGTGTGGTATTTCCCTGCCTTTTCATTATTATTTTTTTAACTCATTATGTTTGAGATCTCCTTTTCCTGGTCTTCAAGTTTGAATTCTTTTTTCCTTTTGGTTTCTTCCCTCTCAGTTTGGTCCAGAGGTTTGTGTAAGCTTCTTATAGGGTGATATTTGAGCTGAGTTTTTGTTTCTTTGTTTGTTTTTCCTCTGATGGCAAGGCTGAGTAAGGTGGTAATCCTGTCTGCTGACTACTGGGTTTGTATTTTTGTTTTGTTTGTTGTTTAGATGAGGTGTCCTGCACAGGGTGCTATTGGTGATTGGTTGATGCTGAGTCTTGTATTACAATGGTTTCCTTTGTGGGAGTTCTCACTATTTGATACAGAAAGTAAAGTCTGCTCAGTCGTGTCCAACTCTTTGCGACCCCGTGGACACCAGGCTCCTCCGTCCATAGGATTTTCTAGGCAAGAATACTGGAGTGGGTTGCCATTTCCTTCTCCAAGAGTTAGTTCTCTGGTAGTCTAGGGTCTTGGAGTCAGTGTTCCCACTCCAAAGTCTCAGGGCTTGATCTCTGGTCGGGAATGAAGATTCCACAAGTGGTTTGTTATGGCATTAAGTGAGATTAAAACAAATATCCATGAATAAGAAACCAAAGGTGAACCCCAGACAAATGGCAGTTACAAAATCAGGCAAATAATAATTAAAATAATAGAATATACATATACACCCATGAGCAAAGTCAAAACAGTCCAACAAAAATAAAGTACAATAGATTGACCCAGCAAACTAAGGAAACCAAAAACTATATTTACCAGTTAAGAATGAAACTAACTAAAGCACCGACTGGAAAACAAAACTAAAGCAAAGTGCCAAGTGGGGAATAAAGCAATGAAAACAAAACTAACAAATATGATGAGAGGAAAGGAAAGAAAGAAAGAATAGCTATGCAAAGTTAAGTAGCAGCAGATGAAGAAGATTTATATATATTAAAGATAAATGCAAGGGGGAAAGAACAGTAGGAAAGGCAAAGAAAGGAATAAATGTAGAAAAATATAATAGGCTTAAAATGAATTGAAAATTAAAGTTATAAAAAAGAGAAAAGATTTTTAAAAAGGAAAAAGAAAAAAAAAGTAGAAGAAAGGAAAACTCCACAGAACTACAAAAGCCCAACATAGATGCAGAGGCTTATAACAACAATAAAAGGTGTGACTGAAAATACACACATATTTATATACACCATAAGCAAAATCAAAACAGTCCGACAAAAATAAAGTACAATAGCTTGACCCAGCAAACAAAGGAAACTTAAAATTTTATCAACCAGAATGCACGTGAGAGGATGGGAAGCAAAAGAAAGCTGGAGTACCATTCCTCCTATCAGATAGAATAGACCTTAAAATAAAGACAATTATAAGAGATAAGGAAGAACACTACATAATGATCAAGGGATTGATCCAAGAGGAAGACATAACCGTTGTGAATATCTTTGCACTCAACATAGGAGCACCTCAATACACAAGACAAACACTAACAGACAAAGAAGGCGATATTGGCAGTAACATAGTAATAGTAGGAGACTTTAACACCCCGCTCACACCAACGGACAGTCATCAACACAGAGAATTAATAAGGAAACACAAGTCTTAAATGACACATTAGATGAGATGGATCTCATTGATATCTTCAGGACATTCTATCCGAATGCAGAAGAAAACACCTTCTTCTCAAGTGCACATGGAACATTCTCTAGGATAGACCACATTTTGAGTCACAAATCAAACCTGAGTAAATTTAATAAAATTGAAATTGTACCTTCTCTGACCACAACGCTAAGAGACTAGATACCAATTACAAGGGAAAAAAAACTATAAGAAACACAAACACATGGAGATTAAACAACACATTTCTAAATAACCAATAGGTTACTAAAGAAATCAAAAGGGAAATCAAAAAATTTCTAGAAACAAATGACAATGAAAACACAACTCAAAACCTTTGGGATGCAGCAAAAGCAGTTCTAAGAGGAAAGATTATAGCAATACAATCCTACCTCAAGAAACAAGAAAAACATCAAATAGAGAGCCTAATTTTACACCTAAAACAACTGAAAAAAGAAGAACAAAAAACCCCCAAATTAGTAGAAGGAATAATATCCAAGCAGAAATAAATGAAGAAGAAACAAAAGAAACAATAACAGAGATTAATAAAACTAAAAGCTGGTTCTTTGAGAAGATAAACAAAATTGACAGGCCTTTAGCCAACTCATCAAGAAAAAAGAGAAGAATCAAATCAACAAAATTAGAAACGAAAAAGGAGAGGTTACAACAGACAATGAACAAATAAAAAGGATTATAAAAGACTATTCTGAACAACTATATGGCAATAAAATGGATAACCTGGAAGAAATGGCCAGATTCTTAGAAAAGTTCAGTCTTCCAAGACTGAATCAGGAAGAAATAGGAATTATGAACAACCCAATTTCAAGCACTGAAATTGAAGCTGTGATAAAAATATAACAAAAAACAAAAGCCCAGGAAAAGATGACTTCACAGGAGAATTCTATCAAACATTTAGAGAAGAGCTAAAGCCTACCCTTCTAATCCTCTTTCAAAAAATTGCAGAGAAGGAACACTTCCAAACTCATTCTACAAGGCCACCATCACCCTGAAACCAAAACCAGACAAAGACAACACAAAAAAAAGGAAACTACAGGCCAGTATCACTGATGAAGATAGATGCAAAAATCCTCAACGAAATTTTAGCAAACAGAATTCAGCAACACATCAAAAAGCCCATATACCATGAGCAAATTGAGTTTATTCCAAAGATGCAAGGATTCTTCAATAGTCGCAAACCAATCAATGTGATATACTACATTAACAAATTGAAAGATTAAAAACCATATGATAATCTTCATAGGTGCAGAAAAAGCCTTTGACAAAATTCAGCACCCATTTATGATTTTTTAAAATTAACATTATTTTATTAATGTCATCATTTGTTAATATCACATTTCCCCAGATTGTCTCATGAAAAATTATTTTTTCAACAGCTTTGATTCAGAATCTCAATAAGTTTCAACCATTCACTGCAGTTAGTTACGTTTTATTTTTTAATTTATTAGTTTTCTCCTCCACTTCTCTCCTTTCTTTCTTTCTTCTTTTTTCTTCTTCGTCCTGAGTAATATTACTGTAGAAACTGAGTGAATTTGCTTCCAGAGGCTGGATTTTGCTGGTTACATCTCCATAGGGACATTTAATATGCTCCTCTATCCTTAAAGGGCAAGGGTCCAATGAGATGCCCTGTAGAGCTACATCTCAGTAGGTGACAGCTAACAGGATGACGCTGGGGTTCTGTGATTCTACAATGGGGACCCGCTGACACATCAGGGGACACAGAGCATCGAACAGGAGAAATCAACCAGACTGCTTCTCTTCTCCAAGGCCCACTCCTGCTGAATGCGGCACGTCCACCCCTGGGCCTTCTGTCCTGCCTCGGCCTGCATCCACCCACCTTGTACCCCGGCTGCGTGCTCCCAGTTTATGATTAAAACTCTTCAAAAAATGGGCACAGAAGGAACCTATCTCAACATAGTAAAGACCATATATGATAAGCCTAGAGCAAACATTATTCTCAATGGTGAGAAACTGAAAGCATTCCCTCTAAGATCAGGAACAAGACAAGGATGTACTCTCTCATCACTATTATTCAACATAGTTCTGGAAGTCCTAGCTACACCAATCAGAGAAGAAAAAGAAATAAAAGGAACCCAGATCAGAAAAGAAGGAGTAAAGCTTTCACTGTTTGCAGATGACATGATACTATATAGAGAAAACCCTAAAGATACTATCAGAAAATTACTAGAGTTATTCAGTGAATTTAGCAAAGTTGCAGTATACAAAATCAATATGCAGAAATCAGTTGTATTTCTATATACTAACAATGAAAAATCAGAAAGAGAAATTAAGGAATCAATCCCATTCACCAATGCAACAAAAAGAATTAAATATCCAGGAGTAAACTTACCTAAGGAGATGAAAGAACTGTACACAGAAAATTATAAGACACTGATGAAAGAAATCAAAGACAACATAAACAGATGGAGAGATATTCCATGTTCCTGGGTAGGAAGAATCAATATTGTGAAAATGACTATACTACCAAATGCAATCTTCAGATTCAATGTGATCCCTATCAAATTATGATTGCAGCCATGAAATTAAAAGACGCTTACTCCTTGGAAGGAAAGTTATGACCAACTAGATAGCATATTGAAAAGCAGAGACATTACTTTGCCAACAAAGTCCATCTAGTCAAGGCTATGGTTTTTCCAGTAGTCATATATGGATGCGAGACTTGGACTGTGAAGAAAACTGAGTACTGAAGAATTGATGCTTTTGAACTGTGGTGTTGGAGAAGACTCTTGAGGGTCCCTTGGATTGCAAGGAGATCCAACCGATCCATCCTAAAGATCAGTCCTGGGTGTTCTTTGGAAGGAATGATGCTAAAGCTGAAACACCAGTACTTTGGCCACCTCATGCAAAGAGTTGACTCATTGGAAAAGACTCTGATGCTGGGAGGGATTGGGGGCAGGAGGAGAAGGGGACGACAGAGGATGAGATGGCTGGATGGCATCACCGACTTGATGGATGTGAGTTTGAGCTGAACTCTGCAAGTTGGTGATGGACAGGGAGGCCTGACATGCTGCAATTCATGGAATCACAAAGAGTCAGACACGACTGAGTGACTGAACTGAACTGAGTGACTGAACTGATCAAATTACCAACAGCATTTTTCACAGAACTAGAACAAAAAATTTCACAATTCATATGGAAACACAAAAGACCCCGAATAGCCAAAGCAGTCTTGAGAAAGAAGAATGGAGCTGGAGGAAACAACCCTCCTGACTTCAGGTTATACTACAAAGCTACAGTCATCAAGACAGTATGGTACTGGCACTAAAACATAAATATAGACCAATGGAACAAGATAGAAAGCCCAGAAATAAACCCATGCACCTATGGGTACCTTATTTTTGACAAAGGAGGCAAGAATATCCAGCCTCTTCAATAAACGGTGATGGGAAAACTGGACAGCTACATGTAAGGAATAAAATTAGAACACTTCCTAACACCATACACAAAGATAAACTCAAAATGGATTAAAGACCTAAATGTAAGACCAGAAACTATAAAACTCTGAGAGGAAAACATAGGCAGAACACTTGATGACATAAATCAAACCAAGATCCTCTGTGACCCACCTCCTGTAGTAACACAAATAAAAACAAAAGTAAGCAAGTGGGACCTGATTAAACTTAAAAGCTTTTCACAGCAAAGGAAACTATAAGCAAGGTGAAAAGACAACTCTCAGAGTGGGAAGAAACAATAACAAATGAAACAACTGACAAACGATTAATTTCCAAAATATACAGGCAGCTCATACAACTCAATACCAGAAAAAACAAACAACCCAATCAAAAAATGGATAAAAGACTAAACAGACATTTCTCCAAAGAAAACATACAGATGGCTAACAAACACATGAAAAGATGCTCAAAATCGCTCATTATTAGAGAAATGCAAATCAAAACTACAATGAGATATCACCTCACACTAGTCAGAATGGCCATCATCAAAAAGTCTACAAACAATAAATGCTGGAAAGGGTGTGGAGAAAAGGGAATGCTCTTGCAGTGTTGGTGGGAATGTAAATTGATACAGCCACTATGGAAGATGGTATGGAGATTCCTTAAAAAACTAGGAATAAAAACATCATATGACCCAGCAATCCCACTCCTAGGCATATACACTGAGGAAACCAAAATTTAAAAAGAGACATGTATCCCATTGTTCATTGCAGCACTATTTATAGTAGCGAGAACATGGAAGCCACCTAGATGTCCATCTAGAGATGAATGGATAAAGAAGTTGTGGTATATATACACAATGGAATATTACTCGGCAATAAACAGGAACACATTTGAGTCAGTTCTGATGAGGTGGATGAACCTAGAGCCTATTAGACAGAGTGAAGTAAGTCAGAAAGAAGAAACTAAATATCAGATAGTGAAGTCGCTCAGTCGTGTCCAACTCTTTGCAACCCCATGGACTGTAGCCTATCAAGCTCCTCAGTCCATGGGATTTTCCAGGCAAGAGTGATGGAATAGATTGCCATTTCCTTCTTCAGGGGATATTCCTGACCCAGGAATCGAATCTGGGTCTTCTGCATTGCAGACAGACACTTTACCATCTGAGCCACCAGGGAAGCAATGCATATATATGGAATCTAGAAAAACGGTACTGAAGAATTTATTTGCGGGCAGCAATGGAGAAACAGACATAGAGATAGACTTACGGACATGGGGAGAGGGGAGGAGAGGGTGAGATGTATGGAAAGAGCAACATGGAAACTTACATTCAGTTCAGTTCAGTTGCTCAGTCGTGTCAGACTCTTTGTGACCCCATAAATCACAGCACGCCAGGCCTCCCTGTCCATCACCAACTCCCGGAGTTCACTCAGACTCACGTCCTTCGAGTCAGTGATGCCATCCCGCCATCTCATCCTTCTCCTGCCATGTTAAACAAACAGCCAATGGGAATTTGCTGTATGTCTCAGGGAACTCAAACAGGGGCTCTGCATCAACCTAGAGGGGTGTGGTGGGGAGGGAGATGGGAGGGAGGTTCAAAAGGGAGGGGATATATGTATACCTATGGGTGAATTTAACTCAGATGACCATTATATATACTAATGGGCAGGAATCCCTTAGAAGAAATGGAGCAGCCATCATAGTCAAGAAGAGAGTCTGAAATGCAGTTCAGTTCAGTCACTCAGTCGTGTCCGACTCTTTGCAACCCCATGAATCACAGCACGCCAGGCCTCCTTGTCCATCACCAACTCCTGGAGTTCACTCAGACTCACGTCCTTCAAGTCAGTGATGCCATCCAGCCATCTCATCCTCTGTCATCCCCTTCTCCTCCTGCCCCCAATCCCTCCCAGCATCACAGTCTTTTCCAATGAGTGAACTCTTTGCATGAGATGGCCAAAGTACTGGAGTTTCAACTTTAGCATCAGTCCTTCCAATGAATGCTCAGGGCTGATCTCCTTTAGAATGGATCTCCTTGCAATCCAAGGGACTCTCAAGAGTCTTCTCCAACACCACAGTTCAAAAGCATCAACCTTCAGTACTCAGCTTTCTTCACAGTCCAACTCTCGCATCGATACATGACTACTGGAAAAACCATAACCTTGACTAGATGGACTTTTGTTGGCAAAGTAATATCTCTGTTTCTTAATATACTATCTGGATTGGTCATAACTTTTCTTCCAAGGAGTAAGCATCTTTTAATTTCATGGCTGAAATCACTATCGCAGTGATTTTGGAGCCCCAGAAAATAAAGTCTGACACTGAAATGCAGTACTTGGATGCAATCTCAAAAACGACAGAATGATCTCTCTTCCTTTCCAAGGCAAACCATTCAACATCACGGTAATCCAAGTCTATGCCCCGACCAGTAATGCTGAAGAAGCTGAAGTTGAACAGTTCTATGAAGACCTACAAGACCTTCTATAACTAACACTCAAACAAGATGTCCTTTTCATTATAGTGGACTGGAATACAAAAGTAGGAAGTCAAGAATCACCTGGAATAACAGACAAATTTGGCCTTGGAGTATGGAATGAAGCAGGGTAAAGGCTAATAGAGTTTTGCCAAGAGAACGCACTGGTCATAGCAAACACCCTCTTCCAACAACACAAGAGAAGACTCTACACATGGACATCACCAGGTGGTCAATACAGAAATCAGATTGATTATATTCTTTGCAGCCAAAGATGGAGAAGCTCTATACAGTCAGCAAAAACAAGACTGGGAGCTGGCTGTGGCTTGGATCATGAACTCCTATTGCCAAATTCAGACAGAAATTGAAGAAAGTAGAGAAAACCACTAGACCATTCAGGTATGACCTAAATCAAATCCCTTATGACTATACAGTGGAAGTGAGAAATAGATTTAAGGGACTAGATCTGATAGACAGAGTGCCTGATGAACTATGGATGGAGGTTAGTGAAATTATACAGAAGACAGGGATCAAGACCATCCCCAAGAAAAAGAAATGCAAAAAAGGAAAGTGGCTGTCTGAGGAAACCTTAGAAATAGCTGTGAAAAAAAGGGAAGTGAAAAGCAAAGGGGAAAAGGAAGATACACTCATTTGAATGCAGAGTTCCAAAGAATACCAAGGAGAGATAAGAAAGACTTCCTCAGCGATCAATGCAAAGAAATAGAGGAAAACAATACAATGGGAAAGATTAGAGATCTTTTCAAGAAAATTAGAGATACCAAGGGAACATTTCACACAAAGATGGGCACAATAAAGGACAGAAATGGTATGGACCTAACAGAAGCAGAAGATATTAAGAAGAGGTGGCAAGAATACACAGAAGAACTGTACAGAAAAGATCTTCATGACCCAGATAATCACGATGGTGTGATCACTCACCTAGAGCCAGATATCCTGGAATGTGAAGTCAGGTGGGCCTTAGGAAGCAACACTACAAACAAAGCTAGTGGAGGTGATGGAATTCCAGTTGAGCTATTTCAAATCCTGGAAGATGATGCTGTGAAAGTGCTGCACTCAATATGCCAGCAAATTTGGGAAACTCAGCAGTGGCCACAGGACTGGAAAAGGTCAGTTTTCATTCCAATCCCAAAGAAAGGCAATGCCAAAGAATGCTCAAACTACCACACAATTGAACTCTTCTCACAAGCTAGTAAACTAATGCTCAAAATTCTCCAAGCCAGGCTTCAGCAATACGTGAACTGTGAACTTTCCAGATGTTCAAGTTGGTTTTAGAAAAGGCAGAGGAACCAGAGATCAAATTGCCAACATCCACTGGATCATTGAAAAAGCAAGAGAGTTCCAGAAAAACATCTATTTCTGCTTTCTTGACTATGCCAAAGCCTTTGACCGTGTGGATCACAGTAAACTGTGGAAAATTCTGAAAGAGATGGGAATACCAGACTACCTAACCTGCCTCTTGAGAAATCTGTATGTAGGTCAGGAAGCAACAGTTAGAACTGGACATGGAACGACAGACTGGTTCCAAATAGGAAAAGGAGTACATCAAGGCTATATATTGTCACCCTGCTTATTTAACTTCTATGCAGAGTACATAATGAGAAATGCTGGGCTGGAGGAAGCACAAGCTGGAATCAAGATTGCCGGGAGAAATATTAATAACCTTAGATATGCAGATGACACCACCCTTATGGCAGAAAGTGAAGAAGACATAAAGAGCCTCTTGATGAAAGTGAAAGAGGAGAGTGAAAAAGTTGGCTTAAAGCTCAACATTCAGAAAATGAAGATCATGGCATCTGGTCCCATCACTTCATGGCAAGTAGATGGGAAACAGTGGAAACAGTAGCTGATTTTATTTTTCTGGGCTTCAAANTATGCAGATGACACCACCCTTATGGCAGAAAGTGAAGAGGAACTAAAAAGCCTCTTGATGAAAGTGAAAGAGGAGAGTGAAAAAGTTGGCTTAAAGCTCAACATTCAGAAAATGAAGATCATGGCATCTGGTCCCATCACTTCATGGCAAGTAGATGGGAAACAGTGGAAACAGTAGCTGATTTTATTTTTCTGGGCTTCAAAATCACTGCACATGGTGACTGCAGCCATGAAATTAAAAGACATTTACTCCTTGGAAGGAAAGTTATGACCAACCTAGATAGCATATTCAAAATCACAGACATTACTCTGCCAACAAAGGTCCATCTAGTCAAGGCTATGGTTTTTCCAGTGGTCATGTATGGATGTGAGAGTTGGACTGTGAAGAAAGCTGAGCACCAAAGAATTGATGCTTTTGAACTGTGGTGTTGGAGAAGACTCTTGAGAGTCCCTTGGACTGCAAGGAGATCCAATCAGTCCATCCTAAAGGAGATCAGTCCTGAGTGTTCATTAGAAGGACTGATGTTGAAGCTGAATCTCCAGTACTTTGGCCACCTCATGCAAAGAGTTGACTCATTGGAAAAGACTGTGATGCTGGGAGGGACTGGGGGCAGGAGGAGAAGGGGACGACAGAGGATGAGATGGCTGGATGGCATCACCAACTCAATGGACATGGGTTTAGGTGAACTCTTGGAGTTGGTGATGGCCAGGGAGGCCTGGTGCGCTGCGGTTCATGGAGTCACAAAGAGTCGGACACGACTGAGTGACTGAACTGAACTGAACTGAATGGTCAATTCATGTTGAAGTTTGATAGAAAACAACAAAATTCTGTAAAGCAATTATACCTCAATAAAAAAAATAAAGAAAGAAAGAAAGAAAAAATCAAGAAAAGAATTCTTGTCTTTGATGTTTGTAGCAAAATGTGACCCAAGATGGGTCTAACAGCATGTTTCTTAGTCAGCTGTTCGGTTGTTTTTAATATTCTACGTCTTCCTGGGGTTGCTCCTGTAAAAAGCACAATCCATCCATTGCTCACACCAGCACCACATGTGCACATAGCTTTTAAAAATGCATGTAATCTTTTCTTAGTCTCTTGGAAATAGGTCAGCGAAAAGGCATACATTAGAGAGCAGACATCTACCTTGTCTGTATTATGTTCAGATAAGAGTGGCTCACATTCAGCCTCAACACACCGGTGATGAGCCCAGTTTCACGGTGCAGCCCAGCCTATTTTAATCAGAATGTTATCTGTTTATATCTATGTAACTTTTAGTTTAAACGCTTAATATTTAAATTTATTTTAAAATTTTGAGATATATGCAGATTGGCATTAGTTGCAAGAATTAGAACAGAGAGACCCCTTAAGTCCTATTCTCCATTCCTTCAGTTGGTAGCATCTTGCTGAACTATAATATCATAATATAATCTAGATATTAATGTGAATACAGTCATTATGTGAAACATTTTGTGTGAACATTTTGTGAACATTATGTGGGACATTATGTGGCTTTTCAAAAGAAAAATTTTCCTTGCACTGAAATAAAATCTATTTTTTAGAGCTTTTACCCTGGCGGTCTAGCTCTTTTTTTCTGAAACAAGAAAAGCAAGATATTAATAGATAACATGATGACATCAATTTTTTTTAGAAGAGAGAATGTCTAGGGAGCCCTCGAAGCTGACAGCAGGTCAATGTGGAATTAACCCTAGCCTGACGGACTCCAGAGGTCTTGCTCACAGATGCCATACCAGTCTAGGTTAGTGTTACAGCATCTCGACTCTAAACAAGGGTATCTGCCCAAGGCAGTCAGCGGGAGCTGACATCCAGCAGGTGCACTGATGGAGAATTCATCCCCCCCAAAAAGTATTTAATATTTTATTTATTTTTTAAGTTGAGTTTTACTGGAGCATAGCTGCTTGACAATGCTGTGTTAGTTTCTGCTGCACAGAAAAATGAACCAGCAACACGTGTACATATATCCCCTCCTTTTTGGATTTCCTTCCCATTTAGGTCACCATAGACCACTGAGTAGAGATCCCTGTAATGTACATAGGTCCTCATTTAGTTATCTATTTTATACGTAGTATCAATAGTGTACTTAGCTTCCCTGGTGGCTCAGTGGTAAGGACTCCACCTGCAATGTGGGAGACCCGGGTTCAATCCCTGGGTCAGGAAGATCCCCTGGAGAAGAGAATGGCAACCCACTCTAGTTTTCTTGCCTGCAAAATTCCATGGACAGAGGAGCCTTGTGGGCTATATAGTCCACGGGGTTGCAGAGTCAGACATGACTGAGCAACTAATACCCAGGACTGAAAGGAAGGGGAACAATTTTATGATTTCCACTGTTCACGCCTGTTCATGCAGGCATGGACATTTAGGATCATGTTAGCTGTGTGTATCTGATGCACACAGAGGTGCCGCGTCAGGAGGCAAGAGTCCCACTAGCCCACCCATTTCTATGACCTTAGCAATCACTTCATTTGCCTAAGAGTGCTCCAGTATCCCTGTTTAATGATCTGCTTGCAGATCATTGACTCAACGGACATCACTTTGACCAACTCCAGGAGATAGGGAAGGACAGGGAAGCCTGGTGTGTTGCAGTCCATGGGGTCGCCGAGAGTCATGGCTGAGCAACTGAACAACAACAGAAAGATGGGGTTACATGTCTACAGTGTAATGATTTCACCCCCTCCCCACATACCTTTAAAAAAAATATTCACTCAAGGGAATTCCCTAGTGACACAGTAGATGAGAATCTGCCTGACAATGCAGAGGAACAGGTCTGATCCCTGGTTCAGGAAGATTCCACATGTCTTGGAGCAACTAAGCCCATGCACCACAACTATTGAAACTGTGCTCCGCAATGAAGAGTAACCCCTGTTCACTCACTGCAAAGAGAGAAATTGTGGTCAGCAACAGCAAAGACCCAGGACAACCAAAAAACAAAAAACTTCAAAATATGTCCATATCCAGACTTCCAGTGCTTCTCCTGTCAGCATTGTTTCTCAAAAGACTGCCAACGGTATTTATTCACACCTATCAAGTTTTCTTATTACTCTGGGGAAAATATTGCTATTGTTTATTTGCTCCAATCATGTCCAATTTTTTGCGACCCAACAGACTGAAGCCCACTAGGCTCCTCTGTCCATGGAATTTTCCAGGCAAGAATACTGGAGTGGGTTGACATTTCCTTCTCCAGGGGATCTTCCTGACAATCCAGGGGTCAAACCCACATCTTCTGCACTGGCAGGCAGGTTCTTTACCACTGAGCTACCAGGGAAGCCTGGGAAAGAATCAATTCAATTCAATTCAGTCACTCACTCAGTCCTATTTGACTCTGCGACCCATGAATCGCAGCATGCCAGGCCTCCCTGTCTATCACCAGCTCCTGGAGTTCACCCAAACTCATGTGCATCGAGTTGGTGATGCCATCCAGCCATCTCATCGTCTGTCATCCCCTTCTCCTCCTGTCCCCAATCCCTCTCAGCATCAGAGTCTTTTCTAATGAGTCAACTCTTCACACGAGGTGGCCAAAGTATTGGAGTTTTAGCTTCAACATCAGTCCTTCTAACGAACACTCAGGACTGATCTCCTTTAGGATGGACTGGTTGGATCTCCTTGCAGTCCAAGGGACTCCCAAGAGTCTTCTCCAACACCACAGTTCAAAAGCATCAATTCTTCGGCGCTCAGCTTTCTTCACAGTCCACTCTTACATTCATATAGGACCACTGGAAAAACCATAGCCTTGACTAGATGGACCTTTGTTGGCAAAGTAATGTCTCTGCTTTTCAATATGCTATCTAGGTTGGTCATAACTTTTCTTCCAAGGAGTAAGTGTCTTTTAATTTCATGGCTGCAATCACCATCTGCAGTGATTTTTGGAGCCCAAAAAAATAGTCTGACAATGTTTCCATTGTTGGGAAATAGATGGGGACATCTATTTGCCATGAAGTGATGGGACCAGGTGCCGTGATCTTCGGTTTCTGAATGTTGAGCTTTAAGCCAACTTTTTCACTCTCCTCTTTCACTTTCATCAAGAGACTTTTTAGTTCCTCTTCACTTTCTGCCGTAAGGGTGGTATCATCTGCATATCTAAGGTTATTGATATTTCTCCGGGCAATCTTGATTCCAGCTTGTGATTCTTCCAGCCCAGTGTTTCTCATGATGTACTCTGCATAGAAGTTAAATAAGCAGGGTGACAATATACAGCCTTGATGTACTCCTTTTCCTATCTGGAACCAGTCTGTTGTTCCATGTCCAGTTCTAACTGTTGCTTCCTGACCCACATACAGGTTTCTCAAGAGGCAGGTTAGGTGGTCTGGTATTCCCATCTCTTTCAGAATTTTCTACAGTTTATTGTGATCCACACAGTCAAAGGTTTTGGCTTAGTCAAGAAAGCAGAAATAGATGTTTTTCTGGAACTCTCTTGCTTTTTCCATGATCCAGTGGATGTTGGCAATTTGATCTCTGGTTCCTCTGCCTTTTCTAAAACCAGATTGAAGATCTGGAAGTTCACGGTTCACATATTGCTGAAGCCTGGCTTGGAGAATTTTGAGCATTAGTTTACTAGCTTGTGAGAAGAGTTCAATTGTGTGGTAGTTTGAGCATTCTTTGGCATTGCCTTTCTTTGGGATTGGAATGAAAACTGACCTTTTCCAGTCCTGTGGCCACTGCTGAGTTTCCCAAATTTGCTGGCATATTGAGTGCAGCACTTTCACAGCATCATCTTCAGGATTTGAAATAGCTCCACTGGAATTCCATTCCTGGGGAAGAATATGGGAGCTTAAAAGGTAAAATTTATCTAACATAGCTAGATGTCCACTTGCAGGATCCATACCTTTTTACCACTTATAGACCAACTGTCATAACTGGAAAGAGAAAAGGGGAATAAAAGATAAAGAGAAAAGAAACCATACTAACTTGTAAGAAGAGATCATTCCCTCACAATCTTACATTCTGTGAGGAAATTGTGTAGACTCTGATATAAAGGGCAGAACATAACATGAACAATGTCCTCGGCATAATTTTTCTAGAAAAAAGAAACGTACCCTGCAAATTATGTTTATTATCTTGTCATGCTGTTCTAAAAATAATCTCATGGAACAAAGAAAGAGTAGGAATAAACCATCCTGGCTGGGAAATGAAATGATCCAGGGTAGTTTTCCTTTTTTCCCTTTTCTGCAGCCTCCAAAATGTCTACAATGAGTATGAATTACTTATATAAGGAAAAGACAAACTTTACAGAACTGTAATAAATAAAATAACTTGTGAAAGTGTCTTTTAATACCAACTGTTGGTGCAAGTGGGAACATGGCATTTGTAAAGTGGCTAAGTTCATATAAACCAGGCAGCATCAGTTTTAATGTTCTCCTTGGCCCCTGTAACCAATAAGGATGCTAAACTTGTTCTTCAAATTGTCTCTCAAATACTATTTATCTCAACTACACTTTTGACATGGGTTGAGTATCAGTCAATCTGAGATTTAACTCTAGGGTTATTATTAAAAAGCAGAGGTTCTCTCTTAGTAGAAAAGGTGACCAGTGTAAAGTTAGACCTTAGAAGTCATGTCCAGAAGATACCATGAAGTCTAAGCTGCTGATTAGTGTGAATTTTCAAACTGGGCTGCTTTGTCTTCATGAAGCAATGGGCTATGCGGAAGGAAGCTTGTTTCACAGCCTAATTCCTTTTTGGTGGGGAGGGGAGAGGGGAGCTGTACCACATGGCATGTGGGATCTCAATTGCCCAATCAGGATTGAGCCCTTGTCCCCTGCAGGGAAATCACAGTCTTAACTCCTGGACCACCAGGGAAGTCCCTGGTTCTTAGAACCTGATGGATGGCTGGAGTTGAACTGATGTGAATGAACTCAAGTCAAAGACTATTAATCTCATTTATTTCCCCACCATTGAATCTTTTCTAGAATTATACCAGTTATTTCCTAATCGAGCTGGACTTTGAGTACCAGACAACTGAAATGCACCAAGTCAAGTGTGTTATCAGATATTGCAATCAGCACAGAGGAAGGGGTTTCCATTTAATCTCAACTTAACCTTGCTCCCCACTCATGAACTTCAGAAGAGGATTCTAATAAGATGGTCAAATGTGTGATCTCATTCGTTGTAACAAGCACTGCCTTCCCAGATGTGGGACCTGATTTCCAGCAGCGGAAGGCGAGTCTGTTGGATTAACTCCAGCCTGGTGATGGATTTGCTCTGGGTTTTGTCAGCCTTCAAGGCAGATGTAATGGGAGGAAATACAGAGTGTGTGTCTTGGCAGAGGACACAATGGTGCTCTCCCGGAGACCAAGATACTGTCAAGACTCGGGGTAACAGCTCATCATTGCAGGAACTTTACGCACCCTCCACAATGTGAAATATACTTTGCTCTCCTTTCAGTTTTGAAGGGATTTGTTATCATTCCATAACGCCCATAATCAATGATTCACCTGTGGACTTTTCTCATTGAAGGCTCAGTGTTTTCTGTGGCCAAGCGTAACTTCTGGCTTTACCACTATGTCATCAGTGAGTGTCTGTTAAAAACATATTGACTAATAGAGAGCAGAGTTATGGTTGCCAAGGTGTAGGAGCAGATGAGGCGGATGGATTGGGAGTTTGGGATTAGCAGATGCAAACTATTATCTATAGAGTGGATAAACAAGGTCCTGCTTTATAGCACAGGGAAATCATTCAGTATCCTGTGATAAACCCTAATGGAAAAAAATATGAAAAAGAATATGTATATATGTATAACTGAATTACTCTGCTGTGCAGTGGAATTCACATAACATTGTAAACCAACTATTACTTCCATAAAATTAAAACATGTTAACTAATTTTACAATAACCCCAATTAAACATCATTAGGAAGGTAAATTTGATTTTTGGGGGAAATAACATACTAATACATCCCCCAGTAAATCAGAATTGACTTTTTGATGCTTTATTTCCTAACATAATAAAGTTTTGGTGAAAGTTGACTGAAGCTCTGGGCATGCATGCTCAGTCATGTCCGACTCTTTGCAATCTATGGACTGAAGCCAGCAAGGCTCCTCTGCCCATGGAATTTTCCAGGCAAGAATAATGGAGCGGGTTGCTATTTCCTACTTCAGGGATCGAACGCTGAGTCTCCTCGATGGCAGGCAGATTCTTTACCACTGTGCCACCTGGGAAGCCTGTGATCAAAGCTAGTAAGTCCTAAAGAACTCCACAAATTTAGATTTCCTGAGCATGTGTTATAGATTATCATGTAGGTCCAGCTCATCAGTTGAGCTAAATGAGAGCCAAAGTGGGTTGTGTAACGACCTCCCAAGGGATGGACAGGGATGATTTGAGACTCAAAATGAGCCCATCTAATTTCCATCATTTTCACGAAGCTGCCTTCCTCCATGTTATTTTTAATAGTCTCTTTAGTAAGCAACACAGATGAATAATTTGGGGGACTGATGTCTTCAGACTTAAACTCATCGGTTCAACTGTAATCTCATAAATTTGTTTAAATCAGTGGTTGCTGCTGCAAAGTCACTTCAGTTGTGTCCGACTCTGTGTGACCCCATAGACAGCAGCCCACCAGGATCCACCGTCCCTGGAATTCTCCAGGCAAGAACACTGGAGTGGGTTGCCATTTCCTTATCCAATGAATAAAAGTGAAAAGTGAAAGAGAAGTCGCTCAGTCGTGCCCGACTCTTCGCGACCTCATGGACTTCAGCCCACCAGGATCCACCGTCCCTGGAATTCTCCAGGCAAGAACACTGGAGTGGGTTGCCATTTCCTTATGCAATGAATAAAAGTGAAAAGTGAAGAGAAGTCGCTCAGTCGTGCCCCACTCTTCGCGACCCCATGGACTGCAGCCCACCAGGCTCCTCCGTCCGTAGGATTTTCCAGGCAAGAGTACTGGAGTGGGGTGCCATTGCCTTCTCCAAAATCAGTGGTTAGTCCTTTATTAAGCTCTTTAATTGGACTTGATCCAGCACTACCCATGAGGAAAATACTAATGAAGTGATTCACAAGTAGGCAGTTAGCCACATGTCCTGGGGGCATGCCAGGCAGTTAGACGGAAAGTCACGATTGTGCATCTCTAGGAAGTCTTCAAGTTCTGATGAAGGTGTTATCAGCAAAACATATTTGAAGTCAATGGAAGATGGACACTAACATGGTAGGACCAGCCTGGAACATACATGAGAAATGTGCCAATAGGTCCCAGGCTGGCAGGAGCTCAGAAAGAGAGACAGGGTAAGCTTTGGAAAGACTGGACAGGGTCGCTTAAGATGAAAAGGAAACAATTAGAAAGGTGTTGAGAAAACCTGGGCAAGAAAATAGGGAACCATGTGGCAGCAGTGTGGATGGGAAAGTGGTATGTATTTGAGAAAAACCTGAGAGAAAGGCTGGCTAAGAAACGGACAGAGGATGACAGGAGCTTCTGGATGGCTTCGAGTTTTCTGGGCCTGAAGACGGGTCGAGGAGGAGACTTCCCATTAGGAGTGACACTAACGGGAAACGGGGAGCTCAGTGGAGGAGATCTGGGGCTTGGGCTCGGTGTCTAGACTGACTTGTATATACAGGTTATTAAGACTCCTTTCAGGGAACTTAAGTACTTAAGACTTCGCAGGGGGTGGCAGTTTGATCCCTGGTCAGATAGCTAAGATGCCACATGCCTTGTGGCCATAAAATCAAAACATAAAACAGAAGCAATATTGTAACACATTCAAAAAGGCTTTAAAAAATTAAAACTTTTCAGGTTTCTACATGCAAATATCCAATAAGCTGTCATAGCCACGTGTCTGGGAATCGGAAAAGAGATATACCCCGGGGAAATATATTTGGAGTCATCAGTATCAGGTGCAAAGTCGGCAAAGAGCTTCGGGGGAGAAAACAAAGAGGAGAAGAGCAGAGAATGAATTTCTCCCTGGAAAGCAGCACTGCAGGCCTGAGTAGGAGGAGAATGGCCTTTCAAGGGCCTGAAAGGATGTGTAGAGAGGCAGGGGGTCACTCAGCAGGGGTGACCTTGGGGGGCAAACCCAGGGGAGGAATGTGAGGTGGGAGTGAACCGAGCAGAAGGGAGACTGATGAGCATGCTTGGTGACCTCCGTTCTCAGCTTGCTGATGACAGGAGGGTAACAAGGTGGATATGAACCAAACAACAAGTAAAAAACTGAGTTTCTCAGACTGAGGTCTGTAGGCCTTTGGTAACCAATTGAACTAATATTGTAACTGAGCAGAACCCCATGGAGGGGACAGGCCTTTTCCCACATCCTCTGCTTTAGCACCCCTCTGAGGCACCTAGATAATAGCATTCGATGCACTGTCCCTGAGTTGTTTTGCAGATGTACAAACCCTCCCCCTCTCCAACAATGAAAGATGTTAACTACTCGATGACCATGAACACATGGCCCCAGGCCTCCTGGAGCCTAAAGGCTAATGATGTTAACCCTCGTGACACCACCCTGCTGACTTGCCAATCAGCCCATCAGAGAACTGTGCACAAGCTGATCAGAGACCCTGAGACCCCCTCCCTCACCTTGCTTTTGAAAGGGTTTTTGCTTTGCCAAAACCCTTCGGGGAGCTTAAGGCTTTTAGGGAGTGAGCCAGTGTCTCCTTGCGGAGCCCTGCAATAAACCTTCCTCTGCCAGTGCAGGGGACACGGGTTCAATCCTTGGTCCAGGAAGATCCCACATGGCACGTGGCAAGCCGGCCCATGGGTCACACTGATGGAGCCCAAATGCTGTCACTACTGCAGCCTGCATGCCTAAAGCCTGCGCTCTGCAGCAGGAGAAGCCATGGTAACGAGCAGCCCTGTCTTGCTAAAGCTGCAGCAGCAGCAAAGACCAAATATAAACAAACGAAATATATAGTAAAAAAAGTTTGGCTCGTGGAATACAATGCTTTGCATACATAATATTGCAATTTATTTGTATAAATATTTGTAAATGTTATTGAATTAAATAACATGACTTTTTAATTAGTAACAAATACATTATTCTCATTAACAATTCACATTAACAATTGACTAATTACTTATAATTAATACTACAACAGATATTAATAAGTAATTAAGATCAATTACTACTGATAATTAATAACCTATTCTGCATATATAGAAGGTCACAGAAAAACTTAGTAACAGAGAGAACCAATTTCCTGAAATTAACTCAAGTGTTTTTGTTAGGAGAAGCACGCTGATTGAAACGTCCACCCTGGCCAGGCACCACAGTAACCATTTGCATGAGTTGTTTTACGACAAAAGGTCCTGGTAAGGAACAAGGAACTAATAAGCCTCCACCAACCAGAAGAGTTCGGGAAAGGTCAAAAGGAGACACTACTTGTCTGACCACCTCCCAGAATCCTTCTCTCTGGCATCCATCTTGGCTGAACAAGGGGTGAACCACCAGGAAGGCCTCTGAGTCAAAATGATTGGCTAAGGACAACCCGGAAACTAATCCCATCACTGTAAAACCTGAGACTGCAAGCCACGTGGCAGAGCAGTTCTCCTGGGTTCCCTTACCCTCCTGCTCTCCGCCTGGGCACCCTTTCCCAATAAAAGCTCTTGCTTTATCAGCACGTGTGTCTCCTTGGACAATTCATTTCGGAGTGTTAGACAAGAGTCCAATTTTGGGCCCTGGAAGGGGGTCCTCCTTCCTGCAACATTTTCATCTATGCTAAACTGAGTCAAATAGAAAGTAAACTCTCAGAAATACCTTTGATTAGGGACTCTTTCTAGACCTGATTAAAAAGAACCTTCAAGGAAGAAACAATATTATCTTCATTTATGACATATTCAAAAAATTATGTCTATTTTCTCTCACATAGATACAGCTTTTACAAATTTAATTTTTATTTTACACTTAGGTTTGACAGCTTTTAACCACTACAAATGAGAGACGCCAGTACAACGTGGCCTCCACTTCTTGTGAATATAATTTGATATAAAGATGGGGAATTAGAAAAAAATCCTACCAGTTCCTAAGGCTCTATGATTGAAATCAAGCACTTAAACTTATATCTAACTATTTTTTAATAATCACAATGGTAACTTTTTTAAAGACAGTTCTCATTTTTTTCATTAATTTATTCAATTAATATTTGAGTGCCTGATGGGTGATTCTTCTCAGGTTTCTGAGGACACGGAGATGAATAACACACCATCCTTGTTGCCAAGAAGGAGTTCATTGTCTGAGGTGTTATTTTTGTTTAGTTACTAAGTTGTATCCAACTCTTTGTGGCCACACATACTATAGCCTTTGCCAGCACACGTACTATAGCCTGCCAGGCTTCTCTGTCCATGGGATTTCCCAGGTAAGACAAAAGGAAAGGGTTGCCATTTCCTTCTCTAGCGGATCATCCTGACCAGGATCGAATCAGTCTCCTGCATTGGAAGATGGAGTCTTTACCACTGAACCACCAGGGAAGCCTGTCTAGGGTGTAGAAGGACACATTTGAGTAGGGAATTTAGTGTACTGACAGCAGTCAGAGAAAACAGCTCTGAGGTCTTTGGGCTCTTACTCCCCCAGAGCTATTTTTCCATTGGGGAGGTGGTTGGGGGGGGAGGGAATCTACACCTCTAAAGACTCTGGGTAGGAAAAATGCCATAGCTGTATAAAAAGCACAGCAGTTTTACCCAGAGGAGTAATCTCTCCTGAAAAACGATGTAAAATTAACATATGCTAGTAAAATAAAGTACTTGTTGAGTGTTTGAGATTGACTTCCTAGTGAATCTTGAATCTTGCTTAGCTAAATTAATCATCACAGTTCGGCTTATTTGCAGTCAGAGTCGGCTGTGCTGTCTTTTGCTACCGAATGAGCACTCACTGTCATTTTTCCAGGCATCTGTTCCCTTCTTATTTAGTTTTTGTCTTTTGGTCGTTTGATTGCCAGATGAGCAGGACAAACAGCCCTGCTGCGTGGTTGCGTGGATGAATTCACAGCTCAGTGGTGTCAAATGCATTTCACCATCTCTTGAGTAATTTAAAATTGAACTGGGTATAAAGCTGGGGAAGAGCCACGGTAGCAAATAATGCTGCGTGATCTGCAAAGAGCTGACCTAGTTACCCTGGAATTTCTACACTTCATAAATCTTGTTTCGAATAACCATAACTTTCTGGGAAGAGAGTCCACTCAGAAATGAACATCCATGATCTCTGAAAACAGTCCTGTCGGGAGGTCCAGCAGGCAAGCCATGGCTTTGATTGGATTATCTCTCAGCCCTCCAACTAACTCCATATTTAGTTCCAGATAAGCAGCAAAGGATCGCATGCCTCCAGGAATTAAGGCCACTTGGTCTATCGCAGTGGGCTAAGCAAGATGGTCTGCATGAGCAGGTGAAGAAGCAGTGGTCTACCAGGGCACTTCCTTCCAGGCTGGTGTGCTGTGGGTAGGAGGGTTGTGTCTGCTTAGAGCAGCGGGAGTGGGGGGTAGGAAGTGGGGTGGATGCTGGGGCAGTCCGGGCCCCTAGACAGTTGTGTCCAGAGTGAGAAGTCTCTTTTTTATGCCAACCTGTTTGACAAATATTCTCATTTTCAATGGGTACCATAATGAGAAAAAGGGTGGGAAGCATAGGCTATGAGATATGATTTTGAGAAACCAGCAAGTTCCCCCTTATATCCTCCGCTGTGTGTGCCTGCTAAGTTGCTCAGTCATGTCTGACTCTGTGAGACCCTATGGACTCTAGCCAACCAGGCTCCTGTGTCCCAGGGATTCTGCAGGCAAGAATACTGGAGTGGATTGCCATGCTTTCCTCCAGGGGATCTTCCCAGCCCAGGGATTGATTATGTCTCCTGCACTGGCAGGAGGGTTCTTTACCACTAGGGCCACCTGGGAAGCCCATACCCTACCCTCCACCAAGTACCATCCAATACTGTCTCTTTTGGCCTGTCAACACTGCCTGCAAAAGTGCATGATAGCTGTTTTTTGTTTTTTTTTTTTGCATATATCTGGGGTCTTAGTTCCCAGACCAGGGATTGAAACTGTACCACCTGCATTGGCAGTGAGGAGACTTAACCACTAGGCTGCCAGGGAAGTCCCAAGAGCTTCATTTGTTTCAAATGAAAAATATCTTGTTTTAAATTATCAATATGAGATTATGATTTAGTGGCTCAGAATACTTTGAATGTGAAAAATTATGGAGTGCAGGTCTTAATAAGCAGGAGGATGAAGACATTGGAAGGGTGCTGGGCCCCTGGAGAAATGAAGGACGAGGTGTTAATGTTATTAGGCCTCGGTTTCCCCGGTCATTAAATGAGGGTGTCAACCAGATAGTGTAAATGGCCCTTTTTGGGTTTTTTTCAAGCCTATAGTACCAAAAATGAATTGTATCTATATTCAAGTTTACCAGTTTTCCCTTGACCTTGCCCTAAAAAGATAATGAGTCATTAAAAGCCATAGGCTGCTTGGAGAAGCTTCTAGTCCTACACCAAAGCCCCAGGTGTGTGTGTGTGTGCTCAATCGTGTCCCCTCATTGAGATCCGATAGACTGTAGCCCTCCAGGCTCCTCTGTCCATGGGATTTCCCAGGCAAGAACACTGGAGTGGGTTGCCATTTCCTTCTCCAGAGGATCTCCCAGACCCAGGGATTGAACCAGCATCTCCCGTGTCTCCTGCATTGCAGGCAGATTCTTTACCACTGAGCCCCTGGGAAGCCCACAAAGCCCCAGACTGAGCCTGATTTGAGGAGCTTACGTATTATCTCTCAGAAATATCACTTCCACTGCTTTAATGCCTAAAATTGCAAAATAACATTCAGCATCCATTAGCCTGAGTCCCTGCATATATGACAGAGCCCAGACCCACCCTCCTGTCCTGAGTGACCTAGAACCGCCATAGACAAAGGAAGAGAGAAACTCTGCTCACTGAACTATCTTGTGCTTGGATCTCTTTTTTGGCTCAGTGTAACTCACTTGAATGATAGCCTCCTGGACAACCTGCTATAGCATTATATTGATGATCTAGAGTGGCTGCCACAGGCTTATCTGTCAGCTGAAGGGCAGCATCCCAGAGTAGGCTATCTATGTTGTTACTGCTGGAATGGGCTTCCCTGATATCTCAGTTGGTAAAGAATCCACCTGCAATGCAGGAGACCCTGGTTTGATTCCTGGATTGGGGAGATCTGCTGGAGAAGGGATAGGTTTCCCACTCCAGGATTCTTGGGCTCCCCTTGTGGCTCAGCTGGTAATGAATTCGCCTGCAAATATTTTGTGTTAACTGAAAAAAGTGAAACCAAGCTGAATTTCTCTAAGTAAAGTTCAACATGTTTTTAAAGACGTGGTTTTCAGGGATGATTCTGTTTCCTGTAGAAATCAATCTGCCACTTCTCTGGGCATATGAACATAGAGTATGGGGTCAACTCACTGATAAAAAGAGGGAAAAAAGTACTATTTACACCTATGGAACACTGTTTCCTGTGGCAGATCCAATGCTTTGTGCTAGGAGTTTTGATCTCTCTTAAGACGCTCTCACTAACTCAGTGAAGGCAGCATTATTAACACAATTTTATAAATACTCATGATTATTGCCCAAACAGGTCAAATAATAGCTTATGTCATGTCACACGATCCTGGGATCCAGGCAGAACTTAAAACCAGTGCAGTGTGGGTCCACGGATTAAAGTCAACATCACTCATTATCAGAGAAATGCAAATCAAAACCAGAATGAGGTACCATTTCAAGCCAGTCAGAATGGCTGTGATCCAAAAGTCTGCAAGCAATAAATGCTGGAGAGGGTGTGGAGAAAAGGGAACCCTCTTACACTGCTGGTGGGAATGCAAACTAGTACAACTATTGTGGAGAACAGTCTGGAGATTCCTTAAAAAAACTGGAAACAGAACTGCCTTATGACCCAGCAATCCTACTTCTGGGCATACACACCGAGAAAAACAGAACTGAAAGAGACACGTGTACCCCAATGTTCATCACAGCACTGTTTATAATAGCCAGGGCATGGAAGCAACCTAGATGTCCATCAGCGATGAATGAATAAGAAAGCTGTGGTACATATACACAACGGAGTATTACTCAGCCATTAAAAAGAATACATTTGAATCAGTTCTAATGAGGTGGATGAAACTGGAGCCGATTATACAGAGTGAAGTAAGCCAGAAAGAAAAACACCAATACAGTATACTAACACATATATATGGAATTTAGAAAGATGGTAACAATAACCCTGTATGTGAGACAGCAAAAGAGACACAGATGTATAGAACAGTCTTTTGGACTCTGTGGGAGAGGGTGAGGGTGGGATGATTTGGGAGAATGGCATTGAAACATGTATAATATCATATGTGAAATGAATCGCCAGTCCAGGTTTGATGCATGATACAGGATGCTTGGGACTGGGATGATCCAGAGGGATGGGATGGGGAGGGAGGTGGGAAGGGGGTTCAAGATGGGAAACATGTGAACACCCATGGCAGATTCATGTTGGTATACGGCAAAACCACTAAAATATTGTAAAGTAATTAGCCTCCAATTAAAATAAATAAATTTATTTAAAAAATAGTCTTTTTGTACTTCTACCCTGATCATCCTGTCAATGTAACAGACTCATCCATAAGGAGCTGAGTGAACATTCACAAGACATTACATTAGCAGGAACACCAATCATTTAACCAATTAGCATCCTATTCCCTCCCCCCCAAATTTCAGGAAACTGGGTTTAAAGGCTTCATTACAAATTAACCTTATTTCAAGAAATACTATGATTAGAAGAGATCATTCTGATCAAGAGCTTTAAATATGTTTATATTCTAGGGATCTTCCCTGATGAAAGAATTTAAAAGTTTAAATATGAATTTTTTCACCAAAGGATTATTTCTAATTATGACAACAAAAAAAAGATTCAATTTTAAACAAGGGATTAGTATCTTCATAAGGTAGGATGCAGACAAATGTCAACAAGACTTTGTAAGAAGTCAGAAAATATTTATAACATTAAATGGAAAAAAAGGTAAAAATGTATTTATAGGCTGAGTTTAAAATATAAAATATGGGGTTCAGGATGGGGAACACGTGTACTCCCGTGGCAGATTCATGTTGATGGATGGCAAAACCAATACAATATTGTAAAGTAATTAGCCTCCAATTAAAATAAATACATTTATATTAAAAAAGTGTTTATTTGTTTTGCTGCACCAGGTCTTAGTTGTGGCAAACAGGATTTTCCATCTGTTGTGGGATCTTTAGCTGTAGCATGGGAACTCTTAGTTACAGCATGTGGGATCTAGTTCCCCGACCAGGGGTTGAACCCAGGCCCCTTTCATTGGGGGCACAGAATCTTAGCCACTGGACCATCAGGGAAGTCCCTGAATGACACCTTCTTGACAAACCCTGCAGGGAACCTCATACACCCCTCTAGCCCCTAGTGGTCCGTCTATTGCCACACTTGTCAGGCTTTGCTCAGGATGCTCGTTAGCCTAGAAGACCTTCCATCTCCTTCTCTGACTGCTGACAGCTTCTTTAGGACAAAACTGGTGCAAATGTCAGCTCTTCCATGAGGCCTGTGCTGGGCCTCTCCTCTGTCCTGGCTCCTCCAGCCCTTTGTCTTTATTTTATTCTGTGTTCTACTGGAGATTATGAAGAGCCAGGTCTCTGTTTCTCTCCCCTCCTCTTTCAAGTCCCTTGAAGACACAGTTCTCTCTTTCAAGCCCTTAGTAGGCACTCCATTAAGTGTACTGAATTGGTCTGGTTTGAAAAGCTGTTGACTGGAACCCCCGCAAATGATTGCAGGGAGCCTCCCATCCCCATGCAGCAGTACAAGTCCAGGTCCCTGAGTCCATCACCCCCACTTCCGTCTCCTTTCTTACAGTCACATATTCCCTCTCTGTGTGCCCAGCCTTAGTGGAGCATCCCCTTTCCTGGGAGACACGAAGCAGGAAACGCTGGCAAATATCACAGCAGTGAGTTACGACTTTGACGAGGAATTCTTCAGCCAGACCAGCGAGCTGGCCAAGGACTTCATTCGGAAGCTTCTGGTTAAAGAGACCCGGTAAGAGGACAAAGAAGAAAAGGGCACTGGCCTCTCAGGTCCTGACTCTCTCCTGCCGCTTCTCCCATAGACATGCCAGCCTGTGCCTGCTTTGCCACAGGCTGTCAGCGACCATTACAGTCTAATCCGGGCAGGTGCTGAGGACTGTGAACTGCCCAAGACTTGGCTTTCATCTTGTTTACTCAAGTCTTTCTCATTCCTTTTCCTGCTGAAATGCAAATAACCATGTGTGTGTGTACGTAAGTCATCCTGGATTTTTTTTAGAGCTCCTTATTTTTTGCAGTTTGTCTCAAAGGTACCTGGAACTAGAATTCATTAAAGGAAAGGGGCAGGGTTTTCAAGATGATTCAGGATGGGAGTGGGGAGGGTGTCCAGCCCAGAGGGGTCAGAACAGTGGGACCACAGGAGACTTGCTAATCCCACCCCTTCCTGAGGGCTCAGGGTAAGCCCCGTGGGTGTGTGATCAAAGGAGATGGGCAGTATTACAGTCTAATCCGGGCAGGTGCTGAGGACTGTGAACTGCCCAAGACTTGGCTTTCATCTTGTTTACTCAAGTCTTTCTCATTCCTTTTCCTGCTGAAATGCAAATAACCATGTGTGTGTGTACGTAAGTCATCCTGGATTTTTTTTAGAGCTCCTTATTTTTTGCAGTTTGTCTCAAAGGTACCTGGAACTAGAATTCATTAAAGGAAAGGGGCAGGGTTTTCAAGATGATTCAGGATGGGAGTGGGGAGGGTGTCCAGCCCAGAGGGGTCAGAACAGTGGGACCACAGGAGACTTGCTAATCCCACCCCTTCCTGAGGGCTCAGGGTAAGCCCCGTGGGTGTTGATCAAAGGAGATGGGCAGGGAGTTGGAAGGTGCTGGCTGCCCAGAGGATGGATGAGCTGCTGCTGCCAAGTCGCGTCAGTCGTGTCCGACTCTGTGTCACCCCATAGACGGCAGCCCATCAGGCTCCCCTGTCCCTGGGATTCTCCAGGCAAGAACACTGGAGTGGGTTGCCATTTCCTTCTCCAAGGCATGAAAGTGAAAAGTGAGGCGGGGGTAAGTCCTCACATGCTCGAAGGCCATGTCCTCTTGATCCCATAGACTTCAGAGAGACATAGAGTGGGGTCCTCTAAAGTGCAGTGCCTGGTTTTGGTGTTAAAGGGCAATGGTAGGAGGGATTGCCCCACCTGGGAACAGAGCAGGGAAGGGCAGAGAAGAGATCTGGAAGGCAAACAGGAAAACAGAGATCAAAGTTTTCACAATGGAGAGCATTTAGGACTCTCCAGTAGTGTGGGATTGGGCCCTGCAACCCTGGAACCAAAGATGAGGGTTTATATAAGGTCATTATATTGAGAGGTCTGCCTGGACTGCTTTCTCTAGTATAGGACAGTAGCCAGTCCCCCATCCACCTTTGCATTCCTTATGATTCTAGTTTGATGGCAGTGGTTGAAGTATGCCAAAAAGCACATCTGAGAAGGGTGAGAATGGAGACTGCTGCTCTCAGCTTTTCATGGATCATCACTGTTTTCTCATCTTCATTTAGGAAGCGGCTCACGATCCAAGAGGCTCTCAGACACCCCTGGATCACGGTAAGCGCTTGGTGACGAGTTTCAGCAAGCAGGTTCCTGCTCTGTCACCAGGGATTCCTGGGCCAGATTTAGGGGACTTGTGACAAGGCCTTTGCTTGAAACACTGACCCCTAAGCACAGATGAAAGCTAGTTAGGGGTCTCCAAGGGTCTGGGCTTGTTCAAATAGGTCTGTGAATTTAAGTTTCTATGTCATATGTTCAGGTGACTAATGAAAAGAAACTTTCACAAACCTCAATTGAAATCTTTGCTCTTTGAGTGATTTTAAAAAGTGTTTTTGAGTAAGACACATGTGCGTGCTAAGTTGCTTCAATTGTGTCCAACTCTTTGCAACCTCATGGACTGTAGCCTGCCAGGCTTCTCTGCCCATGGGATTCCCCAGGTATGAAAACTGGAATGGGTTGCCAAGCCCTCCTCCAGGGGATTTCCTGACCCAGAGATAGAACCTGCGTCTGTTATATCTCCTGCATTGGCAGAGGGGTTCTGTACAAGTAGCGCCACCTAGGAAGACCCTGTCAGAAGACTCGTCACAGTTATTCTCAAAAAAGAAATCAGGACTCCTCGGCTATAGAGATCAGTCACGTTGAAAACCTCAGATTTGTTACCAGGGTTCCTTGTTTCTGACTTTCAAAGCTCTGAGTTAAGGATGACTCAAACCGGGTCAGTGGCTTCCTTAGGCACCTGGCAACCTCAGAGAATGGGCTGGCCACTTGGAGGCCTGCTGAGGGAGAGGTAGCCACTCCTCAGGGCAGTTCTGTTCTCTCTGGGGAGGGTGGGGCACAAAGGTGACTTCCTGCCTAACCCACTTCGTAACTGGGCTTCTGGCTGCTGGGTGCTCAGAGGGCCTGGCAGTCTGGTCTCAATAAAGTGTGTGTGATAAGCACTTTGGTAGGATGAGAATCAGAGGAGCCGGACTCTGACCCTTGTTCTGCTGATGGATGAGATGTGCCCTTCTAGGAACGTCAGCAGACCTCCCTTTCACTGAAATTATTAAGTGGGAGAGCTGGCGAGGGTGATCTGAAGGTGCAGATGAGAATGGGCAGAGGTCCACAGGAGATGGGAGAGCAGAGAGGGCCGGAGTGCCCTGGAGAAGACCGGGTTCATTGATTCAGTGAAGGATGGGGAAGGCTGAGGGCCTTCTAGTTTTGAGTGCAGAGCTGGGGAGTCTGGTGGGCTGCCTCCTTGCTCAGCATGCTGAGTATTGCCGAGGCCCAGGGAGCCCACAGGCCCTGATGGAGAGAAGCCCCAGTTTCCCCCATCAGCCATGGCCTTGTGCGCTTCCTCTCTGGAGTGGATGCTGCAGAATCCTGGCTGTAGCCTGCTTGTCTGTGCAAGCACCCTTAAATGCTATGCATGTAGAGACCCTCTCTAATGACCGTGGACCACCCTCCCTGGAAATGCATGTGCAGGCAGCACCCTGTCCTCCTCGACCTTTCTGATGGTCTGTGGGGGTGCTCATCCTGCCCTGGTCCTCCCATGGCCTAGTGCATGCAGTGAATGCAGAGGCAGCTCGAGTGCCTTCCGCCTGCACCTTGGAACAGACATCAAATTAACTCTGGCCCTTCTGTCTAAACACCCACCAGTCCAAAGGAGAGATCAGAGCCCCAGAACAGCACAAGGCAGAGCCCAACCAGCTGAAGACCAAGCGCCTGAGAGAGTACACCCTCAAATGCCACTCAAGCATGCCCCCCAACAACACCTATGTCAACTTTGAGCGCTTTGCCCGTGTGGTCGAGGATGTGGCTCGGGTGGAGCAGGGCTGCCGGGCCCTGACAGGGACCCATGACACCATCCAGGACGATGTGGAGACCCTGATCTCCATCTACAATGAGAAGGAGGCTTGGTATCGGGAGGAGAGCGAGAGAGCCCGGCACGACCTGTCTCAGCTCAGGTACGAGTTCCGCAAGGTGAAGTCCTCGAAGAAGCTCCTTCGAGAGGACATTCGGGCCACAGGGTCCCGCCTTGGGGGCGCAGCCAGGAAGCTGGACCACCTGCAGACGCAGTTTGAGACCCTGAGGCAGGAGCTCTCAGCAGACCTCCAGTGGCTCCAGGAACTGGTGGGCAGCTTCCAGATGGAGAGTGGGAGCGTGGATAGCCCAGGTTCCATGTTCTGCCGGGATGCCAGTGAGTCCCTTGGGGAGCTGCTCAACAGATCATGTGGCGAGGAAGTCTTGGCCGGCTTGAAGCTCTGAGCACCAGCATCGGGTCATTAATGCATCCTGGATGGTTTGCTGAAGCCTGCTCCCAACTTCCCTGCCAGGCATCAACTCAAGTTCTCCTGCAGGGATGTGTGTCTGTAGCATAGCCTTCCACCTCCTCCAGAATCCAGAAGCATGGAGGGACTAGCTAGTTATCCATTCTGTGCCTCCTCTCACCTGCCTGGTTTGTTGAGTGACTTGCTGGGCAGCCAGGCTGTTAAAACAATTGCCGTTGAATACCCCTCAGCATTGCCGTTGAATACTCCCTCCCTCCAGAGGGAGACAGCTGGCCCTGGGGAGACACTCAGAGAGACATTCAGTAACTGATTTGTGATAATGGACTTGTTCACATCTCACTTCCTGCTTTATGGACTTCAGGTCTTGGGAACGATTTGAGTTAACTAGGGCTAATAGTTAGCTTGGTGTTTTCCTGCTGCTGATGGCAGAATTTTAAATTCACAGAGAAAAGATTACTTTTCATTTACATTGACATTTAACTTACCAAGCATTCATGTTTGTGATCCTTAAAAGAACTCTGTGAGACAGGAAGGTAGGTGGTATTATTGTTGTTGTTACTGTTATTTCCATGTAACTATGAGGAAACTGACCTCCAGGGGGAAATGACTTACGCAGGGTCATTCATAGCTAGTTGATACAGATGAAACACGAACCCAGGATGCCTGAGTCTAAGATGAGGTATTTAGGAACAGATAGCTTTTGATGTAAAAATGCACTTTAATATTAAAGTTCAGATCCCAGAGATAAAATAAGCAACTTCATGTATTTTTCCAGGTAATGTGGAAACTTCATACCCTCTAAGCGATTGTCCTAATAAGTGTGTCCCAGAAGGCAGGCAGTTTATTATTCCCATCCAGCCCTTCCCTGTCTGAAGATCAGCCTGAGGAATAGGAGGGAAAGGGCAGCATCTTGCCCTTCTCCACCTTCCCTCCTGTGGCTCAGGGCTCCAACCTTCTGTTGGGAATGAGAACCCTTTTCTCATGTCCCTAAGGTCTGAAGAGGATGGACATTAAGATTGGGGCATGAGGCCCAGTGGTCCCTTCCTGACTGCAGGCTGTGTGCGCCCCTTCCTAAAGACTGGATCATCTCGTCTCCCTTTTCCCAGAGGAGGAGATAGCCAGCCAGCCACAGAGGCAGTGTGGAGAGTGGGCCTAGCACTGTGCTAGAAGCTTAGGGGTGACAGAACAGATCGTATCGTTCCAAGGTGCCTTCACAGGCTCACAAACCCCCTTGTCAGAGAGGAAGGGTAGGTGTTATTCTGAATTTGGTGCTGAGGAAACAGAGAGGGTGTGATTTGCCCAAGGGCACAGTAGTAGCAAAAGTGGACGCCTTCTGATGGGGTCTTCTGCTCCCTTCCCCTAGCTGCCCCAGGCGCCAGGGGTTCACTCTGCTGTGGGGCAGGTTCTACCCAGACACACCCATCTATCCACTTACAAAGAATCGTTCAGCACCTGTCAACTACTGGGCACTTGTCCTGTCCCCAGGAATACAATGTTGAGTGAAAACAGGTGTGTTTCCAGCCTTCGTGGAGTTTGCAGTAAAGGACTCCATGTTGATCTGGAACATTCTGAGGAGATAGAACTGCAGCTATGAGAGGATTGCAGCACTGCAGGAGCCTGCAGTGGGGGGTGACCTAGTCAGAAAGGGTGTCCCTGAGGTGGTGACTCTAGAGCTGAGGTCAGCGAAGCAAACCAGGGAGAAGGTAGTTTTCCCCACAAAGCTGTCATGCCAGGGCTCTGTGCTGGGAGGGGACCTGAGAGCTGAAATTGCTCAGGCAGAAAGAAAGCTGGACAGGAAAGAAGAGGAGTACGATGTAGATGTGGCTGGAAAGAAGGCAGGACCAGTAGGGCTTTGCCGTAATGAAGAGCTCTGTCTCCACCCAAGGGTCATGGGACTGAAATGGGTGCCCAGCAGTCAGCAGCCCGATGTCATGGCAGGGGTGGGGCTTCCCAGGGAACAGCACATTTGGGGCATGGTTTAGAATGATCCCATGAAACCATGTCTTTAAAATCCTACCTCCCTTTCTATTACATGCTGGATCACTTTGTAACAAACAGTTTTCATCAAGTAGAAGAAACCATATTTTCACCAAATGTAAGATGCATCATTATTTTATGACCCCAAAATAAATTTTAAAAGAAGCCCAAGTGGGAAGTCTAAGAGAAAACCCCAAATACAAAGCTGGGACACCCTCACTGAGAGGGGAGGTGAGAAATAAAGCCACCAGGTAGGAGGGGAAGACAAGGGAATGTGTGCGTTTCAGGCTTGACACTGGGTCGCTCAGTTGCTCAGTCACATCTGACTCTTTGCAACCCCATGGACTGTACCTCACCAGGCTCCTCTGCCCATGGAATTCACCAGGCAAGAATACTGAAGTGGGTAGCCATTCCTTTCTCTAAAGGATCTTCCTGACCCAGGGACCAAACCCAGGTCTCCCACATTGCAGGTGGATTCTTTACTGTCTGAGCCACCAGGGAAGTCCTGACGCTGGGAAGAAGGGTGGAAAAATCCTCCCCTGAGAACAGGAGCCTCAGGCTGGTGGTACTCAGACAGAATTCCTTTCTGCATTTACACAATTTCCTTTCTTCATTTATCATTTACACAATTAGTGGAATCCAAAAGAACCTCAAGCAAGAAATCTAATGTTAAACAGTCTGAGGCTGGGTGGCCCCGATGGCTGGCAGAAGCAGTGTGGTCATCTCCTGGAGCACCTGCCTTCATTTCAGACCCACAGTAAAGATACAATGCCATTGTTTGAGAGAAAAGTCCTGATTTCAGAGATCCAAAAATGTGCATCTTGGAATCAGTGAAAGATGGTAAAGCCCTGTTTTCTATGCCCTGTCTGGGAGAATTGATATAAACAGTCCATCTACAATCTCTCCAAGAACTTTCCTGCCCTGTCACAGGACAGGATATAATCATTTGGCATAAGACACCGCAAAGATTAATGGTCCCTTTGGCCAGGTCAACCAAGTCAAGGGCTTTCCTGGTGGCTCAGGCGGTAAAGAATCCGCCTGCAATGCAGGAGACCATGGTTCGGTCCCTGGGTTGGGAAGATTCCCTGGAGAAGGGAATAGCTACCTACTCTAATATTCTTGCCTGGAGAACCCCATGGACAGAGGGGTCTGGTGGGCTACTGTCCATCAGGGCACAAAGAGTCAGACACGACTAATGGCTAACTCTTTAACTTGGCCAAGTCAACAGGTTTCCTAAGGCAAGGAAGCCCCTGATTGAGCAACTCAGGGCAAACTTTCTTGTGAGGGTCAAAATAAAATGCAATAAAGGAGTAAGCTGTGGATGATGGTTTGAATTAGGGAGACTGGGAAAAGAGCGGGAGAAGTGGTTATTTTAGAATCCTAGCATCAGCTACACACTATCCGTGCTGGAGGTTCTCAGGGGTGAGCCATCTGACAGCCTCCTTTTACAGCATTTTACAGGACAGGGTTTGTCTAGAGTCTCCCAGCCAGTCAGCCCCGGAACTGACTGGAGTCAGAATCATAAGTGGATTTCTTCACTGTAGTGCAGTCGTCCTTAGATGTTTTATCAACAGACTCTTTTATTTAAGAGTTTCCAAAGACAAAGTGAAGTGAACTGAAAACTGCCCTCCAAGTCTTTCAGGGAAGTCAGAGGGGACTGTGACCTTCCCCTGCCTCCTGACTAGTCTAACGCCCATCACTGTTTGGCAGCAGAAGCTGATGCCAAGGGGAGTCCAAGGAGGCTGGTGGAATGCCCAGCCAGAGGACCTGCTTGACTCTCCTCCACATGCCCACAGCTGGCATTTTAACAGTGAATCAAGAGCAGGGCAGAGTAGGGTGGATGAGGCAGGATCGGTGTTTCATTGGCATCTAGACAGACAAAGGCCCAGTGGGGGTTGCCGCTCTGTGGGCCAGCCCGTGTGCCATCACAGAGGATCTTTTCATTCATCAGGCTGTGAATGAGAGGTCAGCTTCTGTGCTCTCTGCTGATGCCATCGCAGAGAGGGCAGGGTGAGCCTGTAACATCTTCCTGAACAGCGGTTCCCAAGAGGCTGGAGAGTTGGCACCTGGGGAAGGCAGCAGCCTGTCCTGCTCTGGGGCAGATGCATGAGGCACACAGTCACCCAGCTTTGTGCTGGGAAGGGTGGAGAAGGTATGATGGTGAGCCGTGCTTCTGCAGAATCGGGATGATGGTAGCGAAGGGTGGGAGCAGAGTCTAATGGTGGGAGAAGCCAAAGTCTCCTCCATGAACTTCTCTCCCCACACCACCCACCCACCTCTCCAGGTGATTATGAAGGCGGTGGCTCCCCACATCACTTCTTCAGGCAGCACGGTGGTCCCATGGCAGGGAGAGCGGGCTGTGTGCTCAGCTATCACGCCTGCTCTCAGCCTCTGTACACGTCTGTGGACCTGAATGGCCTTTTCTCCTTTGTCTGTGAAAACTCTTGGCCTGTGGAGAAGATTTTTTGCCCTGGAGAGGAGACCCAGCAGTGGACATATTTGAGGAGTGGAAGTGGCCAGTTCTATGAATAAACACTGATCGTGCCCAGGCTCTGGAGGGAGGTGACAGATAAGGACAAGACAACCCTTGAATAAAAGACTCAATGTCTGGCTCAGGTAGGGCCCCAACCAACTGCGAGTGAGAAAGGCCGTGGTGAGTGATGAACAGAGGTGCCTAATATTCCAGAAAACAGGAGGGAGATGAACCCTGAGGAAAGGTAAGGAGATGGCAGGGGTTTCTCAGGTGGCACTCATGGTAAAGGACCCGCCTGCCAATGCAGGAGACACAAGAGATCAAGGTTCAGTCCCTGGGTCGGGAAGATCCCCTGGAGGAGGGCATGGGAACCCATTCCAGTATTCTTGCCTGTAGAATCCCAGAGGAGCCCCATGGGTGGGCTACAAGTCCATAGGGTCACAAAAGAATTGGATATGAATAAAGCACTTAACATTCTCAAAAGGAGGTGGCAGAGGGCATAAACATTCTCAGGGCCAGGGGGTGTCTTCCACCAACACTCCCCTCCCTCTATAACCTTGGGAAGGTGCCAGGCAGAACTTGGAGGGATGGGATGAGTTCGGATTGTGGTCTGGAACCTAGAGCTGTTAAACGGAAATTAAAGGAGATTACAGAGATTCAAAAGAAGGAGAGTTTGTGTTTTTAGCTTTTCATTATGGGAGATTTTCAAAACTTGCATGGAAGGGTTAGGAATGGCTGAGTGAATTCCATTTATCTATTACCCAGTTCAGAGTATTTTAAAGCAAACTTCAGACTCACTTAACTGATAAATTTTCCAGCAGGAATCTCTTATAAAGCGTTTTTGGTTTTTTTTTTTACCATGACCACTGCTTCATGATTGCACCTGACAAAATCAAGAATAATTACTTATTACCATCTGTGTGCACAAGCCGGACTGACATGCCCTTGCTCTTCTTGAGGGTCTCCTGCTATACTCAGTATGTTCAAATCAGGATCCAAACACAGTCCACACATGGCAGGTGGATATAATGTCTCTCAAGTCTCTTGTCTTCAGTACTAGAGGGAGAGCTTTTGAAGCTTTTCTTGGGAATGAAAAAGTTGTTCAGAAAACTGAATGTCCCGGAGAGAAGATGAAAAGGAAGAGCGTATGCATGCTGAGACCTGACTCAGAGAAGTAAGGTTGGGTCAGGCAAAGAAAGGGGCATTCTACCTCTTTCCATTGGCGTGCTCAGTAGTGGGACAACCTGCAGGCACACAGCCTCACTGAAGCTCCCCCTGCTCAGCCATAGGGAGGCAGACTCAGGCCTCCTTTCCTGGGTAAACAAGGAGGTAAGGCCAGCAGGGCTCTAGCCAGCAAGTTCAATTCAGTTCAGTTCAGTCGCTCAGTCGTGTCCGACTCTGCGATCCCATGAATCTCAGCACACCAGGCCTCCCTGTCCATCACCAACTCCCGGAGTTCACTCAGACTCACGTCAAAACAATCAGCAAAAGAGAGAGGTGGAGATGCCACCTACAGAGGAAGGAGCAAGGCCCAGAGAGAGAGTCCTGGGCGAACCAAGAAACTGGGTGCTCAGCTGTCCTTGGCTTTCAGTGGAGGATGGGGCTGGAGGAGTAACTCAAATGGAGGTTTGAAAAGTTGCAATCTGTTTGCAGTTTCTAGAGGAGGCTGGAAAACCAGGATTCTGGTCTTTATGCCTGGAAGGATGGCTGCTGCTTCATCTCCCTGCTCTGTGGATGTTGGTGCTGGCCTAGCTCTCCACAACAGACATTTTTTTAAACTGGAGGATATTGCTTTACAATGTTGTGTTGACTTCTGCTGTACAGCAGTGTGAATCAGCCATAAGTGTACATACATCCCCTCCCTCTACAGCCTCCCTCCCACCCCACCCCTATTCCCACTCCTCTAGGTCATCATAGAGCACCAGGTTGAGCTCCCTGTGTGATACAACAGCTTCCCACTCGCTGTCTATATCACACACGGTAATAATTATGGTTGGAGGAGGTTGGTCGTCTGTGCTTAATCGTGTCTGACTCTTTGTGACCCCATGGACACAAAGGGGTCCCGCCAGGCTCCGATGTCTGGGATTTCCCAGGCAAGAGTACCAGAGTGGGTTGCCATTTCCTACTCCAGGCAATGAGTATATTTCAAATTATATTCTCTCAGTTAATTTCACCCTGTTCTTGCCCCCACCATCCATGTCCACAAGACCATTTTCTACATCTGCGTCTCTATTACTGCCCTGCAAATATGTTCATCACTACCATTTTTCTAGATTCCATAAACACGCATTAATATGAAGTATTTATTTTTCTCTTTCTGACTTACTTCACTCTGTAAAACGGCTCCCTGAAGGACTTTTTCAGAGGCGTTTGTGTCCGCATAAACAAAACCTGACTTTAGCCACAGAGTTCTGTCTTCTTTTCTCCCTTCTCAGCATTTTTCCGTGACACTAAACATACTCCTAGGAGCCTGGTCAAAGCTGCCCACACTGGCGTCACTGAAGGACCACAAGGCTGAGGGCTTTGTTTGCGGAAAGGGGAGGGTCAGGAGGAGGTGGAACAAACTCTATCTCCCCTCACACCCTCAGTTTAATCCAAAGTGTTGGTGTCACGTTCTTTCTGGAACTTATGTCACTGCAGAATTTACCCCTCTCTGACTTCAAGACCTAGAGACAGTGTCAGCGTTTGGTGAGCCTCTTAGCAACCGACAAGGCCCATTGATTGGGAAAGGCCAGCCTGACAGGTTTATATACTCTTCCTCGGAGTTCATGCTGTTTTGTGTAGAACACAGACAAGGTCCTTGAAGTGATACGTCACCTCCCAGGAGCAGCCTGTGGGAATGGTCCCACATGATACTTCCACTGGGCATCTCCGCTTAGTGGCTGACACTGCTGGACCAGTTGGAAGGTGGGATTCTCACTAACGGGATTCTCCTGGCCTGCATGTCGACCTTCCAACCATGGGGTTCAGCTAATTCTCTCCTGGCAAGGGAGCCAATCAGTAAGTAGACAAGAAGAGGTCCCTTTTGTCCCAGAGTCCACTAATTCCAGCTCATCAAACTCTCCAAGTGCAAGAGTGTTCCCTGCCAGGATTATACTGGAAAGTGAATAGCAGATATTTGTGAAGTTAGAGGTAGAAATGGTCTGTGGGTGGCAGGATGCCAATGACCTTGGGAAGGAGATACTAGTTGCTGGGAGGTACAGAGCAGGGGGATCAACAACAACTGAATAAATACAGACTAAAAGGTCAGGTAGTGACAGGTCCTGTGAAGAACTAGGGCAGAGGCACAGTGACTTGCATAGGGCAACCAGTGTGCTATTTTATATAGGTGACCCTGAGGAGGTGACACTGGAGCACACACCTGCATGAGATGACAAAGTTTATACAGTAAGATCCTGAGACCTTGGGTTCCTGGACTAGTAAGCAGACTCGTGAAATGAAAGCCACAGGGATAGGAAGGAGATGGGGAGGAAATCAGATGAGAGAAAGACCCAGATGATACAGGCCTTGGGGTTCTTGGTGAGCTTCTTGGGTTCTTTTGAGAGTACCTGGAAGCTGCTGGAAGGCTTTGATGCCAGGAAAAGGCAGGATCAGAACAGACCAGTTGTCCTCTGCCCTCTTTCACGGCTGTCTTGCAGGGAGGAGCTTAACCCAGGGCAGGGCTTGCGAGAGGGGAGAGACAGCTAAGGGAAGAGTTGAGAGAGCAGGACATGAGCTGATGGTGCCCTCCGCACCCCCATCCTTTGCTCTTCTCTCTCCTCTCTGCCTCCCTTCTTTCCCCCCTCTCTTCCTTCCTGTAATCTTTGGACCAAACCACCGTGTCCCAGTTTGGAGGGTGAATGGCCTCTAGATCTCTCGTCTCCCCTCTGTGTCAAGGTGGCGTGGACTCTCCTCCATGCTTCCTGACCTCCCCAGGACTCCGTGTCTCACCTCACTGGCCCCTCAGGCAGAGCTGCGGGGAGTCAGAGTGTCATGACACCCTTCTGCGGTCTCACAGCTAGGTGGACCCAGGTGCCTGGGCCTCTTACGGGTGGGAATGAGTAGGTCCCAGGTCCTGGGGCTTTGTTCTGGTTTCATTCTGCTGCAGATCAGGGAAACAGTTCACCCATACAGCGCTTCCACAGCCACCGTCTTAAGCTCTGGATCAGGAGTAGGTGGTGAGGGAACACTGGCAGAAGCGTGAAGAAAATCGTTCCTGTTATTGGCCACTGGTGGGCGAGGACTGTACTGCGGAGCTGACTGGGAGAGGTGCTGTGTATGATACAGGAGCACACACGTGTTTGGGTCATGTTGGGAGAGACAGTGTTTCTGGGAGGTTATCTTGGAAGAGGTCATGATTGAATTGGGGTTTGAAACACACAGAGGCCTTCCTGGAGGAGGGACGTTGGGTGAACGTGGAAAGAGCCTCCTGCCAGAAGATGTCAGGTCCAGAGCAGCGTGCCCCAGCCATATGCACCGGCTTCCACGGGCGTCTGGCACCGTGATGACAGAGAAGCAGGCATGGAGGTGTGCTCACAGTGCGCTTAGGAGACAAGACCAGCATCAGGAGTCCACGAGCGGCCTCACTCACTGAGGTCACTGAGGGGCAAAAGGTGACATGCTTTGAGGAGGCTGTCAGAGCAGAGAGAAAAAAATAGAGCTGGATGGGACCTTATGGACGAACGTGGGTGGTTCATTTTCTCGAGGTCTCAGAGTCCTTAAATAATCAATCGAAGCTCCTGACTCTTCTCAGAGGAAAAATATGTCTGTACCTATACACTAAGTTTTTAAAAATTGAGATATAATTCACATACTATAAAATTCACTACTTGAAAGTATACAATTCAGTGCTTGTTAGTGTATTCACAAGGTTAACAACCATCATCACTATCTAATTCCAGGACATTTTCATCACCCTAGAAAGAAACTTTATAACCTTTCATAGTCCTTCTCCATTTTCCCCTCTCTCCAGCCCTGGCAACTACTAATCTACTTTCTTCCTCTGGATTTGCCTATTCTGGATATTCGGGGCATTTTATGTGACTCAGTTCAGTTCAGTCGCTCGCTCAGTCGTGTCTGACTCTTTGTGACCCCATGGATTGCAGCCCACCAGGCTTGTTTATGTGATTAGAATTATACAATATGTGACCTCCTGTGTCTGGCATCTTTCACTTACTTTATTGTTTTCAAGGTTTATTCATGTTATAGTATGTATTAGTACTTCATTCTTTTCATGAATGGATTTTCCAGTTAGTTCTTCCATTGTATGGATAGAGTGGGCTTCCCTGGTGGCTCAATGGTAGAGAACTTGCCTGCCAATGCAGGAGACACGGGTTTGATCCCTGGGTTGGGAGGATCCCCTGGAGAAGGGAATGGCTATGCACTCCAGTATTCTTGCCTGGAAAATCCCATAGGCAGAGGAGCCTGGTGGGCTACAGTCCATGGGATCACTAAAGAGTCAGACACAACTCTGACTAAAGGAACAACCTGGGTAGGTCACATTTTTTTGGTCCATGCATCAGTTGATGCACATAAATTTAGGTTGCTTCCACTTTTTGTCTGTTATAAATGATGCTACTGTGAACATCCATGTACAAGTTTATGCACTAAAATCTGCAGATCATTTCAGGAGGTTCACAGAATCCCTGAACTCTCTTGAATTCTTGAATTAGGAAAATCTTGTTTATGAAGAGGCAGGAATTCACGAGGGAATGAGCTCTTTACACTGGAGTCCATTAAATATGCTCACTTTTTAATATCAGTTAACTCTAGTACTCTTGCCTGGAAAATCCTGTGGATGGAGGAGCCTGGCAGTCTACAGTCCATGGGGTTACAAAGAGTCAAACACAGCTGAGCGACTTCACTTTCTTTCTTTCTTATATCAAAACAAAGCTATTTTAAAATAAAATAATTTTTAAAAAGATGGACTAGAGAAGACAAGAAGGCTATCAGTAATTTATTACTATTTATTGAGCAGCTCTAAGCTAAGCACTTCACATCCCACAGTCATTTAATCCTAAATAACCCTGTGACACAACGTTATTCATTATCCCCATATTACAGATGAGAAAATTGAGACTCCGAGAAGCCATGCCAGGTTTTTGGAGAAGTCAGAGCTTAAGCTGAGCCTTGACCGCCAGGCAGTGAAAGGAACTACACATCCCGTCTCCTCTCCATCCCCATCAAAGCCCTGTTTCCTTCCATTTATTTTTAAATGGAGTGTTAATGCCCCATCTGCTAGCAAGGCATCCATTTTGCTAAGCCTAGAACTGACCCAGTTTACGGTGGTATCCTGGACTGCCACAGGATGACCCTTCCCCAGAGGGACCCCCTGCCTCCTGGTCTTTCCCTTTATGGGGTGGCAAGCCTCCAGTCCAGCCAGTGTGCCCATCTGGCTGCGGTAATAATAGCTCATGGGTGCCCTGGGCATTTCTGGAACAGCTGAGACTCATCTGGAGCCCTTGTCCTCAGTGTGAGGTCCTTCTGTGTGTCATGTCCAGCAGGCAGGTCCCAGGGTCAGGCTGAGGGTGGCGTGTGGTCAGGGGTTTAGCTGCTGTCCGAAGCCCAGTGTCAGCCACCATGCTCTCTGCTTTGTGTCCCAGCCAGTGGACAGCCAGCAAGCCCTGATGCGCAGGGAGTCTGCGGTCAATCTGGAGAACTTCAAGAAGCAGTATGTCCGCAGGCGGTGGAAGGTGGGTAAGGGCTTAGGGTGGGGCATGGGGGCTGAGGTGGGCTCCTGGCTCCTCTGGACCCCTCCAGGGTCTCTGCGCACATTCTCACCTGGCGGCTCCGCTCTGCTCCCTCCTCAGCTCTCCTTCAGCGTGGTCTCCTTGTGCAACCACCTCACCCGATCCCTGATGAAGAAGGTGCGCCCAAGGCCGAGGCCAAACGAGGACCTGGTGGGTAAACACAGAGCTCCGGAGCGTGTAGCCTCAACCTGGGAGGGGCTGGGGGGAGCAGCTGGGGCTCAACTGCTTCCAGCAGGCTCTGGACTGTGTGATCAGCAGAGGCTGTGTTCACGGGCGACCACTGGGGTGGTGCTGGAAGATGGATGCTCCAAGGGAGGTGGTGCATGAGCCTCTAGAGGCTCTTGAATCCTTTCCTCATGGGCTTTTGGAGGGACTGCTGCTGCCATTCCACAGCCCCAGCTTCCCCGGAGGACCTGTAGCCTGTTAGCGCTGCGGGAACTCTGGTCAATGAGACTACCACAGGTGGGTGATCCAAAGTCAGTTCCTGATAATCCAGATATCTGCTTTAGAATGAGAGCTTTACATTCATTTGCCAATTTTCCTACTTCTGCTTTGCCTAGAGTACCAATAATAATAATATAATAATATTTAGATGATATATTTGATTAGCTTGTTACAACTTTATGTACATTTAAAATGGGAGACTCATAATGTCAAGAGCATGGCTTCTGGAGCCAGACTGCCAGGATTCAATTCTGCCACTTACTAGCTGTGTGACCTTCAGAAAATGACTTAACCTCTCTGTGCTAAAATGAAATCATTTGTAAAAAGGGGTTAGCAATAGTCCTTACCTCACAGGGCAGTCATGAGGATTAAATGATGACATATTCTTAGAGTCTGGCATTTTAAGCGGTCAATACTTATTAGCAGCTATTATTGTTTAAAATCCTCCTGTAGACTCTCAAATGCAGTGCTGGTGCTACCAAGTGCAGTGTTAGTATTGTGGCTGGTCAAGGGTCCCTGACACACCCTCCTCACAGCTTACCGAGTGTGGTGACGGCCTCTCGATGGCACAGGTCGGGAGAGAAGGTGACTCCCTATTCAGGAAGAGGCCGTAAGGCAGCAGCCTGCCTGTTAGCCCTGGGCAGCCTCGGGGCACACAGCACTTAGGCTACATCGCGGTCTTGGCACTGCCCCTGTGTGCCCCCTACCAGCCTGAGCTCTTCTTGAGCTTGGGGCACTGAAGGGCTTTGGCTTAGAGGCCCATAAACTGTGGGCTTTGGCCAAGCTGTGCTCCTTCTCTGGCCACCTTCCTCATCTGCTATAAAAGGGGACAGCTTCAGCTGCTTGCAACAAATTGTGATAAATTCTCTTTTCATTTTATTCTGTTACAAATATTTTCTAATTTTCCTTGTTTGATACAACCATCATTTAAAAGTAGACATTTAATTTCTAAATACATAGAGTTCTTAACGTTAAAAAAGAAGTGGGGAGGGGGACTGGACTTGCTCCCTCTGAGAATCCCTGTTAATCACAAGCAGATTGTCACCCAGCTTACTTTGTTATTGTTTGGCTCTGACTCATGCTAAAAAGTTGCGATTCAGCAAAGCTTGCCTTATTTTTACTGTTATAGCCAGGCTAGGTCCAGGATGTATTTGGCTAAAGTTGATCTCGGCCTTGAATTTCAAGCTGGTTCAGGCCAAGGGAAGGAGAGGGGCCCCTGAGTAGGCACATGGCTGACAGTGGGCACACCTCACAGGCTGAGTTGGCCTGATACAATGTTGGCCATTGGGAAAGAGGAACAGAGAGTAATTGAAAAGAATGTAAAATTCTTTCCTAATTTTTGTCTATGTGTGAACATTTAATATAGTTCTCTTTTTGCTCAAACACACCGCACCTGATATCAACCCAATGGCTCATCCTTTAAGTAGAAAAGAAATGGGTGCCAGGCATCGATTATACCGCTTTCCCAAAGACATTTTCCTTTAAAAAAAAAAAAGAAAGAAAGAAAGAAAAAGAAAAATAGTCACATCCTTTTGTTTAGAAAGCATTAAAATTTTAAATCTGAGGACTTCTCTGGTAGTCCATTGGTTAAGACTCCACACTTCCACTGCAGGGGGCATGGGTTCGACCCCCAGTCAGGGAATTAAGTTCACACATGCCACAAGTTGTGGCCAAAAAATAGGAAAAAAAAAAGAAAAGCTTTAAAAAAATAAATAAAACTGTACATCTGACAACAGATTTTTCTATGATTTGCATAATTCCTAATCAATAATACTTCTTTCAATAGCTTTAATTATTTAAGTAGATGCATGTGGAATGAATGAAAAAGGCACGGTGACTTCCAGGGTGGTTGCCTCTGCTCTGGCTTAGCTGTGTAGGAGCTGATAGAATCTGCTTTACCCTTTTTCCCTCTCCTAAAAACGGGGCACAGAAGCCATTGGCCTGGAAAGACTACATGGCAGGTCTGGCTAAAGGTGCAGCCTAAGCCAGTCAAAGCAGAGGGGGTGAGGTGGCCATCAGAGCTTGGGGAGGTCGTGCTAGCCCTCCTCATTCTCTCTAGGCTGAGGTCAGGAGACTCATCAGCCCACTAACCAACTAGCCAAGTGGTCTTAATTATGTGGCAGCCACAAAGGACACCAGATATAATTTTCATGATGATCGTTTGGCCTCTTCTGGTGCCTGACTTCCCCTAGAGGCTCTGCCTGCTTTCCTTCCTCCTGGGAAGGAGGCCTCCAGGCAGTTGGTCTGGCCCTACTTCAGGGCCCTCCCCATCCCTATCTCTTCCACCCGTGGTCTCTGGACAGAGCAACAGGATTCCCCTCCATGTCCACCTCCCTGGTTTACAGACTCCTAACTCCAGTGCATCAGCCCAGGTTGCCCAGCATGACCCCATTTTTGGCATCTTCTGACCTTCTTGCTCTGGGTCTCTCTCTTTTTCTTTTTTTTCCCAGAGGAATTGTGAGAGTGACACAGAGGAGGACATCGCCAAAAGGAAAGCCCTCCACCCCCGGAGGAGGAGCAGTACCTCCTAACTGACCAGGCTCTAGGTGGCCACCAGGGAAGCCCAGCCTAGCAAGTCTCCTTTCTCTGCAGACTCTTGGACTCCACTTGTCACCAGCACCTGAGCATTCTGCAACCCTGAGCACTTTGCAAGAAAGATGGGCATGCAGGATTCAGAAGGCTTTGCAGGGGATCCAGGAGATCCTGGGAGCTGTGGCTATCTCCCATGGAGGAGATTCCAACATTCCCAAAGCCCTTAATTCTCCATAAAATGGGCTTTCACCTGTCTGCCACCTCAGAACCTGGGAAGAGATATGGCCCTAAGAAAATGATGTAGACGACCATCATCACCATCATCATGGGTAAAGGTCGGATTTGGGCAGCTTTCCTTACAGGATGAGGGAGTTCAGAACCAGCCTGGTCAAAAATGATACCAGGAAGACAGATACCTCACCCGTGGGCAGAAGATACAGAGTGAATGTTGGGGTATGAGGGACCAATCCTGTGACCTCCCAGAACCCACACGGAGTCAGTGTGTCATGCCGGCCAACTTATCAAACCTCCTAAAGCAGCCCATTGCCAGCCCACTGTGTTGTCATTTTTTTCACTTTTATTAAACTTCTTGTTTACCTGATGCTCAGCTTCTTTTTGAGCTATCTGCATCTGATTTTCTTTAGCTCAGGTGCCTATGACTCTGGGGAGCACCCAGGATTGGGGTGCTGAGTGGATAGCACCTCAGAAGGTCATATTGAACCACCTGTCCTGGGCTGCAGGGTACCTGCCTTCTACATCTTTCCCTAAAGGTGTGCAGCCCAAGAAAACCAGCCTGGATGCCAGCATAGAATGCCTGTGTTCCCTCTGCCACGGGGACCATCACCTCTGCTGGTACCACAGAATATTTGGAGATAGATATTCAAAGAGGTAGTTAAGGAAAATGAGGTCATTGAGGTGGCCCCAGATCCAGTATGACTGGCGTCCTTATAAGAAGAGAGATCAGAGGAAGAATGTATGAAGAGACAGTAAGAAGGCGGCCATCTGCAAGCCAAGGAGAGAGGCCTCCGGAAAACCAACCCTGCCAAAACCTCGATCTCAGACTTCTGGCCTCTGGAACTGTGAGGAAGTCAGTTTCTGTTGTTTAAGCCACCCAGACTGTGCTGCTTTGTGAAGGCAGCTCTAGAGAACTAATCCACCTGCCCAGTGATGGCCAAGATAGGGTTAGGGGGCTTTCTGAGGATGTGATTGGAGAAGGTCAAAGAAGGACCTACAGGGAGAAAGGAGAGGAGAAAGGGATGGATTGCCTGGAACCTGGAGTGATATGGCTGAGAACCTTAGCCACACAGGAGTTTGGGCCCCTCTTTCTAGGCCAAGAAAGGTGGTGCTGAGCAGAAACCCAAGCCAGAAGCAAAAGGGGTCAAGGTGAGGCAGCAAGACTGGGAAAGTACATGAGGAGAGGTGGAAGAAAAGGAGAGGGGTTCTGGAAGGTGAGTGAGGGGCAGTGCGCCAGGAAGCAGAGAGGGAAAGAAAAGAAAGGCAGAAGGGAAGGGCTAGGGGAAGGGGAGGCCATCCTTTCCCGCTGTCAGCAGCAGCTTCCAAGAACATTGTATGAGAGCACGGACAGAGCAGCCCTCATCCAATGGACGGATCTGGGGCAAAATGGCCCCACAGGATCAGAAAGTCAGTCCAATTTCAGAAAAGCTTCCAGCTGGAAATGGAGTGACCTGCAAGCTTGTTGAAGACAGCTCTGCTGTTGCCCTGTTGTTCCTAGACAGCCCAGTTCTCAGGAGGATCCAGCTCTGTGCCTCCCTCTGGCCCCTGGAGGACAGCCAAGGCCACGAACCACTGACTGTGTTGGCCCCTTGGTCCTGGCTGTGGCTGGACACACAAATCAGCAGGGAGTGCTCTAGAACAAGGGCTCCCTGGAGCTCCCAAGAAGTAATAATGTGGTAGTGGGGAGGGGACTGCCCACCTGCTAGGAAGGAGAGGAGTGAGTGGCTTTTACAAATCCAGTCTTGAGTTTCCAATCAGGACCAAAGGGCAAGCCTTTTGGAACTTGTCTGGCCCAACCACTGCATTGTACTGAAGAGGACACAGAAGCTGAGAGGAAGTGACTAGTTCTGCTTCACACAGCAAATTTGTGAAAGTGCCTGATGAAAGCCCAGACTTCCTGATTCCTAGTACAGTGCTCATTTCTACAACGTGATGAACTGTGGGAGACTTTTCAGGAAATGGATGGACCCTTTGCTTTGCATCATCTTAAACAGGCTCTCATCTGTTCTTTATTGTTGCCTGTCTTGTCGTTCATTTCTTTGAAATAGACGAAATGGTCACACTTGCTTTTTTCAAAGGGCATTGTCCCTGAGTAGGAACAGCTTGGTAACCAGCCTCCATGGGCTGCAAGTCAGTCAGTGAACTGTTGTTTTTGGACTCACTCTGTATGCCTGGGACTGTTCTAGATGGGAGGTTAGAACAATTAATAACACAGAGGTGATACCTCCCCTATAGGGGTCAACATTCTGTAAGTCCTGGGAATCCAGGGCTCCAGCCTGCCCATAGGCTGCTCCTCCCACCTCCTTCCCATCCAGGTTATATAAAGCCCTGTTGCCTGAGTCCTCCCCCACGCCTTCCGCCCACACCAGCTCTCTGGGGTTCAGTGGCACTCGCTGGGTTTCCTGAATCCCTCAGGAAGCACAGGAGCAGGCAGTGGGCAGAGGGGGGCCTTTGAGAATATGCACATCCTTTGAGGATGACTTTGATACCCAGTAGTCCAAAGCCAAACACCTGTGCCCATCCCATCTGGGGGTCTGGTCCCTGTGGCCTCTGGGCCAGCAGAGGGCTGGTGCCCTCCAGGTGTGAGGAGGGGTGGAGCAGCTGGCCCAGGGAATCGGGTGTGCTGGGTTCATTCTGAAGAAGGCTTCACCGACCAGTTGATACTTCAAGAGACCACAGTGTGCCCTGAGGCAGATGGAACATTTTTAGAGACATTTCTGCGAACTGTGCTCAGTTAAAAGGCAGTCTTCAAAGAGTCTGAGGGTACCCTGTCCCTGTGTCTGCAAGATGCTGCATTAATATTTCACAAATGCACCTATAAATATTTCAGTGCTCTGCATTTTAATGTCAATCTCACTGGTTTTCCTGACTCCGGATCTTAGATTTCATTTGCCTTTTCCACTAGCCTTTTCATTTGCTGATAACCTTATTTTGAAAGGAGATGAAGGCCGTATCAGAAGAAATGAAGCACAGAATCTCTATGAAAGTAAAGAGGGTAGGTAGATACAAAAAGACCTAAACTGAGGACTGGGATAGTGAAAGGAAGTACGTCTGGCACGGGCTTGTAGAACTTTTCATCTGCTGCCCCAGTGATGTCATCCTGACATTGTTCACTGTTGCTGCACCCCAAAGCATAATTGTCCCCTGGTGGTCTGCTAAGAAGGTCCCATTCTAAGGAGACCTTAATCGGCTTTGGTATTGGATCAATTGAAGAACTATAAACAATAGTTAATTCACATTTCAAAAATCAGAAACACAGTTGGTGACCTCTCATTAATAGTTTCTGTTTTCAACCTTTTTCCTACTAGTTCCCTCTTTCTCTTCCCCTCTATCCATTAGCAAGTCATAAAGATATAGTGGAAGTATATGTTTTTAGTAATGTCTTTACTTTTTGAATAAAGTCTGTGTTCTCAGTTCTTACTCTTAAAAAAAAAAGTTGATTATATTATCTGGGGAGAAATAATTTTTTAAGCATTTCCTCCCACACTGATCTACAGATCAGTGATCCTTTACCACTGAGCTGCTGCTGCTGCTAAGTCACTTCAGTCGTGTCCGACTCTGTGCGACCCCGTAGACGGCAGCCTATCAGGCTCCTCCGACCCTGGGATTCTCCAGGCAAGAACACTGGAGTGGGTTGCCATTTCCTTCTCCAATGCATGAGAGTGAAAAGTGAAAGTGAAAGTCGCTCAGTCTGCCCGACCCTTAGCGACCCCATGGACTGCAGCCCATCAGGCTCCTCCATCCATGGGAGTTTCCAGGCAAGAGTACTGGAGTGGGGTGCCACTGCCTTCTCCGTTACCACTGAGCTAGAAACACAAAAAAAAAAGAAAGAAAAGCTCACAATAGTTTTTTTAAAAACCTGTTCTGCAGTAGGAGCACCTATATACAACATTTTAACATTTTATTTAATCTTTGTAATCTTGTAAGGTAAAGGAGAGCTCCATTTCTATAGATGAGGAAGCTGAGACTCAATGGAGTTAAAAAATTTGCATGTGATAGAACAGCTGCAGCTCTTGGAACCTGGATTCCAGCCCAGTTTCACCTATCTCCAATTTTACATCCTTCTCTACTTTTCCTGGGGAGGCAGTGTTGAGTGAACAAAACATCCCAGAGACCAGAGACAGCATGATACTGTTTTTATAAAGCTCAGAATCTGTACTATACTTTGTTTGGGAGTACATGCCAATGTGATAAAGCAGTATTTTAAAGGCAAGGTAATAATTACACACAAAATTCAAGATGAAGCTTACCTCTGACAGCCGAGATGGGAGAGAGGTCAGCAGTGGTGCTAAGCTGTTGGCAGAGAAGTTCTGGAGAAATTCATGATGGGCTCACAGGACTTTATTACTTTGCCTTATCAATTACACAGGAATTATCTACATTTTTCATGAAATGTTATATTAAAATAATAAAAGGAGAGGGATTTCCGTGGTGGTCCAGTGGTAAAGACCCTGTCCCTCCAATGCAAGGGATGTGGGTTTGATCCCTGGTTGGGGAACCAAGATCCCATATGCCTCACAGTATGGCCAAAAAAATTCTTAAAAATTAAATTAAATGGTTGGTACTTTAATAATAATAAAGGGAGAAAATGAGGTGAAAATAATCAGCCCAAATGGTCATGAAGCTGAACCTCCAATATTTTGGCCACCTGATGGAAACAGCCAACTCATTGGAAAAGACTGATTCTGGGATAGGCTGAAAAAGGAAAAGAGGAAAAGAGGGCAACAGAGGATGAAATGGTTGGATGATATCACCAATTCAATGGACATGAACTCGGACAAACTCTGGGAGATAGTGAGGAATGGGGATGCATGGCATGCCACAGTCCACGGGTTCACAAAGAGTCGGACATGACTTAACAGCTGAACAACAGTCATGAGATGCCATAGTGGGCTGATGGGCAATGATAGGAGGCACGCATAGGAGGCTGCGTGGCAATGATCCCTGAATGTGCCTTTGCCCTCAAGATTGATGCCAGGCATTGCTCTGTGTCCTTTTACCTTGATCCAAGGTCATTGTGCCACCCCATGTGAATGCTTTGACTGCATTATTATATTTCCATTTTAAAGAGAAGAAGCAGAATATCCCTCCTGCGTCCCAGGTCACCTCCCCAGCCAATCCCTTCCCTTGGCGTAGCCTAAAGATTGTGGTCTGAGGACATCTTCTGAGCCCAGCTACATTGTTGGCCAACTCACGCTCTGGTGCCTTCCTGTCTCTCTGAGCTTAATCCCAGAGGCTGGACAGGGTTTAAAAAGGCATCAGGGCCATTCCCCTGCTTATTTCGAACTGAGAAGAGGCAATCCAGTTCTGTGTCTTCCCTCAATTTCCTTTCTTAACTTAACCAAAAGTGTTAGTCACTCAGTCATGTCCAACTCTTTGTGACCCCATGGACAGTAGCTCGCTAAGCTTCTCTGTCCATGGAATTCCTCAGGCAAGAATACTGAAGTGAGTAGCCATTGCCTTCCATAAGAGATCTTCCTGACCCAGGGATTGAACCCAGGTCTCCTGCATTATAGGCAGATTCTTTACCCTCTGAGCCACCAGGGAAGCCCCTCTTAACTGAAAGGCCTGGGTTAATTCCCTGACCCTTTTCAGCTTTTGGATCTTCGCCTTGTCTTTCACCATTTCTGGGCCTCTGTTTTCTCATCTGTGCACTGGTGATAATTATATCAATGTTATTTGTCATGAATGCCTCATTGAGACCCATTTTGTAAGGGAGGTTAGACAATTTTGAAGAACTTGGTAAACATAGGGACTTGTTATTTACATAACTTAGTTGCACTCTGAGACAGTTGACACAAGGAGCAGCTCTGAGAAATGAAAGAGCAGAACCCCCATGGCGACAGTGGAACTCAACGCTGGTGCCCTGGGCTCCGGGTGCTGGGTCCTGGGGTCCTGCTCACCTCCGGCTCACCTCTTCTGCCCCGATGCCCCTGTGTGATGCCTGGTCCTGCACAGACACTCGGCAGTGGTTTATTAAACAGAGGAGGAAGCAGGAAGGGCTCCCGCGTGTGGGCCCAAGGCTCTCAGCTGGCCACCTTCTGCCCACCCCGCCGGAGGGTGCCTGCTGGGGGGCCGGAGGCAGGAACAGAGCTCTGCTGGAGGCAGGGTGCTGAGGGTGAGGCCTACTGCTGCTTCGCCTTTTCAGCCAAGGCCT
>SJXQ01012771.1:216860-341904 GCA_006408695.1 Aepyceros melampus | reverse complement strand
TAGCTCACCTCAAAGGGCGTAACGATTCTGAAGAAGGAAACGCGGGACTCAGACTATTTGGTCCCCACTTTGTTTACTTGTTTTGTTGTTTTTGATGCTGTTTTAATTTGCTAGGGCGGCCATTACGAGATAGTAGCCTGGGTGGCTTAAACAACAGGAATTTCTTTTCTCACAGCTTGAGAGGCTGGAAGTCATATCAAGGTGTCAGCAGGGTTGGTTTCCTCTGGGGCCTTCGTCCTCAGCCTGCAGACAGCTGCCCTTTCTCTTCACACAGTTGTTCCTCTGGGCACAAGCGTCCCTGGTCTCTGTGTGTCGGTATTTTCCCTTCTCGTAATGCCACCAGTCGTACTGGGTTAAGGCCCACCCTCCTGGGTCAGTTTAACTGGATCACCTCTTTGAAGGCATGCATGCGTGCTCAGCCACTTCAGTTGTGTCTGACTCTTTGCAACCCCACGGACTGTAGCCTGCCAGGCTCCTCTGTCCGTGGGATTCTCCAGGCAAGAATACTGGAGTGGGGATTCTCAGGCAAGAATACTGGAGTGGGTGCCGTTTCCTTCTGCAGGGGATCTTCCCAACCTGCATGGCAAGTCTCTTGCATTGGCAGACGGGGTCTTTACCACTAGCGCCACCTGAAGGCCCTACATCCAAATACAGTCCCGTTCTGAGGTCCTGGGGGTTAGGACATGAGTCTGTAGGGGAGGTGGAAGACACAATTCAGCCTTTAAGAATGACTTGAGCTTTTGACGTCCGCCTCCTCCTGTGGGCCGTCAGCTCTATGAGAGCAATATGGTCTGTCTGTCTGCTGTTCTGTGTATAGTGCCTGTGGGTGTTCATAAGTATTTATGGACTGAATTAATGAATGGCTTGTTTTTCCTTGGTTGATCCAAGATGGCAGGAGAGCTGCAGGACCTCACATTGGCAAGAAGCCAAAACAGAGCCCTGAGAACCAGGCACCCAGCAGCCACCCTCTCCCCACATTCTGTCCCACAGAGCATATTGGTTTAATACAAATTGGTGCCGAATAGGCTTACTACAGGTCAGATGTTCGTCTGGCCGTAAGGATGAGTAAGCTTCTGCTAAGATGAGGGGAAAGAAAGTAGTGGTTAGCATTCCGTTTGCTCATCCTTATGTCTTCCCCCAGTGACGGGAAAGATTGAAGGCAAAAGGAGAAGAGGGCAGCAGAGGGTGAGATGGTTAGATAGCATCACTGACTCAATGAACATGAATTTGAGCAGACTCTGGGAGAAAGTGGAGGACAGAGGAGCTGGCATGCTGCAGTCCATGGGGTCACAGGGAGTCAGACACAGCTTAGCGACTGAACAACAGCAACAACAACGCCTTCCCACGGGTGAACTTTGGTAAGTCACCAAATGAAGGAATGAAGCTTCTCTGGGTGCTGGATTGGTCGTGTGATGAATTAAGAGTTTTCCATGTTTCCCCACCTCTAGACATCGTAACCCTGATTCCAGGTCAGAGACCCAGAGGGCCCTGCTGGAGAGCCAGCGGCCACCTGTTGGGATTGGAGGAGGTGTTCAAGGTCAAGCGTAGACAACATATCGAACTCTGGCTGAGTGTTTGGGAAGAGTGTGTGTGTGTGTGTGTGTGTGTGTGTGTGTGTTCTGGGTGTTTCAAGGTGTCTGTGTGTGTACATCTGTCTCTGGGATATTTGGATGTATGTGTGTGCATCTCTGGGTGTATCTGAGTTTTCCCTTTGTTTCTGTGTATGTGTGTGTATCTGACTGGGTGTCTGGGTGTGCACCTGTCTCTGTGTGGGTGGATCTGGGTGTCTGGGTGTTGTCAGAAAGGACTCAGGGTGAAGTGCCTCTGCCCCAGGCTTTGTAGCATCTGTCCTAATGCTGTCAGACCTCCAAGGCTGGTCTGTTTGCCATTCCAGGGGACAGAGCTGAGGACAGCCCGTCTGCTGAGTCATAAGGATGTGGGCGCTGTGTGTCCACAGTTGGATGTATCTCCTTTCACACGCACGGAGGGGAAATTTCAGACGGGTTGGCGGACCCTGCACTCTCTCAGAAGGTCCTGACCTCAGCCAGCCCCAGGAAGGAGCGGAAATGAGAATGCTCAGAAGACCTAGAGGGTTGGCAGGAGGCGAGCTGAGACTCGGGTGTTCCCCAACTGGGTACCCAGGTCACGGCTTTCTCAGGCTCTTCCAATAACCAAGCTGCCAGCTTTGCAACTGATTGATGACCACTTCCTGATGGAGGAGGGAGCCAGGGCAGATGGTCCTGACCGATACAAACTCCAGACCTCACCAAACTCCTCGTGCTAACCCTGGAAGCTCCCCCCAGGCCACAAGTCTGGACTCTGGGAAATCCTTCTCTTCCCTCCCCAGTCTGTCCAACCAACAAATAAACAAAGAACACCGCAATAGTATTCCTAGCCACAATGCAATCAAGTGAGTCTTTTAAGCCTGTCTGAAAAAAACAGTAAAATTTCCCCAGGGTTGGCAGGGATGGGAAGCCTCCGTTACTGACTCCTTGATTGGAAAGGATTTCATAGGTTCTTTTCCAAGAGCAGATGAAGAAGGGCAAAAAGGTCTTTGTAGGATGTACCTGGCAGGGCATGGGAAGTAAACACACCTTCTGAGAATTGACATGGGCCTGGCGTGGAGCTGGGCACTGTTTCCCGGGAGCCCAGACTGGGGGTGAAGCTGTAGATATCCAGCTTATCCAGAAATAGGGTGCCTCCTGTCCATGAGGCTGCAGGCACAGGCGGATGAGGTGAGGTATGGGTGCCTCAAGGAGGGGCTGGTTCTTCTTTACATGTGCACATGCTAAGTCCCTCCCCCCGTGGACTGTAGCCCGCCAGGCTCTGCTGTCCACGGGATTCTCCAGGTAAGTATACTGGAGCAGATTGCCATCTCCTACTCCCGGATCTTCCCAACCCAGGGATCGAACCCAAGTCTCCTGCATTGCAGGCAGATGTTTACCGCCGAGCCACCAGGGAAGTCCTGGTCCTTCTGAGGAGGTGGTATTCAAAGGCAGGAGGGGGACTGGCTCGAAGCAGGGCCCTCACCACTGGTCACTTCTTGTATTTAGACTGTGAAGGCCACTGACCACCATCATGTCTACCATGCCTCTCTTCTGGCAAGGTCCAGTGGACCCGTGAGACTCTGTGGGTCTGGACTTCAGGGCAGTGAGTTTAGTGGGGATCCGCTTCTCCTGTGGAGAGAGGGGCCTGAGAAGGAGGTTGAGTGGTCAGTACTGCCTAATCAGGGACTTCATGACTGTAAATGCCCATCCAACCCCACTGAAGATGACCACAAGCCAAGGAGTTCACAATCTCCAGGCAGGACCCTCAAGAACTGGTGTCCAACTATTCACATTGTTATAAGATTTTCTCAGAGTGAGTTCAAATCTGCCTCTCTGAAGTTCCAAGTGGTGTCCTGGTTCTATCTTCTGGGGTCCCATCCATTTAACAAATACGTAGATAAAGATGAAAAAGGCAGTCTGTGTCCTCAAGGTATCCACAGACCAGTAACAAGAACAGCTGTTACACAGGGCAGGATGAAACAGGGGCTAAGCTGCAAGCTGAGGGATGAGTCCTTCGTCCTGACTGATGGGGGCCTAAGAGGCATCCAGAGGAGGTGACCCTGGAAATAGGCTTGAAGGATAAGGGGGCTGGTGTACGCGGAAGGGCTGTGGCGTCCAGGCCAGGAGAAGCTTGAGGGAAGACACAGAGGCAGGAGAGAGCAGAGCCTCTCCCGAGGATATGGGGTCGCCTGGCAGCGGAGCAGCCTCGTAAGGCAGAAAGATGTGGAGGAGACAGGGAATGAATCACAGAGGGGCTGGAATCTAGGCCTGGGTCTTGATTCAATGCGCCATGGAGAGGCTCAGAGGTTTTGTGAGACTTGATCAGAGCTGAGGTTTACATCAGTGATTCTCAAAGGGTGTTCCCTGGCCCACAGCATCATCTTGTTAGAAATGCAGATTACCAAGCCTCACCAGACCTGCTGAATCAGAAACTCTGAGGGTGGGGCCCCACGGACTGCTTGCCCAGGGCCTCCAGGTGATTCTGATGCACTGCTTAGGAAAACAACCCTGAGAGCCAGGTGAGGTGGGCGGAGTCTGGAGGAGAGAGCATTGAAGGGCTATTCAAACCACCTGAGTAGGGGCCAGGAGGCCCCCGGCCCTGGGAAGGGGGCAGGAAGAGGTAGGCAGATTTGATTTCCAGTGCCAGCCCCTCACCTCTAGCTTTTCATGAACCTGAGCCAGGGACTTCCCTTTCCTGGGCTTCAGTTTCTGCATTCAGAGAGGAGTTCCAGCTGGAGGAAGGTAGGAGACCATCAACAACCACGGGATTCAGGGCCTTCAGTGCTAAAACCAGGGGCATCTAGAGCAAACGGGGATGGTTTATCCACCCCCGCCCCCTCCCCAAACAGTGCCCAGCAGGAAGCACTGCTCAGGATGCTTCCAGAGTGCATGCTGAGGGTGGGGTTGCCGAGGGGCCCAGAGCCCATTCTTGAGCACTTTGGTGGTAGCTGAAGCTGCCAATTCCTCATGCTACCATTTGGTACCCATGTACCAGGAGCCTGTCTCCCAGGCCTCCGCCCCGTCGGGCTCCAGAGGCCAGCAGAAAGGGAGACAGGGCCCTGGTCCGGCAAGGGCACAAGGCTGGCTCCCCTAGGTCATGTTGCTGGCCAGGTGCCTCGGTCACAGGAAATACAATATGGCTGAGGCCTCCAGGCCACTGCTGATGCTGCTGGAGGCTGAAAATACCCAGCGCCCTGGCCTGGGCGCCTGGCTGACTCTTCTGGGTCAGGAGTCGGGGGAGCGGCTGTGGTGTCTGTTACTGCACTAGTCTGATCTCAACTCGGTTCTCACCACTTTGGTCAGGGGCCTCTGGGGGTGGGGGTGAGGAATTGCAGCCCTCTTTTCCTACAGTTGGATTTTTTTTTTTTAATCAAAGTGTAGTAGATTTATGATGTGGTGTTAATTTCTGTTGTATAGTAAAGTGATTGACATACTATACATATATATACACATTCTTTTCTGTATTATTTTCCATTGTGGCTTATCACAGATGGTGAGTATAGTTTCCTGTGCTTTAGAGTAAGGCCTTGTTCTTTACCCATTCTCTGTCTAATAGTTCCACTTGCAAGTCCCGAACTCCCAGTCTATCCCTCCCCCACTTCCATCCCCCTCCCCCTTGGCAACTGTGTCCGTGGTCTGTTTCTGTTACCTAGACAGGTTCACTGGTGTCATATTTTAGATTCCATGTGTGAGTGAAATCATATGGTATTTGTCTTTCTCTTTTGGACTTACTTCACTTAGTAGGATAATCTCTAGTTGCATCCATGTTGCTGCAAAATGGCATCACTTCATTCTTTTGTACGGCTGAGTTGTATCCCATTGTATATACATACACATTTTTTTTTAATCCATTCATCTCTTGACAGACATTTGGGTTGTTTCCATGTCTTGGCTCTTGTAAATAGTGCTGCTATGAACATTGGGGTGCATGTATCTTTTTGAATTAGTTTTTTTTGGATAGATGCCCAGGAGTGGATAATATGGCAGCTCTATTTTTAGCTTTTTGAGGAACCCCTACACTGTTTTTCATAGTCACTGTACCAGCTTATATTTCTACCAGTAGTGTAAGAGGGTTTCCTTTTCTCCACACCCTCTCCAGCATTAGTGTTTGTAGACTTATTAATAATGGCCGTTCTGACTGTTGTGAGGTGGTGCCTCATTATAGTTTTGATTTGCATTTCTCTAATGATTAGCAAGGTTAGGTGTCTTTCATGTGCCTGTTGGTCATCTGTATGTCTTCTTTGCAGAAACATGTATTTAGGCCTTCTGCCCATTTTTCAGTTGGGTTGTTTGTTTTTGGTTGTTGAGTTGTATGAGCTGTTTGTATGTCTTGGAAATTAAGCCCTTGTCAGTTGTATCATTTGCAAATATTTTCTCTCACTCTGCTACTACAGAGTCTTTTCATTTCATGTTGATGGTTTCTTTTGCTGACAAAAGCTTATAAGTTTGATTCAGCCCATTTGTTTATTTTTGCTTTTATTTCTATTGCCTTGGGAGACTGACCTAAGAAAACATTGGTATGATTTATGTCAGAGTGCTTTGCCTGTGTTCCCTTCTAGGAGTTTTATGGTGTCACATCTTGCATTTAAGACGTCAAGCCATTTTGAGTTTATTTTTGTGTATGGTGTGAGGATGTGTTCTAACTTCACTGACTTATCTGCAGCTCTCCAATTTTCCCAGTACAGCTTGCCAATGAGACTTTTACCCATTATATATTCTTGCCTCATTGTTGAAGCTTAATTGACAGTAGGTGTGTGGGTCCATTTCTGGACTCTGTTCTGATCCAATGATCCATATGTCTGTCTGTTGTGCCAATGCCATGCTGTTTTGATGGCTGTAGCTTTGTAGTAGCAGAGTTATGCCCCCTGCTTTGTTCTTTTTCCTCCGAATTGCTTTTCTGAGGCAACTCTGAGTCTTTTTTATGGTTCCATATAAATTTTAGGATTTGTTCTAGTTCTGTGAAAAATGTCATGGGTAATTTGATAGGGATCGTATTAAATCCCTACAGCTGAGTTTTAAAAACAGGGACCTGAGGTGGAAACATCAGATGGAAAGGTTACCCATGGCTCAGAAAAGTGGGTCACTTTTTCCTGAAGATCTCAAGGAGCCTCTGTATGTGTCTTGCTGGCTCTCGTGTCCATCCATGGACCAGTAATGCAGACTGGGAGCGATTAGGGCATTTGTTTTGACCTGAGACCCAGGGCCTCAGAGCTTGGGGCAGAGATAGCTTCCTGCAAAACTGGTAGGGGGAACTGAGGCCATTGCCAAGAGAAGGCGAACAGACGTTGGGAGGGACCCGATGTCTCCCTCCAGCTCTTACCCTTTCCTGCTGGACGGTGCTCTTCACCTAGTTCCCCTGCTAGGATGCCCTCCGCACGTTCAGGGTTGCCTCCTGAGCAAACTCTGGAGTTTGAATCGGTCTCGCACTCCCAACATGCACCCATACCTACCCAGGAGCCAGGCCTGAGGCAGCCTCCAAATCTGCAGTCCTTTCTCATATCTACCCCTCTTCCCTGAAAAGAACTTCAAACCTGGGCAGGTTCAGGTGTGAAAATACTGGATTGGGAGTCAGGCCAGGCCTCCGGGTTTTAATCCCAGCTCATCCCAGCTTGGTTGAGTGACTTTCAGCAAGAAATTGAACCTCAGTTTGCCTCTTATAAAATGGGAATAATGCTATATTCCTTGAAGCAGTGCTATGAGGATGAAATTGAGTGAACAAATGTGTGAAAGCTAATAGGGTATGAACTTCCCTGGTGGTCCAGTGGCTGAGACTGTGCTGTCAATGCAGGGAGCCCAGGTTTGATCCCTGGTCAGGGAGCTAGACCCCACAAGCCACAACTAAGAGTTCACATGCTGAACTAAAAGATTCCAAGTGCACAACTAAGACTCTTATTTACTCATTTATTAAATATTTATTTACTTATTAAATATTTATTTATTTACTTATTTATTAAATATTTTGAAAAATATACAAAAGAGTCTCCTTACAAAAAGAAGAGCTAATGGGGTAGGTGCCCAGTATATCATGCTCAAAAAGTGGTTGCTTCTACAACAGTCATGCCTTTTCTTGATGTCATACTGTAAAAGAACAAGAACAAATACATAAATGAGGAAACTGGAGCAAAAGAGAAAGGTGGAGACTCTTTGGAGTGCATCTGCCCCTGACACCCACTCTGGTTAAATCTGTGGTTGGCAGGTGCCTTAAAGTGAATGAGAGGCCTCCCAGGCCTCTCAGCACTGTGGTGGGTACACTCCACAAGCTGGGGTTAGTTAGGAAACCTCACTGCCCGGCCACAGGGTACAATCTGATTTCCACTCAACCAGAACCCCATGCCATCACATGACCATCAGCAAGCACAAAGCCAGCCCAGCCTCTTCCTACCTGTCTGTGCTGGGGGCAGTTTGAGTTAGAGAAGCAATGATAATAGTGGTTCCATTTGTCATATGCTTGCAATGTGCCAGATGACTTGCATATATTATCTTCAATCTTCACAACAATCTGAAAAACAGGTATTGGTTCCATTTTACAGATGAGGAAAACCAAGGTTCAGAGAGGCAAATGACTTTTCTAAGACTGCATAGCTAAGCATAGACTAACAGGAGAGTTTAGGTTCCAGTACAGTTTTATCTGGCTCTGAAGTCCTAGTGCTTTGGACCCCAGTGTGAGGAGAAGGCGGCTCAAGCTCCAGGTCATTAATTCCCGTGGGATGGGCCAAGTTCCTCTGCTTGCTGGTCCTCAGTTTCCTCACCTGTGAGTCATGCGACACTTAAGATCAGGATTTTACTCTCCTGGCATCTGACTTCTTGGAGGCCCATTACTGCCACAGATACAGAGCACAGCCAAGGTGGAACTGTGACACAGGTGACCTCAGTATGTCCCCTTTTCTCTTGTGAGGCTTTCCCTCTGGCCAGGGTGGTGTCTTTCAAATGCCAGACAGCTTTGAACCCAGGTGTCACCCATTCAGGCTGCTTTACCCTGTTCTCTGGACATTGCTGCTCACAGCCTCAAATAGGACATTTTCAGCCTGGTGTCTTCCTTTTGCTGGGTTCTGCTATCTTTGAGAAGACTGATCAGGGAAGCTGAGGTGCATGTCTGAATTAGAGGGTGAAAGGTTAATGGGCTCTTTAGTTGCATTTAATCAGAAGCTTCTGGAAACAGTGTCATAACCCCAAAGAGCAAGTGGTCAACTTAGTAACTCCATCAGTGCCTCTCTGAGTTCCCTTAAGGCCCTGCACACTCACTGTGATTTTGGCTGTATTTAGCTCTCCTCCAGACCTATGCATTTCCTGAGGGCAGGGGCTGGGCTTTGCTCCCTGGCTAGAAGAAGTGCTCCATGGAGCACCAAGGCCACCATACCCCAGGGGGTGACTGGACCTGGATCTGACCCTGCCTGTGGAAGCATTAGCCACTTTCCGAGCTCCCTCACTGCCTCAGCTAAGCCTCGACTTTACTCTTTAGTAGCTAAAGAAGAAGTGGCTCAGGGGTAAAGTATCTACCTGCCAACGCAGGAGACTTAGGTTCGTCCTTGGGCCAGAAAGATCTCCTGTCAAAGGAAATGGCAAGCCACCCCAGTATTCTTGCCTGGAGAATTCCATGGGCAGAAGAGCCTGGCAGGCTACAGTCCATGAGCTCACAAAACAGTTGGAAACAACTTAGTGAGTGAACAACAACAGTAAAAGAAGCAAGAAGCTCAAAGGAGGGAGGAAGAGTGTTTAGGAATACTAGAAGCATACAGATTTCTCAGTCATTCCAGTGCTGAGCCCTCCCAGTTCTGTGGCCACAGAAAGCTCTGAGGAGCCAGGCTACTCTCTTTGGGGCAGGAGAGTAAATGTATCAAGAAGTAACTGAAGGGAAGATAATTAACATTTATTAGTATCAAGTTCTTGCTAGTGCAGGCATTGTTCTAGATGTGCATGTAGATGCTATCTGACTTGTACCAGTACCCATTTGATAGATGAGAAAACTGAGGCCCTGAGAGATTAATCCATATGCGATAACAAAGCTAGTGGGATTCCCTGGCAGTCCAGTGGTTTAGACTCCTTACTTCTACTGTAGGACAGAAGGTTCCATAGCTGGTTGGGGAACTAAGATCCTGCATGCCGCACAGTGCAACCAAAACAGAGATAGCAAGGCTAGTAGGTGGTGGAGTCAGGGTTTGAACCCAGGTCTAACTTTAAAGTCCATATGCTCTGTGCTCCTGCAGACTGCCTCTGGATGGCTCCTTGGGACGCAGAGGCCATGGAACTCTGAAAGCTGTGCCTTATTCCAAACCAGGACCCAGACAACTAGTCCTGGAGGCTGACTATACGCCCACTGGAGCCGCCCTCGCCCAGTCTGTGGGCACAGAGTGCTGTTACCCCGTATCCTCGTCCGCATCTGCTAAGCATCCCTAGAGATTTTTTCCAAAGGATGCTTGGAATCGTGTCTGACTAAGACCACCAGGTGGCGCAGTGTAGGCCGCAGGCCCTTGATTCTTGGCTCTAAGGCTCAGTTCTTGGGGATCTTCTGTGGTAGACCAGGATTCCCCTAAGAGGTTCCTGGGACCTTTGAAAATACAGGTCCAATCCCTGAGAGTCTCGTTTGACACTCTTGATTGAGTTCCTGGAATCTTCCATTACTTGAAAGTTATGTATTTTGGTTTTCTGAATTGGTAAATTTGAATTCTCATGGTTCAAAAATTTCAAAGTATGGACAGACATGTAGAGAAAAATCCTCTACTCCCCAGCAAATATTCACTATTATTAGTAACTTGTGAATCTATCTAGAGATTATACATGTGTATATAATGTTATGTATGTAACATCTCTATATAAGATCATATGTAAGAGCACACATATATCATAAGAAATAAGATATATATTCTTATGTATCATATGATATATATTCTTTTTCCCTTTTTACACAATGGTTGCATTATCTTTTTACTAAATGATTTTTATTTTGTTGTATACAATTTCAAAATTTTATGTCTAATGGCCCAGCAGGGGAAGAATCTGCCTGCAGTGCAGGAAACACAGGTTCAGTCTCTGGCTCAGGAAGAGGGAATGGCAACCCACTCCAATATTCTTGCCTGAAAAATCCCATGGACAGAGGAGCCTGGTGGGCTACCATTCAAAGGATTGCAAAGAGTGAGCTATGACTGAGCTTCTAAGCATACACATATGTCTAATCATAAATTTTACAAGAAAAAAAGGTATTTGCAGTCTTCTATTAAATAAGAATATTGCCATTTAAAGCAATAAAATGACTGATCTAAGCCATATTTTATTTGCTAACATACAGATAAGATATGCCATGTATACATGCAACAAAAGAAGCAGAATGAATAGATTTTAATTAAAATAACAACGTAAATTATATGTTCCTTGTCTAGCAAATGCTAGACAAGTTAATCACAAGCAAAAATATTAACAAGAAATAGCTGTTGATTTAATAGGAATATAAATATCTCAGCCACAATCCTTACTGTAAAACTTCATTTGATTTTTGATGGCCAATCTCAAATTGTCATTCCACGACTATCTCATACTCTAGTTCACCAGGTTTGTGAGTGTCACTTATTTTGCTTTTATCAGTGTTAATGATGAACACTTTCATGGTATCCTTAATTTGTACAAGTCTGTCAAAAAAAATTCTTTCCGGGTATTATGCTACTTGATATTCAAGTAATCTTGCTCATTTGACTTAACAGAAGCTAAAATAACATGATACTTCTGATGGCTGTGTTGGGTTCTTTGCAAATGTTGCTCAGTCTCTCGGCTTCGGGGAGATATGGCTCTTGTAATCTCTGCTTTGGAAGTTGGGTTCTTAACCTCCCAATGTATGATGATGCTGAACCACTGGCCATACACTTGCAAGTACTCTTGGGATGCGGTAGCATCTGCCCAGTGTCCCAGCCACAGTAACCTCCTTCTGCAACATGGAAGCCTGCTTACCTTTAGAGGTGAAAGTATTGCTTATAATATATACTATTTGGCACCTTGCTTTTTTTTCACATGATAATATATAGAGAATTTTTTCCATATCAGTTCATAAAAAGCTTTCTTATTCTTCATTATAGTTGTATCAGTTCAGTCACTCAGTCATGTCCGACTCTTTGTGACCCCATGGACTGCAGCACACCAGGCCTCCCTGTCCATCACCAACTCCCAGAGTTTATCCAAACCCACGTCCATTGAGTCAGTGATGCCATCCAACTATCTCATCCTCTGTCGTCCCCTTTTCCTCCCGCCTTCAATCTTTCCCAACTAAAGTGTTTTTTCAAATGAGCCAGTTCTTCACGTCAGGTGGCCAAAGTATTGGAGTTTCAGCTTCAACATCAGTCCTTCCAGTGAACACTCAGGACTGATTTCCTTTAGGATGGACTGGTTGGATCTCCTTGCAGTCCAAGGGACTCTCAAGAGTCTTCTCTAACACCACAGTTCAAAAGCATCACTTCTTCAGCACTCAGCTTTCTTCACAGTCCAACTCTCACATCCATATATGACTACTGAAAAAACCATAGCCTTGACTAGATGGACCTTTGCTGACAAAGTAATGTCTCTGCTTTTTAATATACTGTCTAGGTTGGTCATAATTTTCCTTCCAGGAATAAGCGTCTTTTAATTACATGGCTGCAGTCACCATCTGCAGTGACTTTGGAGCCCCCAAAAATAAAATCAGCCACACTTTCCATTGTTTCCCCATCTATTTGCCATAAAGTGATGGGACCAGATGCCATGATCTTCGTTTTCTGAGTGTTGAGCTTTAGGCCAACTTTTTCACTCTCCTCTTTCACTTTCACCAAGAGGCTCTTTAGTTCTACACTTTCTGCTGTAAGAGTGGTGTCATCTGCATATCTGAGGTTACTGATATTTCTCCCAGCAATCTTGATTCCAGCTTGTGCTTCTTCCAGCCCAGCATTTCTCATGATGTACTCTCCATAGAAGTTAAATAAGCAGGGTGACAATATACAGCCTTGATGTACTCCTTTTCCTATTTGGAACCAGTCTGTTGTTCCATGTCCAGTTCTAACTGTTGCTTCCTGACCTGCATACAGATTTCTCAAGAGGCAGGTCAGGTGGTCTGGTATGCACATCTGTTTCAGAGTTTTCCACAGTTTACTGTGATCCATACAGTCAAAGGCTTTGGCATAGTCAATAAAGCAGAAATAGATGTTTTTCTTGAAATCTCTTCCTTTTTTGATGATCCAGCAAATGTTGGCAGTTTAATCTCTGGTTCCTCTGGTTTTTTAAATCCAGCTTGAACATCTGGAAGTTCATGGTTCATGTATTGCTAAAGCCTGGCTTGGAGAATCTTGAGCATTACTTTACTAGCATGTGAGATAAGTGCAATTGTGCAGTAGTTTGAACATTCTTTGGCATTGCCTTTCTTAGGGATTGGAATGAAAACTGACCTTTTCCAGTCCTGTGGCCACTGTTGAGTTTTCCAAATTTGCTGGCAAATTGAGTGCAGCACTTTCACAGCATCATCTTTCAGGATTTGAAATAGCTCAACTAGAATTCCATCACCTCCACTATCTTTGTTCGTAGTGATGCTTCCTAAGGCCCACTTGACTTCGCATTCCAGGATGTCTGGCTCTAGATGTCTAGTGATCACACCATCGTGGTATCTGGGTCGTGAAGATCTTTTTTGTACAGTTCTTCTGTGTATTCTTGCCACCTCTTCTTAATATCTTCTGCTTCTGTTAGGTCCAGACCATTTTTGTCCTTTATCGAGCCCATCTTTGCATGAAATGTTCCTTTTGTATCTCTGATTTTCTTGAAGAGATCTCTAGTCTTTCCCATTCTGTTGTTTTCCTCTATTTCTTTGCACTGATCACTGAGGAAGGCTTTCTTATCTCTCCTTGCTATTCTTTGGAACTCTGCATTCAAATGGGTACATCTTTCCTTTTCTCCTTTGGTTTTCCACTTCTCTTTTTTTCTCAGCTATTTGTAAGGCCTCCTCAGACAGCCATTTTGCTTTTCATTTCTTTTCCTTGGGGATGGTCTTGATCCCTGTCTCCTGTATAATGTCAGAAATCTCCGTCCATAGTTCATCAGGCACTCTATCAGATCTAGTCCCTTAAATCTATTTCCCACTTCCACTGTATAATTGTAAGGGATTTGATTTAGGTCATACTTGAATAGTCTAGTGGTTTTCCCTCCTTTCTTCAATTTCAGTCTGAATTTGGCAATAAGGAGTTCATGATCTAAGCCACAGTCAGCTCCTGGTTTTGTTTTTGCTGGCTGTATACAGTGTCTCCATCTTTGGCTGCAAAGAATATAATCAATCTGATTTCAGTGTTGACCATCTGGTGATGTCCATGTGTAGAGTCTTGTGTTGTTGGAAGAGGTTGTATAATAGTCTGCTATATGAATTAAACAGATTTTTATCAGTTCCCTAACTGGAGCTGTTGAATTCCAGCTTCACTACAGTTATTTGAGATTAAGTAACAGATGCTAACATGCAGGAGACGTGGGTTGGATACCTGGATCAGGAAGATCCCCTGGGGTAGGAAATTTTAACCTTCTTCAGTATTCTTGCCTGAGAAATCTCATGGACAGAGGAGCCTGGCAGGCTGCAATCCATGGGGCCACAAAAGAGTTGGACACAACTTAGCAACTGAACAACAATGATGATATTTAGGTTGTTCCTTTGCTGTTGCAACCAAAGCTGTAATGAATAACCTTGTGCATAGGTCATTTCAAGCGTGTAATATCTGAGGATAAGTTACTAGAAGTAGAAGTGCTAGATCAAACCGTCTGTGTATTAAAAATTTTTACAAATACTGCAAAATTGTCCTCTGTAAGGGTTGTACCAATTTATACTTCTCCCATTAAAGTGTGTGGTAGTGTGGCCAAGCAGTCTAAGGCTCTGGATTTAGGCTCCAGTCTCTTTGGGGGTGTGGGTTCAAAATCATCACTGTCAACAGTGTGTTTGGGCTTCCCTGGTTGCTCAGCTTGTTAAGAATCTGCCTGCAATGGAGGAGACCCCAGTTTGATTCCTGTGTCTGGAAGATCCCCTGGAGAAGAGATAGGCTACCCACTCCAGTATTCTTGGGTTTCCCTGGTGGCTCAGAGGGTAAAGAATCTGCCTGCAATGTGGGAGACGTGGGTTCAGTCCATGGGTTGGGAAGATCCCATGGAGAAGGGAACAGTTACCCAGTCCAGTATTCTGGAGAACTGTATGGACTGTATAGTCCATGGGGTTGCAAAGAGTAGAACACAACTGAGCAACTATCACTCAGGAAAGTATAAGAGTACTTGCTTCTCATCAGCTTACCCAATACAATGTGTTGCCAAGCTTTAGGATTTTTGCTAATCTAATAATGTAAAAGATGGCATCTCAGCATTTCTTTTATTCTGAGAGAATTTATGGGATTCCCCCCCCCCCACTATTTTAAGGTCTATTTATCCTTCCTTTACTGTGATTTGTCTGGGGAATCTGTCATTTATTAAATGTTTCTCGATTTTAACCTTAGGCAAAACATAAAAACACAAAAGCATTGACACAGTTAACTACATTCAAATTATAAACTTCTATGTAATAATCAAGACCATTAATAAAAGCTAAAAGATATAACAGGAAAAATATTCACAGTGTTCCCAATATAACTTGCAGATGAAATTTCTAAAAAGAGGAAAAGGCCAGAGTTCTGCCTGGCCACCACCCTCACCATCTTTATAGCTTTTGAAGGAAATGCTCATACCACATGACTCCTCAAAAAAAAAAAAGAAGAAGAAGAAGATAGTATCCACTGAAGTGGATATTATCATTTCACAGATGAAGATTCTAGGCTCAGAGAGTTTAAGAGAGCTACCCAAGATCACTCAGCTGGTGAGGAGATGAGGTGTTGTTTCTCTACCACTCACAACTGCTTGAACCACATGGAGATCTGAGCTCTGCTTTGGCTTGGCCCCTACACCTAGTTCTCGAGCAGGTCTCTCTTCTCTCCACCTTAGTCTTCCTGTCTATAAGATAGCTGGATTCTTGAGACCTTTGCTAGCTCTAGACTTCTTTATGTGGTGGGGATGGTGGAGGAGGGCAGGAGTAAAATGTGGGGATGCACTATGGAATGGGACCAAAAGGAGACAAGAAGAGGGAGGAAGGAGGAAGAAGGAGGAGGGGAGGGACGGAAAGGGAGAGAGAGAAAAAGAAGGAAAACAGCAATGGTTTAATGAACTTTCAAACAAATTAAGGCGATATCTATAAGTACAACCTAGCATTCCAGAGTTTTCAGCAGGTTTGGAAGGTCTCTGCTATTGGCATTAATCCTAGGTTCTGTTGGGGAGGGGGAGGCTCCACCTCCTGGGGCCTTATGTGGACAGGTGGTCAGAGGAAGCCCTGCAGGGATCTGCCCCTGGTTCTGTGGCTTTCTGGATGACAAGAGCTGACCCTAGAGCTGGCAAGTACAGGACCTGACTGTGCGCCTTCCTGGAGGCCTTCTCCCCTCAACTCGATACTCGAACCAGCCTCAGAGCAGAATGCCCAGGCTGGCCTCAGTGTCATGGAAAACAGCTGGGGGCAGCTTTCCCAGGGCCCCCTGCCCAGGGCCTGGCCCTCAGAGAAGGTTAATGAGGGTTAACGAGGCCTGGCCCAAGAGGGAGGAAGTCCTCCAAGGGAAGGAAGTGGAGCAGGGGTCAAAAAAAGAGAGAAAAAGGGGGATGCATCCTTTGGGAAACCACAGCAGCTGGTTGGGTGGAGGGTTGCATTACCACTGAGTAAAGACTTGTTTTTTTCTCAGCACAGATGGGGCCCAGAAAAATCCACCAAAACACTTGGACCTCCTGCCTTCTCTGTCCGATTAACCCTATGCACAGCCCTGAGAGTCAGAAGGAAAATAAGGCTCCACCCCTGCTTCTGAGAGCCCATGGACAGACTGTGTCACACTTCAGGCTGAGGCTTAGAAACGTTCTCTGAGAGCTGGAGGTGGGGGAGGCTCCTGAAAGGTAAGGGTAAACACGATGTGGGATCCAATTTATATAAAGCCCCAAACAGACTACTCTCATCTGTGGTGTCAGAAGTCAGGGAGGAGATGGTGGTGACCAGAAGGAACTTGAGAGGACTTTGGGGGATTGATCTGGGGCTGATTACACAGGTGTGTTCTGATTTTTAAAATTAAACCATATAGTTATAATTTGGATATTTTTAGACACATATTTCCGGACAAGGCAATGGCACCCTACTCCAGTACTCTTGCCTGGAAAATCCCATGGATGGAGGAGCCTGGTAGGCTGCAGTCCATGGGGTCGCTGAGAGTCGGACATGACTGAGTGACTTTCACTTTTCACTTTCACGCATTGGAGAAGGACATGGCAACCCACTCCAGTGTTCTTGCCTGGAGAATCCCAGGGATGGGGGAGCCTGGTGGGCTGCCGTCTATGGGGTCACACAGAGTTGGACACAACTGAAGCAACATAGCAGAAGCAGCAGCAGACACATATTTCAAAAAAAAAATTTTTTTTAAATAAGGGCAGCTTAGATGTTTCCTTAGAGGAGCTCACATCTGACAGGGGAAGAGTTAGAACTGTGTACCCACCAGTATGAGCACTTCACATATGTCAGCTCCAGGGCTTGGTAAAAGCCATGTGACGTAGCTACTGGTAGCTTCGCTTTATGGAGAAGGATGCAGAGACACAAAGAAATTTAAAAACTTGTCTAAGGTGTCAGCTACTAAACAACTGAGTCAGGAATCAAACCCAGGCAACTATACTTTTGCTCGGCCAACCTTTCTTGCCATTTGGTAGGTCTCCAATAAGACACAGGGAGTGAGGGGGAAGGGTATTCCAGGGAGAGGAGCAGGCTGAGCAGAGGCTCCTTGAGCAAAGGGGAAAATCTCCTGTGACTGAAAGGTGATTAGACATGATATAAAACTAGGACTCTCACCCTCCCAGAAAGTTTTAAAGCCAGGCCAAGAATTGATGCTTTTGAACTGTGTTGCTGAAGACTCTTGAGAGTCCCTTGAACTGCAAGGAGATCAAACCAGTCAATCCTAAAGGAAATCAATCCTGAACATTCATTGCAAAAACTGATGCTGATGCTGAAGCTCTAATACTTTGACCACCTGATGCAAAGAACTGACTCACTGGAAAAGACCCTGATGCTGGGAAAGATTGAAGGCAGGAGAAGGGGATGACAGAGGATAAGATAGTTGGATGTCACCACCGACTCGATGGACATGAGTTTGAGCAAGCTCTGGGAGTTGGTGAAGGACAAGGAAGACTGGCATGCTGCAGTCCATGGGGTTGCAAAGAGTCAGACATGACTTAATGACTGAATAACAACAAGAATTTTAGGTCAATCCTGTTTGGGGCTTTATTGAAGCCATTGAAGCCACAATGAGCCATTAAAGGCTGTGGGGCAGGAGGTAACTAGCATCTTGGATGCTGAAGACTGAAGACCCTATTTCTGGCACACCCGGTGTAGATTTGAACTGTCCCCTAGCCCACTCACTGTCATGGCCCACAGAGGACAACAAAATCAGACCCCCTAAAGCAATTCCCCCAAAGTCCCAGAAGAGACTGGGTTTGAGTGCGTAACACTGGCGTGGGTACTGGTTTGGGAGCAGGAAAAAAGCAACAGGGTGGCCCTGACCTCAAGGTGTTACAGTGTAGCCAAGAAAGAAGATACATTCACATGCATGAAAGAGATTTTCACAACATGGAAAAGTGATGCTAAGCAAAGAAAGTTAGGCACAAAAGATCACAGGTTATATGATTCTGCTTATATGAAATATGCGGATAGACAAATCTGTAGAGACAAAAAAGTGATGGCTATGGCCTGTGGGGAGTGAGTGGGATGGGGGGAGTGATAGCTAAAGTGTGCAGTGTTTCTCTTTGCTGTGGCAAAAATGTAAAATCACGACTGTGGTTATGATTACACATATCATCGAATACACTAAAACCCATTGAATTGTACATGTAAAATGAGTGAATTTATATAAATTGCATTTCATAAAGCTGTTAAGAGAGAGATTTTGGTAGAGAGTGGAAGGTCATCAGGAGCAACTTCAGCAGGCCTTATTAGGGGGAAGAGGGAGAGGTAGAGAAAGTCTAGTTGGGGGCAGGAAAGGCTGAAAGAAGGAAGGGGACTTGAAAGAAGGAAGGGGACTCCAATGCCTTCCCAAGAGGAAGCAGAAGCCTTCTTCTTTCCCCAGCCCCTCAGTCAATGGATACACTGCCAGCAGAGCCATAAATCCTAGATTTTAGAGAAAAATCCAAGAGCCCATTTCAGAGGATGGTAGGAGCCCAAGAACCTGACTCTGGCAAGAGTGGAGGGGCAACACTTCCTGCGGCCACATGGATCTGGGTGTGACTGGCAGCTCTCTGGCTGGTGGCCTCAAAAGCAAGCCCTTGCAAGTCCAAGTGGTTGACAGACTCTTATCAAATGTTTACCAAACATCCACCCTCCTCTGCCTGTCAAACACAAGATACAGGAAGACACAGGCCATAGTCATAAGGAACTTTGAAGTTGAGCTTGCCATGAGGCCTGAAATTTACCACAAACAACTTCTTTTAGAGAGGTAAAGGTCACTAACAGAATCATAGAATCTTAGATGTTGAACACAGCCTCAATTTTATGAGAATTAAGTTCAAGTTCTACGAGCTGTTCAACCTTGAACCAGTCATGTGACCTGTCTGACTCTCAATAAAATGTGATAAGGAAATCTACTCTGCCTGCATCAAATTATCCCATGTAAATTGATATGCTTTGTAACTTTGAAAGTGCTAAGCACATTTTGGTTATAAAGCTAATGAAGGACAGCATTATTCACAAGAGCCAAATAGTGGAAACAACCCAAATGGGTAAACAAAATGTAATAAATATATACAATGAAATATGATTCAGCCTAAAAAAGGAATGGAATTCTGATGCATAAATGAACCTTGAAAATGTTATGCTAAGTGAAATAGGCCAGAAACAGAAATACAAAGGTATGATTCCACCTATATGAGGTTCCTAGAATAGTAAAATTCATAGAGACAAAGTACAATAGTGGTTACCAGGAGGAAAGGGGGTACTATTTAATGGGTACAGAGTTTCAGACAGGAGACCTTGGCGCTGCTAATGAGTCCACCTCCCCTACCCACCACCACACCAAGAGCAAAACAGCAGCCTAGTGGGTCTTCATTCCCATTTTTCATTTCAATTAAAATGATAAAAAAAGTTGTGGAGATGGATGTTGGTAATGGTTGCATAACAATGTGAATATACTTAATGCCACTGAAATACACTTAAAAATGGTTAAAATGGTAAATATGCGTGAAAGTGGAACCTGCTCAGTTGTGTCCAACTCTTTGTGACTCCATGGACTGTACAGGCCAGTATTCTCCTGGCCAGAATACTGGAGTGAGTAGCTGTTCCCTTCTCGAAGGGATCCTCCCAACAGAGAAGGGATCCTCCCAACAGAGAAGGAATCCAACCCAGGTCTCCTGTATTACAGGCAGATTCTTTACCAGCTGAGTCACAAGGGAAGCCCAAAAAAACTGAAGTGGGCAGCATATCCCTTCTCCAGCAGATCTTCCAGACCCAGGAATCAAACTGGGGTCTCCTGCTTCGCAGACGGATTCTTTACCAGCTGAGCTACCATGGAAACTCAAGCATTATGTATATTTTACCACAATTTAAAAAAATAATGAGCTAAGACCTCAAAGAGTTTAGGATGATATATCCTAGCTTGTAGCCTGGGTAGGATCAGAAGAATAATAGTAAATGTTTATTCATCCATACTGTGTGCTATGCATTTTGCATTGTTATTTCATTTAATCCCCAGTAAACCTACTTCAGAAAACTAAGATCATGGCATCCAGTCCCATCACTTCATGGCAAATAGATGGGGAAACAGTGGCTGACTTTATTTTTCTGTGCTCCAAAATCACTGCAGATAGCGACTGCAGCCATGAAATTAAAAGATGTTTACTCCTTGGAAGGAAAGTTATGACCAACCTAGATAGCATATTCAAAACCAGAGATATTACTTTGTCAACAAAGGTTCAACTAGTCAAGGTTATGGTTTTTCCAGTAGTCATGTATGGATGTGAGAGTTGGACTATAAAGAAAGCTGAGCACCAAAGAATTGATGTTTTTAAACTGTGGTGCTGGAGAAGACTCTTGAGAGTCCCTTGGACTGCAAGGAGATCCAACCAGTCCATCCTAAAGGAGATCAGACCTGAAGGACTGATGTTGAAGCTGAAACTCCAATCCTTTGGCCACCTGATGCGAAGAGCTGATTCATTGGAAAAGACCTTAATGCTGGGAAAAATTGAGGGCAGGAGGAGAAGGGGACGACAGAGGATGAGATGGTTGGATGGCATCACCAACTGGATGGACATGGGTTTGGGTGGACTCCACGAGTTGGTGATGGACAGAGAGGCCTGGCGTGCTGCAGTTCATGGAGTCGCAGAGTCAGACACGACTGAGCGACTGAACTGAACTGAACCCTACAAAGGCTTCATTATTATTTCCACTTTGCAAATGATTAAACTGAAGCTCAGCAAGTTTAAATGTCCACACTCTTTAGGCCTTGCTTTAGGCAGCAAGTAAGAGATTTAATTCAAAACAATGAGAAGACTTGTTATCTCTTCTGTCTTAAGTTAAAATGGAGCATAGCATTCCCTGGTGATCCAGTGGTTAGGACTGGGTGCTTTCATTTTTAAGAGCCTGGGTTCAGTCCCATGCAGCACAGTATGTAGTGGGCTAATTCTGCATCTTTTGATGAGGACTCATTTTCTTTCTTTTTTTTAATTTTTATTTTTACTTTATTTTACTTTACATTACTGTATTGGTTTTGCCATACATTGACATGAATCCATCTCAGGTGTACATGAGTTCCCAATCTTGAACCCCGCCCCCATCTCCCACCCCATATCAACTCTCTGGATCACCCTGTGCACCAGTCCCAAGCATCCTATATCCTGTATTGAACATAGACTGGCAATTCATTTCTTACATGATAGTATACATGTTTCAGTGCCATTCTCCCAAATCATCCCACCCTCTCCCTCTCCCTCAGAGTCCAAAAGTCCGTTCTATACATCTGTGTCTCTTTTGCTATCTCGCATACAGAGTTATCATTACCATCTTTCTAAATTCCATATATGTGTGTTAGTATACTGTATTGGTGTTTTTCTTTCTGGCTTACTTCACTCTGTATAATAGTCTCCAGTTTCATCCATCTCATTAGTACTGATTCAAATTTATTCTTTTTAATGGCTGAGTAATACTCCATTGTGTATATGTACCACAGCTTTCTTATCCATTCATCTGCTGATGGACATCTAGGTTGTTTCCATGTCCTGGCTATTATAAACAGTGCTGNAGTTTCATCCACCTCATTAGAACTGATTCAAATGTATTCTTTTTAATGGCTGAGTAATACTCCATTGTGTATATGTACTAGAGCTTTCTTACCCATTCATCTGCTGATGGACATCTAGGTTGTTTCCTTGTCCTGGCTATTATAAACAGTGCTGCAATGAACATTGGGGTACACGTGTCTCTTTCAATTCTGGTTTCCTCTGTGTGTATGCCCAGCAGTGGGATTGCTGGGTCATATGGTATTTCTATTTGCAATTTTTTAAGGAATCTCCACACTGTTTTCCATAGTGGCTGTACTAGTTTGCATTCCCAACAACAGTGTAAAAGGGTTCCCTTCTCTCCACACCCTCTCTGACATTTATTGCTTGCAGACTTTTGGATCACAGCCATTCTAACTGGTGTGAAATGGTACCTCATTGTGGTCTTGATTTGCATTTCTCTGATAATAAGTGATGTTAAGCATCTTTTCATGTGTTTGTTAGCCATCCATATGTCTTCTTTGGAGAAATGTCTATTTAGTTCTTTAGCCCATTTTTTGATTGGGTCGTTTATTTTTCTGGAATTGAGCTGCATAAGTTGCTTATATATTTTTGAGATTAGTTGTTTGTCAGTTGCTTCATTTGCTATTATTTTCTCCCATGCAGTTAGAAGTGTAGAAGTTCACACTTTGTTTGTATGTGTGCTAAGTCAGTTCAGTCATGTTCAACTCTGTGCAACTCTTTGTACTGTAGCCCAATGGGCCCCTCTGTCCATGGAATTCTCCAGGCAAGATTACCGAAGTCAGTTGCCTTGACCTCCTCAGGGATCTTCCCCACCCAGGGATCAAACCCGTGTCTCTTATGTCTCCTGCATCGGCAGTCTGGTTCTTTGCCCCTAGCGTCACCTGGGATGCCCCTTTATTTGTATGTGCGTATCTAAATACTTGTTCTAGTATAATTCATTGAAAAGACTCTCTTTTACCCAATGAATTACCTTGGAAATTTTTTGAAAAATCACTTGACCTTTAATGTGTTTGTCTATATCTGAACTCCCTAATCTATTCCAATGATCTATTTATATATCCCTAAAATAATACTACACTCTAAATTTTTGTGACTTTTTTGTAAGTCTTGATAGCACATAGTGTGAAACCTTTGTCTTTGTTCCTTATCACAGTTGCTTGGCTTTCTAAGATCCTCTGTCTTTTCATAAAAATTTTAGAAGCAGTTCATCAATTTTATAGAAAAGAGCCTGCTGGGATTTTGATTGAGATTGCATTGTATCTGATCTATGAGCATAATATTTTTCTCCATTTATTTGGGTCTTCTATAATTTCTCTGAGCAATATATTATAGTCTTCTATAGAGGTTATATTCATGTTTCATTATATTCATGCCTAAGTACTTTGTATTTAGATGTTCTTATAAATGCTCCTTCTAAAAATTTCAATTTCCAAATATTCATTTCTTGAAATGGAAATATGACTAATATTTTCATATTGAATGTGAATCCTCAACCTTTATAATGCACCTCTAAATTACAGGAGCATTTTGAGATTAAGGGACTTTCTAAATAGGTAACCATGCTGTTGGGAAATAGGCAGATTTATTTCTTCTGTACAATTTGTATGGATTTATTTATTTCTGATCTATTTCCCTGCCTAGTACCTCCATTATGAGATGAGTATAAATAATCAAGCAAGCTTCCTCTTCTAGTTCCTGAGCTTATAGAGAAGCATCCAATCTTTCATTTCTTAAGGATAAGGTTAAAAGTAGGTTTTAGAGGAGCTATCCTACATTGAAGGTCAGGAACGGTGGTAGTAAGGAGATACCCCTCGTCCAAGGTAAGGTGCAGTGGCTATGCTTTGCTGGAGCAGCCATGAAGAGATAACCCCACACCCAAGGTAAGAGAAACCCAAATAAGATGGTAGGTGTTGCAAGAGGGCATCAGAGGGCGGACGNCCATCTCTTCATGGCAGATAGATGGGGAAACAGTGGCTGACTTTATTTTGGGGGGCTCCAAAATCACTGCAGATGGTGATTGCAGCCATGAAATTAAAAGACGCTTACTCCTTGAAAGGAAAGTTAAGACCAACCTAGACAGCGTATTCAAAAGCAGAGACATTACTTTGCCAACAAAAGTTCGTCTAGTCAAGGCTATGGTTTTTTGAGTGGTCATGTATGGATGTAAGAATTGGACTACAAAGAAAGCTGAGCGCTGAAGAATTGATGCTTTTGAACTGTGGTGTTGAAGACTCTTGAGAGTCCCTTGGACTGCAAGGAGATCCAACCAGTCCATCCTAAAGGAGATCAGTCTTGGGTGTTCATTGGAAGGACTAATGCTGAAGGTGAAACTCCAATACTTTGGCCACCTCATGCAAAGAGTTGGGTCATTGGAAAAGACCCTGATGCTAGGAGGGATTGGGGGCAGGAGGAGAAGGGGAAGACAGAGGATGAGATGGCTGGATGGCACCACTGACTCGATGGACATGAGTTTGGGTAAACTCCAGGAGTTGATGATGGACAAGGAGGCCTGGCGTGGTGCGATTCAAGGGGTCGCAAAGAGTTGGACATGACTGAGTGACTGCATTGAACTGAACTGAATCATAAACGGGTGCTGAATTTTCTCAAAGGATTGTTCTGCATCTATTGAGATCAGCATATGGTTTTTATCTTTCAATTTGTTAATATGGTGTATCACATTGATTGATTTTGCATATATTGAAGAATCCTTGCATCCCTGGAATAAACCCAACTTGGTCATGAGATTTTTGTGTTGCTGAATTATATTTCCTAAAATTTTGTTGAAGACTTTTGCATCTATGTTCATCAGTGATATTGGCCTGTAGCTTTCTTTTTTCTTATGTATTTATTTATTCAATAAATTTATTTATTTTAACTGGAGGCTAATTACTTTACAGTATTATATTGGTTTGCCATACATCAACATGAATACGCCATGGGTGTACAGGTGTTCCCCATCCTGAACCCGCCTCCTGCCTCTCTCCCCGTACCATCCCTCTGGGTCATCCCAGTGCACCAGCCCCGAGCATCCTGTATCATGCATCGAACCTGAAAGCGTTTTAAGATAGGCATTAGTTCTTTCCTGAATGTTTGATAGAATCTCCTGTGAAGCCATCTGGTCCTGGGCTTCTGTTTTTTGGGAGATTTTGATCACAGCTTCAATTTCACTGCTTGTAATTTGGTTGCTTATAATTTATACTTCTTCTTAGTTCAGTCTTGGAAGATTAAACTTTTGGAAGTTGGAAGTTGGAACTTGGAAATTCAATCTGTCCATTTCTTCCAGGTTACCCATTTTATTGCCATTAGTTCTTCACAACAGTCTCTTATTATCCTTTGTATTTCTGCATTGCCTGTTGCAACCTCTCGTTTTTCATTTCTAATTTTGTTGATTTGATTCTTCTCTCCTTCTTCCTTGATGAGTCTGGCCAACGGTTTGTCAACTTTGTTTATCTTCTCAAAGAACCAGCTTTTCATTTTATTAATCTTTACTATTGTTTCTTTCATTTCTTTTTCATTTATTTCTGCTCTGATCTTTATTATTTCTTTCCTTCTACTAATTTTTTTTTCTTTTCCCAGTTGCTTTAGGTGTAGTTAGGTTGTCTATTTGCTGTTTGTCTTGTTTCTTGAAGTAGGATTGTATTGCTATAAACTTCCCTCTTGGAACTGCTTTTGCTGCATCCCATAGGTTTTGAGTTGTCGTGTTTTCATTGTCATCTGTTTCTAGGAATTTTTAAATTTCCCTTTTGATTTCTTCAGTAACCTGTTGGTTATTCAAAAACGTGTTGTTTAATGTGTTTGTGTTTCTTACAGTTTTTTTAATTGTAATTGATATCTAGTCTCATAGCATTGTGATCAGAAAAGACGCTTGATATGATTTGAATTTTCTTAAATTTACTGAGGTTTGATTTGTGACCCAAGATGTGGTCTATCCTGGAGAATCTTCCATGTGCCCTTGAGAAGAAGGTATATTCTTCTGCATTTGGATGGAATGTCCTGAAGATATCAATGAGATCCATCTCATCCAGTATATCATTTGAGACTTGTGTTTCCTTATTAATTTTCTGTTTTGATGATCTGTCCATTGGTGTGGGTGGGGTGTTAAAGTCTCCTACTATTATTGTGTTACTGTCAATTTCTCCCTTTATGTCTGTTACTGTTTGTCTTATGTATTGAGGTGCTCCTGTGTTGGGTGCATAGATATTTACAATTGTTATGTCTTCTTAGATTGATCCCTTGATCATTATGTAGTATCCTTCCTTATCTCTTATAACCTTCTTTATTTAAGGTCAATTTTGTCTGATATGAGTATTGACACTCCAGCTTTCTTTTGCTTCCCATTTGCAGAGAATACATTTTTCCATCCTCTCACTTTCAGTGTATATGTGTCTTGAGGTCTGAAGTGGGTTTCTTGTAGACAGCATATATATGGGTCTTGTTTTTGTATCCATTCAACCAGTCTGTGTCTTTTGGTTAGAGCATTTAACCCATTTACATTTAAAGTAATTATTGATATATATTTCCTTTTGCCATTTTCTTGATTGTTCGGGGTTGATTTTTGTAGATCTTTTTACTTCTCTGTATTTCTTGACTATATAAGTCCCTTTAACATTGTTTGTAAAGCTGGTTTGGTTGCACTGAATTCTCTTAACTTTTGCTTGTCTGAAAAGCTTTTGATTTATCCATCAATTTTGAATGAGATCCTTGCTAGGTACAGTAACCTTGGTTGTAGATTTCCCTTTCAATACTTTAAATATATCCTGCCATTCCCTTCTGGCCTGCAGAGTTTCTGCTGAAAGATCAGCTGTTAAAAGTATGGGGTTTCCCTTGTATGTTATTTGTTGCTTCTCTCTTGCTGCTTTTAATATTCTTTCTTTGTGTTTAGTCTTTATTAGTTTGATTAGTACATGTCTTGGCCTGTTTCTCCTTGGGTTTATCCTATATGGGACTCTGTGCCTCTTGGACTTGATTGTTCCTTTTCCATATTGGGGAAATTTTGAACTATAATCTCTTCAAAATTTTTCTCATATCCTTTCTTTTTCTTTTCTTCTTCTGGGACCCTTATAATTTGAATGTTGGTGCATTTGATATGGTCCCAGAGGTCTCTGAGACTGTCCTCAGTTCTTTTCTTTCTTTTTGATTTATTCTGCTCTTCCAAAGTTATTTCCACCATTTTCTCTTCCAGCTCACTAATTTGTTCTTCGGCTTCAGATATTCTGCTATTGATTCTTTCTGGAGTATTTTTAATTTCAGTAATTGTGTTGTTTGTATGTTTATTCTTTAATTCTTCTAGGTTTTTGTGAATGATCCTTGAATTTTCTCCATTTTGTTTTCAAGGTTTGTGATTATCTTTACTATCTTGATTCTGAATTATTTTTCAGGTAGTTTGCCTATTTCCTCTTCATTTATTTGGATTCCTGCACTTCTAATTTGTTCCTTCATTTGTGTAGTATTTATCTGCCTTTTCATATATATATATATATGTATATATATATATATTTGTAAATTATTGTGTTTGAGGTCCCCTTTTCCCAGGCTTCAAGTTTGAATTCTTTCTTCCTTTTGGTTTCTGCCCTCCTAAGGTTGGTCCAGTGGTTTGTATAAGCTTTGTATATGGTGAGATTTGTGCTGAGTTTTTTGTTTGTTTGTTTGTTTTTCCTCTGATGGGCAAGGCTGAGTGAGGTGATAATCCTGTCTGCTGATGATTGGGTTTGTATTTTTATTTTGTTTGTTGTTTAGATGAGGCGTCCTGCACAGGGTGCTACTGGTCGTTGGGTGATGCCAGGTCTTGTATTCAAGTGATTTCCTTTGTGTGAGTTCTCACTATTTGATACTCCCTAGGGTTAGTTCTCTGGTAGTTTAGGGTCTTGGAGCCAGTGCTCCCACTGCAAAGGCTTGATCTCTGGTCAGGAACTAAGATTCCACAAATGGTTTGTTATGGCATTAAGTGAGATTCAAACAAATACAAATGAGAATCCAAAGATGAACCCCAGACAAACCAGGCAAATAATAATTAAACTAATGGAATATACACATGTACATATACACCCATAAACAAAGTCAAAACATTCCAAGTAAAATAAAGTAGATTGACCCAGTGAACAAAGGAAATCAAATATATTTACCAGTTAAGAATAGAACAAACCAAAGCACAAACCAGAACACAAAAGTAAAGCAAGGTGCCAAGTGGGGAATAAATCAATGAAAAGAAAACTAAGAAATATGGTGTGAGGAAAAGAATGAAAGAAAAGAAAGGAAGAATAGATATGCAAAGTTAAATAGAGGTAGATAAAGAAGGCAATGGCACCCCGCTCCAGTACTCTTGCTGGAAAATCCCATGGAAGGAGGAGCCTGGTAGGCTGCAGTCCATGGGGTCGCAGAGTCGGACACGACTGAGCGACTTCACCTTCACTTTTCACTTTCATACATTGGAGAAGGAAATGGAATCCACTCCAGTGTTCTTGCCTGGAGAATCCCAGGGACGGGGGAGCTTGGTGGGCTGCCGTCTATGGGGTCGCACAGAGTCGGACACGACTGAAGTGACTTAGCAGTAGCAAAGAAATTTATATGCATTAAAGATTAACTGCAAGGGGAAAAAACAGTAGGAAAAGCAAACAAGGGAATAAATGTAGAGAAAATAATAATAGGTTTAAAAATTAAAATTAAAAAAAGAGAAAAGAAAAGGAAAAAATGGAAAACTCCACAGAACTGCAAAAGCCCAACATAGAGACAGAGGTTTATAACAATTAAATTGTGATCGAGGGGGAAAAAGTTCAAAGGCTTAATTAGGTTTCATAGTGCCAATAAAATTGATAACTGCAATGGGGGGGGGCGGGGGAGGAAAACACAAAAAGAAAAAAATCCAAAAGGATATACAGAACAAGTCAAAACATAAGAATAACAGATGCTTTTTTCGAGTCACTGCTGTCAGAGTCTTTTCCCTCGCTGGGAGTCACAGTCCACCTCACCTCCCTAGGATGCCCTCCCACTCTGTGCTGATCTCTGGACCTGCTGTGAAGGCAGCTCAGATTCTAGTCTGGCCCTACTCCTGTGTGTTCTTGTCTCCAGTGTCCACAACTATAAGAACTAGTGTGTTTTCTTTTGTGGGAGCTCTCAATGTCATTTTATATATTTGATAGACACAGAGTCTGCCTGGTTGATCATGTGGATTTAATCTGCAGCTTGTACAGTTGGTGGGAAGGTTTTGAGTCTTCTTCCTTAGCCACAATGCCCCTGGGTTTCAACTGTGGTTTTATTTCCATCTCTGCATGTGGGTTGTCCACTGGGAATTGCTCCTGAGGCTGCCCTGGAGGATTTGGATTTACCCCTGTGAGGGCCAGGTGTGGAGTGGTGCAGCAGATTGAGTCACAGGTGTTTCTATCAGCACCAGAAACTCAAGCGAGTTGGCATCTAGGGCAGCAGGAACTATAGTGCTCTAGAAGGGTATGGAAACCAGTATTGTCCAATACGCTCCAGCATTCTTGCCTGGAGAACCCCCTGACAGAGAAGCCTGGCAGACCACAGTCTACAGGGCTGCAAAGAGTTGGACATGACTGAAGCAACCCTGCATGCATAGATGCAAGATTTTTTTTTCTGCCTGTAGCAGCTCTGCCTTCGTGAGCATTGAGCATGAAGGTGGCGCAGCTGCTTGGCTTGTGGGGACCCTGGCGGTGCAAAGTGTGGAGGGACATGGACTATCTCTGCCCCCAGGAGTTATGGCCCTATCAGAGTCTTTTTTTTGAGCCTCTTGTAGCTGGTGACCAGAAGGCTTCTTTGGCCAGTCTTTCTCTGTAGCTCCAGCGGTTCAGGCACTTAGAGGGCTCCCTTGCCTGGGGCCCTTCTCTGTTGTTTGGCACGTCAGGCACATAGAGGGGTCCCCCTGGCTAGGGTCCTACTCTGTAGATCGGTGCATCAGGCACTTAAAGGGGCACCCTGGGTGGGGTCCTACTCTGTAGCTCAGTGCGTCAGGTGTTTGATGGGCCATCCTCTCTATTGTTCAGCTGCTGGTGCCGGCGAGTGGGGAGAGAGAGGCTATGGTGGTGGCTCTACTCCCTATGCGTGACTCAGCAGTATTGCCTTGCTTCCAAGGCTGCCTGGCTTTCCTCCACAGGCATTTCCCACCACAATCTCCTCCTTCACATCCCCTCGATCACTCTCTCTGTGGTCAACAGCAGCCCTCGCCCTTGGATTGCTCCACAATCCCTAAACTCCAGCTCCCAGCCAAGCACCTTCCAGGGGACCTGCGTCCCTGTCTGGGATATGTATGGCTGTGGCAAGGACTGTATAATTCTCATTCCATTTAGGCTGCCACAGATCAGCTGGTTCACACTCAGCCTTAAAAGTTTCTCCTCTGACTCAGACAGTTGCCCCATGTGGGGATTGGACCCCTGCTTCAGTTCCCCCACCCGCTGAGGGCAGGTCCAGTCCTACTAACACTTCTGTTTCTCCCCCTAGTTCCTTCATCCTACTGAGTTTTGTGTGGGTCTATATATTCTTTTCTGCTGGTCAGGTACTCCTGTCTGCTCTCAGCTGGTGTTCTGCATGCACTACTGTGTCTGAGGGTGTATTCCTGATGTATCCATGGAGAGAGATGTACTCCACGCCCACCGACTCCTCTGCCATCTTGTTGTCCTCTTTTCATTTTTGATATCTAGTGTTGATAAAATGTGAAACATCTATAGTGTTTTGTATCATATAAAACAATATGGATAAAGGTACTGACAGATAATTCCTCTTGTAAACAGATGACATAAACTTACAGTATCAATAAATACAGGTCAGTACTGTGAATGTCTTTTCTCTTCCTTATGGATTTTTTTGGGGGGGAGACACTGACTTGTTTCTTTATTCCAGGCTTCTGGAGGGACAGTGATGGCGTTCTCTGCCTTGACAGAAGGCAACACCTGGTCTTGTAAATAAAGACTGTGCTAACACTGCAAATCTAAATGAGATTTAGTTCCCTTGGAGGGACAGAACATCTAGGCACCCACTGTGGCTTCTGGAGTCTTCTGGGTATCTTCCCTGAGATAAGCCTGCAGGAGAGGCACAGGGTGGGAATGGCCTCTTTCCTGAGCTGTAGGGGTGGCGGCTCCAGTCCCTTTCTGTTCCTCACTGCTTTCCCAACAGGCCAAAACCACTCTCCTGCTGGCGGCCAGGGCACATGGAGGATAGCCCCCCACACCAGACACTCTCTCAGGGGCAGATTCTCTAGAAGGAGCATTTGATCACCCTCCCCACCCCCAGTGAAGGGAGACCAAGATTTTGTACCACTGTATTCGACAACCTGTTCCAGACATCCACCATCTTATCTATCTGGCTCAGTGGGTTAATGGTGTGTCAATACTTGGAATTACCTCAGGGTCACCTGGATCCTGGTTTCCAAGCATCTAAAACCGGCTACAGACACTTGGGTTGTTCGCCACACACCTGTGCCCACTTGTGTGATTTGTGAGGCAGAGGTGACCTGCAGTTTGAACTCAGAAATTGTGAAAATCAAACTCCAAAGCAACCAAACTATTAATAGCTCTTGTTGAGTCAAAAGTGGCTGGCAAGCCCGGCTCCTCTGGCATTTGGCCTGGTCCTCCTTTGGAAAACGACTTCTCTTTCTAGTGAGAATGGGAAGTAGGGCAGTCCAAGTAAAAGGCAAGTGAGTGAAGTGTTCAGAAATGTATGGTCACCCTCGTTTGGGGGACCTTCATGAACTTGTCACAAAATATGGCTCGCTCTTGCTGGCCGTGGCTGTTTCAGGCAAGATAAAACCCTTGTTGTGTGAAATGAACTTAGGGAGCCTGACACCAAAATCTTTTTTTTTAAATGTATGGCAGCAAAACCTCTTGCACCACAGCTGTAAGCTGCCCATGCCTGAGCGTGCACAGTCGCATCTAACTCTTTGTGACACCATGGAGTGTAGCCCATCAAGCTCCTCTCTCCATGGTATTCTCCAGCCAAGAATACTGGAGTGAGCGGTCATTCCCTTCTCCAGGGGATCTTCCCGACACAGGGATTGAACCGGCATCTCCTGTGTCTCTTGCATTGAAGGTGGATTCTTTATCACAGAGCCACCTGGTGAGTACTAACTCCCCTCCCCCAGGTAAATAAACAGAACACCAAGTCACAAAAGCTACCCAAGGGGCTGGTGGCTTGGGGGCAGAGAGTTGGACCCACAATAGGGCAAAAGGAGCAGGCGAGAATGTGTTGGAAAGGTGGATTCTCCCACTTTGCCCTCTCAGGGGCCGCAGTTCTAACACTGCCCTAGGTGGCTGGGAATAAATAAATATCCTGTCTGATACGTCAGAGGTAGAGGCTGAACCCAACTCTCAGCTTCTACATGTGTTTCTAGTAGGGGAGGAAGGCGATGGTTTCAATCTCTCTGCCCCAGGTCAGAGGCAAGATTCTCTGAAACTCAGGCAGACAGACATGTGGGAGGTTGAGCATCTTCTTGTGGAGGGTGAGTGCGTGGACTCCTGTAGAACCTCAGTTCTCTGAGCACGTGGTCTGGAAGCTTCTACCACCAACAGCCCATTGATTCTTGGCCTCTCTGCCTGATGAGGGGAGGGGGGCACGGAGGCCCATGAGCTCTTCCCTGGTTTCCAGCCACCACAAGTGTTCTCCAGAGAGGAAGGGGACAGGTGTGGGCCCCGCCCATCCCGGGTTTTCCTCTCCCACCCGTTTCTGTGCAGCTGGATGAAAGCTTCCAGCTCTTAGGGAGTGACGCCCTTGTATGGGATCTTGTTCTTGTCCAGGGTGCAAGTCACAGTGCACTACTGGGTCACATAGTTGAAGGGCTGAATGGTGCTCTTGGCCAGCAGCTTCTCAGGCAGCAGCTCCTAGACCGTCTTCTTGAAAGATCTGATGGCATCCATGTGGGCCCCGCTTCTATCAGGGCATTCATGATCCCCAGGCAGTTGTTCCGCTTTGCAATGTGCACTGGCGTGTTGTTAGCAAAGTCCCAGCTGTCTGGGTCGGCCTCACAGTCGAGGGTACCTTGACCACCTGGAGGGAAGGGAATCTGCCCACCCAGAAGTGGCTCTCGTTTGTGGCCTATGTCCACTACCATGTGCAGGAGTGAAGCCATTCTGGCTGTGATTCTTGTGGCTTACCAAGGGCCCCTGGCATAGCAGGTTCCACACCACGTCCACGTGATCAGCTGCCAAGGCAGCCCACAGCAGCTGTGTGCCCTCGGTGCTCTCGTCATTGAAGTGTATGGAGCCGCCGGCATCCATGCTGGCGCTGCTCTGGTCCACGGGGTACTCAACCACATCTAGGTGGCTGCAATGGGAGGTGATGACAAGCAGTGTCCCCACCTTAACCCCTCACCCCTGTCCCCCACTGGCCAACTAGCCCGTCAGCTCGTCCAGCTCCTTCCTGCTCTGGCTGCTAGGCAGCCTCTGAAGCATCTGAAGCTTGTCAACACGGATTGTGTTGTATACGGTGGTTAGAGGTCTACCATTTGGACCTCTAAATGCCAGGGCATGGACCGGCTGCCGAAGGGTTGATGGGACAGGGGACCGAGGACTAGAGCCCAGAGGGGCAGGCTGCAAATTTCACCATCTCTCCTGCTGCCATCCTAGGTGTGTCTCCTTATGAATTTTCTTAATAACATTTTTTTATCTAGCTTACCTTAAGAATACAGTATTTAGGGGCTTCCCTGGTGACTCAGTGGTAAAGAATCTGCCTGGCAGTTCAGGGGTGACTGGTTCCATCCCTGATCTGAGAAGATCCCATGGGTTGTGGAGCAAATAAACCCGCATGTGCCACAACTATTGAGCCAGTGTTCTAGAGCCTCAGAGCTTCAACGACTGAGCCCACACACCCTAGAAGCTGTGATCCACAACAACAGAAGCCACCACAATGAGAAGGGTGTGGCCTGCCACTAGAGAGTAGACCCAGCGCATCCCAACTAGAGAACACCTCCATGCAGCAGCAAAGACTTAGCACAGCCTCCCCAACACAAAACAAATAAAATTATTTTTTAAAAAACAATACAGTTATATAAGGCATGAGTGGTTGTGTGTTGTCAGTTGTGTCTGACTCTTTGTGGTCCCATGGAGTGTATCCTGCCAGGCTCCTCTGTCCATGGGATTTCCCAGGCAAGAATACTGGAATGGGTTGCCATTTCCTCCTCCAGGGGATCTTCCCCACCCAAGGATCAAACCCATGTATCTTGTTCGTCTCCTGCCCTGGCAGTCGGATTCTTTACCACTAGCACCCGGTACTCTTGCCTGGAAAATCTCATGGATGGAGGAGCCTGGTGGGCTGCGGTCCATGGGGTCGCTAAGAGTCAGATACAACTGAGCGACTTCACTTTCACTTTTCACTTTCATGCATTGGAGAAGGAAATGGCAACCCACTCCAGTGTTCTTGCCTAGGGAATCCCAGGGGCAGGGGAGCCTGGTGGGCTGCCGTCTATGGGGTCGCACAGAGTCGGACACGACTAAAGTGACTTAGCAGCAGCAGCACAGCGCCCAGGTAATGGATATAACATACAAAATATGTGTTAATCAACTGTTTATGTTAACCGTAAGGCTGCCAGTCAACAGTAGACTATTAGTAGTTAAGTTTTGAAAGAGTCTAAAGTTATACTTAGATTCTTGACGCAGAGAGGTGTTGGTGCCCCTAACCCCTACATTGTTCAAGGGTCAACAGAACTGTCATTGTTGCTTCCACGACCTGATACTTCACTGGGACAGTGTTTTGCATGCTTCTTCTAGGAATGCTGGATAAAGACCAAAGGGAATTCTCCAACTGAGGGACTGCTGCGTGCAGAGAGACAACAGCAGAGTGTGCAATTCACTCCCCAACTCATCTCCCTATCCTCTCACAGGTGTCTGAAGAGAAACAGCAGAGAATCCCTGGAGGACAAAGAGAAGACACGGCCTTGATTAAGACTAAACTGTGGCAGGTAGATTACGACAGTAAAGCATCAGTACAATGGCCCAGTATGGCCAGTGGAAAAAACTAGCAGGGGTGCAGGCTCACTGTGGATTTCCGCCAATGGGACGTATGTTGCTCCGGTGGCCCTGGCCATTCGAGACTCTGTGGCTGTAAGTGAACGCACAGCACAGACTGATGGCACTGGGAGTGCTGTGTCACTGCCTAGGCCTTCTTTTCTGTCCCACTGGACTTGAAGACACTCCTTTATGGGTCTCTTGTGCTCCTACACATCTGGCTGAGTGTGACAGGAAAGCAAGGCCCCAAGTGCTCTTTCCCTGGCATTTCTCAGGTTTGTGCTTACAGCAAATGACTCCAAGGCTGGTTTCCAGGCTGCTCTTAGGCAGCAGGTTGCCCATGCTCAGGGTCCTTTCCTGTAATGCAACTCAGTGCACATGCAGGCATTTGTCAAGAATGATCTGAGTCACCCCTGTGGGAACTCAGGCTTAGGAAACTCACAGCCTTTTAAAACTCACAGCTGTTTTTTAAAAAATGGAATCTTCCCTGTTGCTATAAGAGAAAGAGACCTTTTTCTCCTTCCCTTTTCTTAAATATTTCCTGGAGAAAACTGGTATTTGTAAGCCCTTCCTCTGCCCCTTGGATACACACGTAAATCTTATAAGGGTGAATAAGCTTTCTGTCAGCAAAAAACCCAGAATAATTTTCTTTGGGACTACGAGCCATCTCCTTGAAATATAAACACCAAGGAAGACGGTGATCTGTCTCTCTGTCACCCTGGGAGCTTAGCCTCAGGGCCTGGCTCTAAGCTGGAACTCAGTTCAGTTCAGTCCCTCAGTCTTGTCTGACTGTTTGTAACCCCATGGGTTGCAGCATGCCAGGATTCCCGGTCCATCACCAACTCCCGGGGCTTGCTCAAACTCATGTCCATCGAGTCAGTGATGCCATCCAACCATCTCATCCTCTGTTGTCCCCTTCTCCTACAGCCTTCAATCTTTCCCAGCAACGGGGTCTTTTCTAATGAGTCAGTTATTCACATCAGGTGGCCAAAGTATTGGAGCTTCAGCTGCAGCTTCAGTCCTTCCAATGAACATTCAGGATTCATTTCCTTTAGGATTGACTGGTTGGATCTCCTGGCAGTTCAAGGGACTCTCAAGAGTCTTCTCCAATGCCACAGTTCAAAAGCATTCATTCTCTGCCCTTCAGCTCTCTTTATGGTCCAACTCTTACATCCATACATGACTACTGGAAAAACCATAGCTTTGACTAGATGGACCTTTGTGGGCAAAGTAATGTCTCTGATTTTTAATATGCTCTCTTGGATTGTCATAGCTTTTCTGCCAAGGAGCAAGCATCTTTGAATTTTGTGGCTGCAATCACAATCTTCAGTTTCTCCTGGCAGTTCAAGGGACTCTCAAGAGTCTTCTCCAATGCCACAGTTCAAAAGCATTCATTCTCTGCCCTTCAGCTCTCTTTATGGTCCAACTCTCACATCCATACATGACTACTGGAAAAACCATAGCTTTGACTAGATGGACCTTTGTGGGCAAAGTAATGTCTCTGATTTTTAATATGCTCTCTTGGATTGTCATAGCTTTTCTGCCAAGGAGCAAGCATCTTTGAATTTTGTGGCTGCAATCACAATCTTCAGTGATTTTGGATCCCCAGAAAATAAAATCATTCACCGTTCTCATTGTTTCCCCATCTATTTGCCATGAAGTGATAGGACCAGATGCCATAATCTTCATTTTTTGAATGTTGAGTTTTAAGCCAGCTTTTTCACTCTCCTTTTCCACTTTCATCAAGAGTCTCTTTAGTTTTTCTTTGATTTCTGCCTTAAGGGTGGTGTAATTTCCGCATCGGAAGTTACTGATGTTTCTCTCGACAATCTTGATTCCAGCTTGTGCTTCTTCCAGTCCATCGTTTCTCATGATGTACTTTGCATATTATCACAGACTCAATGGACGTGAGTCTGAGTGAACTCCGGGAGTTGGTGATGGACAGGGAGGCCTGGCGTACTGCGATTCATGGGGTCGCAAAGAGTCGGAAACAACTGCGCGACTGAACTGAACTGAACTCTGCATATAAGTTAAATAAGCAGGGTGACAATATACAGCCTTGATGTACTCCTTTTCCTATTTGGAACCAGTCTGTTGTTCCATGTCCAGTTCTAACTGTTGCTTCCTGACCTGCATACAGGTTTCTCAAGAGGCAGGTCAGGTGGTCTGGTATTCCCATCTCTCTCAGAATTTTCCACAGTTTATTGTGATCCACACAGTCAAAGGCTTTGGCATAGTCAATAAAGCAGAAATAGATGATTTTCTAGAACTCTCTTACTTTTTCCATGCAGCAGATCTTGGCAATTTGATCTCTGGTTCCTCTGCCTTTTCTAAAACCAACTTGAACATCTGGAAGTTCACGGTTCACATACTGCTGAAGCCTGGCTTGGAGAATTTTGAACATTACTTTACTAGCATGTGAGATGAGTGCAATTGTGTGGTAGTTTGAGCATTCTTTGGCATTGCCTTTCTTTGGGATTGGAATGAAAACTGACCTTTTCCAATCCTGTGCCCACTGCTGAGTTTTCCAAATTTACTGGCATATTGAGTGCAGCACTTTCACAGCATCATCATCTTTCAGGATTTGAAACAGCTTAACTGGAATTCCATCACCTCCACTAGCTTTGTTCGTAGTGGTGCTTTCTAAGGCCCACTTGACTTCACATTCCAGCATGTCTGGCTCTAGGTAAGTGATCATACCATCATGATTATCTTGGTCTTGAAGATCTTTTTTGTACAGTTCTTCTGTGTATTCTTGCTACCTCTTCTTAATATCTTTTGCTTCTGTTAGGTACATACCGTTTCTGTCCTTTATCAAGCCCATCTTTGCATGAAATGTTCCTTTGGTATCTAATTTTCTTGAAGAGACCTCTAGTCTTTCCAATTCTGTTGTTTTCCTTTATTTCTTTGCATTGATCACTGAGGAAAACTTTCTTATCTCTTCTTTCTATCTTTGGAACTCTACATTCAGATGCTTGTATCTTTCCTTTTCCTCTTTGCTTTTCGCCTCTCTTCATTTCACAGTATTTGTAAGGCCCAGCCCCACCCCTCGCCGACAGCCATTTTTCTTTTTTGCATTTCTTTTCCACGAGGATGGTCTAATGCTCTAACAAATCTCAAAATCTTAGTGGTTTAATTCAACATATTGTGTGACAGGTTTAATATGTATTTTTTTCATTTTCCTGATTTTCCTTTTCATGTTTAAGAGTCACCTGCTTTTCATATTCTTGACAAGAGAATATTTTCATTTCATTAAGTTTCGATGAAAAGTGAATAGCATTCACCTATTTTCAATATCATGTAACTTGAATAATTTTCCGTATACAACCTCTAAAACCCTGTGTCTCAAATCCAGTTTTTTCTGCATCCACATAAGTCTGATGCTAATTGCCATGGGACACAGTCATATCAAGATAAATCTCTGTCCTCTCATCTCATTATGATTCTGGATGAATCAGCACAGTGGGTGATTGAAGAACTCATGAAAGCCATTTATATATCTGCATAAATTAAATACAGATGGGAAGAAAAGCAAAACATTTGCATACATCTTCCCAAAGCCCATGCACATATACATTAATTCAACTTTCCCCTTTACATATCCCCATACCTGCTATCTTTCTAACTTTATACAACAAAAAATGAAATGTGACAGATGGAATCAGAGTATAAAGAGACTAGTTTCTTAAAGGGTTGAAAATATCATAAAACATCTTTTACAAGAACATGTAGGTACATTTCTAAGGCCCTCTGTGAGTCTTGAAAGATACTGAAATCGAGCAAGTTCCCTGAATATTAAGCTTCATTAGGTTCACAGTAAATCCATCTCAGAGCATCTGGAGGTTATCTCATGCCAGGCTTTTAAGTGACTCACATCATTTATGACTATGTGCCATTGGACAGAAATAAGTTCCACTTAGCCGAAAGAGAGATTAGGAAATACAGTAACACTTGACATACTCTGCCCTGGATGAAAATAAAGGCTATGCAAGAACACAAAACTGAGGAGGACAGAGAGGACAAGAGGTGATGTTAGCTAATTAGTATAGTTAGTCCAGGAAACCTGTACAGCCGGTGTGGTTTAGGGCTTAGTGTCATACAACCTTGCTTGGGTTTGAATTGTGGTGGGACTCCATTCTTACTGACAGTGTGACTTTGGAAAAAATTAATATACCTGCCTGTACCTCAGTCCTTCAACTTAAAAATTGGGATAGTATTAGTACCTGAAGTTTGCAAAACCATGTTTTATAGATATTATTCTGTCATAGTATTTGCTGTTAACATTATACTATATTAATAATGTTATATTTGAGCAGAAATATGAAGATTCCAAGTGAGTGACTCATATGGAAATATGGCAGATAATTTAGATAATATAAAGAGAATAGAAAGAGGCCTGAATCAACTTGTAAAATGTTGGTGATGACAGTAAGGACTAAAATTGATATATTCACTATATGTAACAAGGTGGAAAACACTGGTGTCCTTAACAAGAGCTGTCTTATAAAATGGTACAGAGAAAGCCTAATTAAAGTAGGTTAGAGAGAATGAGAGGAAATAAATTTGAGATATGAACTATATATTCTCTTTTTAGCTGCTTTACTGTAAATTGGATCACTGAAATAGACTGCTAGAGGTCAAGATACTATTAATTGTTGTTATAGCATAGTTACAGCATAGTTGAATGCTAATGGAAATGATTCATCAGAAATAGAATAGATGCTGATGAAGAGAAAGTGAGGCAGTTATAAACTTAGGGAAGGAGGATAAAATCCAGGGCACAAATGAATCACAGAAAAAAGCAAAGGCAGATAAAACATGGGCACAGGTTAGAAGTGTGGGGAAAAGGGAGCTTAGGGAAGTTCTTTACAATTCTATTTTTTCAGTAAAATAAAAAGCAAGGATATTGACTGAGAAAAAAATATGGGAGCAGTGTTGCTAGCAATATGAGTTGAAGAAGAGAATGTGTGAAATCGATGTCTAAAAAGTTGTGAGGATGAAGAGTCAAGCACAGTATCTAACATTTTGACATGCATTGGAGTCACCCAAAGAGCTTGTTAGAGCATGAATACCCCAGAATTCCATGGGGTATTATGAAATTGATAGACCTGTAATTACACATCTAACTTCAGAATTGACCTGCAATTACATTTCTGCAGTTAGACCTGCAATGACATTTCAAATAAGTTCCCAGACAGTGCTGATCCTATGGATTCACTGACCACAGCTTGAGAAACAACAAACTAAGGAATTTTTGTAGAATTCCTGGACAACAAATACAAGTTATTGGTTATAAATTTAATGTGAGGTTTGTGTATTTTTGTTATCATACACAATTGAAAAAAAAATAAACACTTGTATTTAATCATGATTTGTTCCCTCAATGTCAGATAAATAGATAACAGGAAAGGGAGGTAGGGTATATACATAAGAGCTTACACAACTAGAACATTGATTATGATTCAGGAAGACAGAATATGAGAACAGGATAAGGTGAAAGACATGGAAAAGTTTTCACATTTGCAGAAAATATCAATAGTTAACATAATTCACCTGAGACTGCTATCCACAGTCATCCTTACAAGACTGGCTTTTGGTTGGCATCTGGGAGATCAGACTCGCATCATTCTTTGATGGAAGTACTATGGTATATCCTCTTCTGTCCCTAAGCACTTAATGAAGAGGTATGGAGATGAGACAGGAGTTGGAAAGAATCAGTCTTTCTTTCCAAGTTGAGAACTAATCCAAAAAAATATTCATAGAAATTGAAAGGACTTGAAATAATGGAAATCTAATGTCTATAACTGAAGTAGTCATGGAGGTTTTAACTCAAACTTCCTTCCAAAAAGGAACTCCTTATTCAATGAGTATTTTTAGCTGATGACCTCCAACTATTAATGGCTTTGGAGTTTACCTCATCTTTCAAAGGATGAATCCATGTCCTTTTTTGTCCAGTCTCAACAACCAATAACTAAACATGTTATGTTAATAGAGTCTGGTCATTTTGACATAAAGTAGATTCTTTCAACTGGCAACCTCTGCTCTAATGTTCTTCATGGCACTAAGACTTTTGCAGATTTGTATGGCTGTCTGATCTTTTCCCTACCAGTTCTATCTCTTCCAGTCTTTCCTTTCACAGATGTCAGATCAGCATTTGTCTCTGAAAGCTTTTTGGCTCAGTCCTGCTTTCTCTCCCTTTGAACTTTCATAAGAATTTATACAGGTAATTCCCTGACAGTCTATTGATTAGGACTCTGTGCTCTCACTGTAGAGGGTGCATGCTCAATACTCAGTCAGGAACTAAGATCCTGCAAGCTATGTGTTGCCGCTAAAAAAAAAAAAAGTGAATATATGTATATACACACACACAAATGCTACTGTCCCTTTTCCATTTGGAAGTGATTTTAAGATTCTCTTGGGCCAAGTAGAAAAGGTAGCCAAGCTTGTGTTATACCTAATATGTTTTGCCTAAGAGTAGAGCATGCAAGAGAAAAGCAACATTATCATTTAGTGATAAGAGGCTATGGAATGCAACTGACATATGAACTGCTGAAGGATATATGGCAGACTTCCGGGCCTGATTCATAAAACTCTCTCCTATACTGCAAGTTTTCAAGTTTTCCTGTTCTCCACTTGCTCAACATCAATGCACAAGAAATCTTATAAAGTTACATGGTGAAGAGGCCAGAAACTTTGACAGGTTAACTTTAAATGAATACTAACCAAAAGCCTTCACATTCAGTCCTAAATCTTCCTAAGGATATTTTAATTAGATTATTAGATGAGGAAGAAATAAGATTATATTTTACTATATCATTTATATTCCAGAGTTTATTTTTTACAGCACCTAATGCTATTCTGAGGACTATAGAAGGCATCTAAAAGGATACAAGCAGTTGTCCATCTTGAGTAGTGAGACAGGCAAGAGCTTTAATGCCTACCAACAGCAGGTCAACGATTTCCAAATGCCAAAAAGAGCTGACTCTACCAGATTTCCTCAAAATTCACCAGATATGATATTGCCAGATTTATTTCTCAATATTTTAACAAATTTAAACTCCATCAACAGCATATGGATTTCCCTATTTCTTGAAAAACTCATAAGATATTTAATTCTTTTATTTAATCCTTTATTACCCTGCATCATTTTTGAAAGAACTAGTGGCAAGTGGAAGAGATAAAGAGAAAATGAATAAACAGATATTACTTTTACTCTCTTTCCTACTGTAAGTCCTCAAGCCACTGCTCAGATGTGAACCAGAGGGAGGAGTAAGGTTTTGAATTAGATATGAGTAAAAATTTAATTTGAATCAGGTAGGATTTATTTTTATTTTTAAAAATTAATAACGTATGCTTATAATAAAAATTCAAAAGCAGAATTAGAATACAGAATAAGAATAAATAAGAATACAGAAATAAATAAGAATACAGAAAAAATAAGTTGTTTCTATATCCTTATAGAAATAATCAACTTTCCACCCATAAGAAAGCTACTTTTAAAATAATTCTTGAGCATTTTCTCATAGAGTCTTCAAGAATAGAGGTAAACCAAAATGATACCATGCAACATACAATGTTCACTAATTTGATTTTTTCACTTAAAATATATTTTGGATCATTTTGTATCATAGCTAAAGATCTATTTCATTCTTTCTAAATCTTTATCCTTTGAATTATTTAACTAGCCCATTGTTAAATCATTTGTCAATTTGTTGATTATATACAAAACAATACTTAATTTTTTTACATGTGTAATTTTTCTTGAATATAACATTATCTATAGGATAATTATAAGGAAATACATTTCTAGAACAAATTGCATATACATTTGATATTTTGATAGTGATTGATAAATCTCCATAGATATTTTCTCATTTACAGTTCAGAAATATGTATGTGAATGAATCTCTTTCTCATCTTTTCTAACACAGACTTTTTGTTCTTTGATAATCTGAAAGATAAACATAGTATCAAAGTATAATACTGTTTTGCATTTGTCTTGTTACAAGTAAGGCTGAAAATCTTTCCATGTTTAAGAGCCATTTGGGCTTCCCTTGTGGCTCACCTGGTAAAGAATCCACCTGCAATGTGGGAGACCTGGGTTCTCCACTCGATCCGTGGGTTAGAAGATCCACTAGAGAAGGGAATGGCTACCCATTCCAGTGGGTACCCACTCCAGTATTCTTGCCTGGAGAACTCCATGGACTGTATGGTCCATGGGGTTGCAAAGAATAAGACACGACTGAGTGACTTTCACTTTCACATAAGAGCTATTTGTATTCTTTAGCACTGTTTATATCATTCCCTTTTTTTGTGTGTGGGGCCAGATGTGAATGTGCCAGGGAAACGAACTCTGAATGATGCAAATGCATGAGGCATTGGTGAAGTTTTTAGGAGTCCAGTGGTCTTGGTCATGCTGGTACAGTCTCAACAAATAAGACAAGTTGTTGCTCCCCACCCCCACTCCCTGTCCCATAACTTGTACAGACTGGTGAGCTGTCCTATAACTTTTGACACAACAATTAGCAATAAAATGTTACTTTTATGCATCTGAGTTGGTTCAGAATCATGACAAGTTTTATGCAAGCCTTAACATGATAGTTGTAGTATATATCTCTAGGATTTGGGAGCATGGTAGAACTCTGTACTATTTGAAAAAATGCCCTTGATCTGGTACTGCACTGTAGCACTGAGAAACTACAATGGAAAAGAGATGGCAGCATGACTTGCCCATCATGGTCCAGCCACCATTAGATCCAGTGAATTACAAAAGTCATGTAGGCAAACAAGCAACACATTCTATACGTGAAACCCTGAATCCTCGATTGGGCTCTAACAGTTCAGACGCAAAAAGCCTTCCTCTCAATTCATACCTATAGTCTGAGGGGCTGCATCTGATAACCAGTCGGTAGGCAAGGAAATGTTGTGGAACTAATTCTCATTAATGAATATGACTGCACTAGTTAAAAATAAACTGTTGCCATATTAGAGCACCACTGAGTACCCTACTCCTCTACCCTGGACAGTGTTGAAAGGAAATTTTCCCAATAGAGAAAGCTCTGTGTTATACCTGGAAAAAAGAGTTGAATGACTTATATACACCAAATTCTGGTGATAAATAAACTGGCTGGTTGATCAGAGACCCGGAGTGAAGTGAAAGTCCCTCAGTCATGTCCAACTCTTTGTGACCCATGTACAGTCCATGGAGTTCTCCAGGCCAGAATACTGGAGTGGGTAGCCTTTCCCTTCTCCAGGGCATCTTGCCAACCCAGAGATCAAACCTAGGTCTCCCACATTGCAGGTAGATTCTTTACCACCTGAGCCCACAGGGAAGCCCAAGAACACTGGAGTGGGTAGCCTATCCCTTCTCCGATGGACCTTCCCGGTCACTTGTGTTTCCATAGGTGTTTATCATTTTGTCCTATCTATGGAAATATTTTCTTCATCTATCTTATCATTTTAGAAACAATTTACTTTAAGCTTTCTTTATATTTTTATTCTTGATGAGGTATTTGGTTAGTTTTATCTGATCTGTAGGATCATTTTTTTATGATGATATTATTAATCTACTTGGGGTGTGTGTGTACGTGTGTTTGTGTGCTCTTTTCCTTCTTTTATTTGTAGTACCTCTGTAGACCTCATGTGACGGTACTTTTTTGTTAGATTTGTTTTAAATGTTTAGTTCTTTAACTTGTGGATGAGAGCCCAAGCTGGCATAAACATTCTATAAATTTCAAGGTGTTGTGTTTTAAGTCATACTTAACCACATGAAAATGGGTACAATTACTGCAAGCTGATAACATACACAATACTAAGCACCTCCTACTTCACTAATATTGTGTTTAATGCAAAAACTGTCATATTTATCATTTGGTTCTCTAACAATTGTTTCTCTTAGGAGTAACAACAAAAGAATCTAATGCCCTAACAATAGTGTGTCAAATGATGAGACAAAAAGACTTGCAAAGAAGAACAGATGAATCCATTATCATTGCTGGAGACTTCAACAACCCTTTCTAAGAAAGGGACAAATCTTGCAGAAAATAGGTGAGGCTGTAGCTGCACTTGACACCAATCAACTGAATATAATTGATACCTGTAGACTACTTCCCTGGTGATTCAGATGGTGAAGAATCCACCTGCAGTGTGGGAGACCTCTGTTTGATCCCTGGGTTGGGAAGATCCTCTGGAGGCGGTTGTGGCAACCCATTCAAGTATTCTTGCCTGGAGAATCCCCATGGACAGAGGAGCCTGGCAGGCTACAGTCCACGGGGTCACAAACAGTCAGAGAAAACTAAGTGATTAAGCATAACACAGCACAGACTACTTTATCCACCAACAGCAGAATACACATTCTTCTCAATCTTATATGGAATATTCACCAAGATACCACAGTCTGGGTCATAAAACACACCTAAATAAAATTTTAAAAAATAGAAATAATGCAGTGTCTGCTCTCGGAACACAATGGAATGCAAATGGAGTGGAATGCAATGGAATGCAAATCAATAAGAGAAAGATAACTGGAAAATCAAAGAGATTAAGTAAAACACTTCTAAATAACACATGGGCAAACAAGAAATCTTGAAAGAAATTTCAAATATTTTGAGCTAATTGAAAATGAAAATACAAATTATCAAAATGTGTCAGATGCCGTAAAAGCAGTACTTAGAGGGAAATTTATAACTTTGGAAAAGTGAAAGTGAAAGTCACCCAGTCGTTTCCAATTCTTTGCGACCCCATGGAATATACAGTCCATGAAATTCTCCAGGCCAGAATACTAGAGTGGGACGCCTTTCCCTTCTCCAGAAGATCTTCCCAACCCAGGGATCAAACGCAGGTCTCCCTCATTGCGGGCAGATTCTTTACTAGCCTAGCCATAACGGAAGCCCAAGAATTCTGGAGTGGGTAGCCTATCCCTTCTCTGGGGCATCTTCTCAACCCGGGAATTGAACCAGGGTCTCCTGCATTGCAGGTGGATTTTTTACCAACTGAGCTATGAGGAAAGCCCATAACATTGGATGTATATACTATAAAAGATAAAGGATCTAAAATCAATAATCTATATTTTCTGCATTAGGAAACTTGAAGAAGAGGAACAAACTAAAATAAAAGCAAGTGGAAGCAAAGAACAATAAGAATTAGAAGGGAAACCAGTGACACTGAATACAGGAAATCATTAGAATCAGTGGAGCCAAAAGCTGGTTCTTTGAAAAAAATCAATAAAACTTATAAGCCTCTAGCTAGGCTAACTAATAAAAATCTAAGAAAATGGACATGAATTATTCATATCAAAAATAAAGTAGGTAACATCATTAAAAAGTTCATGGAAATCAAAATGATAATTTCAAAGTACTATGTATAACTTTCTGCCCACAAATTTGATAACCTTGATGAAATAGATGAGTTGAAAGATACAATTTACCAAAACTCACATAAAAGGAACTAGGCCATCTGAATAGACTTATATAAGTTATAGAAATTGAATCAATAATAAATAACCTTCCAAAGCAGAAAGCACCAGGCTCACATGGGTTCACTGGTGAATTCAATTAAACATTTAAAGAATAAATTATATTAATTCTCTACAATCCTTTCAGAGGATAGAAGCAGAGAATACTTTCTCACTTACCCGATAGGGCAGCCTTACCCAAATATTAAACCAAGCAAAGATATTACAGAAAAAAAAAAAAAAAGAAACTACAACCCAATATCTCCAGTATGAATATAAGTACAAAAACCCTCAATAAAATATTAGCAAATGAATCTAACAAATGTATAAAGAACTATGACTGTATATGATTTGTTGCTGCTAGGTTGCTTCAGTTGTGTCTGACTCTGTGCAACCCCATAGATGGCAGCCCACAGGCTCCCTCGTCCCTGGGATTCTCCAGGCAAGAACACTGGAGTGGGTTGCCATTTCCCTCTCCAATGCATGAAAGTGAAAAGTGAAAGGGAAGTTACTCAGTCATGTCTGACTTTTCGTGACCCCATGGACTGCAGCCTACCAGGCTCCTCTGTCCAAGGGATTTTCCAGGCAAGAGTGCTGGAGTGGGGTGCCATTACCTTCTCCGTATATGATTACTTTTGGTATACAAGGCTGCTTCAACATCCAAAAATGAATTCATGCAATCCATCATATTAATAAGCTAAAAATTAAAACATAAATGAAATCAATAAATGCAGAAAGAACATTTTTTAAAAATCCAAACTCATTCATGATTAAACAAAAACTCTTAAAATTGAAAACAAAGGAGAATTTCCTCTACCTGATAAAGAATATCTACAAAAACCTTACAGCTAACATCATACTTGACAGTGAGAAAATGGAAGCTTTCCCATGATGATCAAGTTCTTTTTAATATCATACTGGAAGTTTGTGTAAATTCAATAAGAAAAGGAAATAAAGGGATAAAAAATGGAAAGCAGGAAATAAACATGATCATTGTTTGCCGATGTCATGATCATCTATCTAGAAAATGCCAAAGAACTATTAAGAAATATTTTGTAACCAATAAGTGATAATATCAGGGTTAATATACAAAGTGAATCAGTTTCTCATATACTAGCAGTGAACAAGTGGAATCTGATATTTAAAGCACAATGCCATTTACATAGCAACCCAAAAATTAAATACAGTAGTTAAGTATAAATCAAGCAAACTATGTACAATACTTATAGGAGGAAAACTATAAAACTCTGATAAAAAAAATCAAAGAATAAATGGAGAGGTATTTCATATTCATGGATAAAGATTCCATACTGTTAAGGTGCCAGTTCTTTCCAAATTGATCTATGGAATAATGCAAACCAAACTAAGAATCCTAGTAAGTTATTTTGTGGATCAATCAATCACATGCATGCTCAGTTGCATCCAACTCTTTGAGACCCCTTGGACTGTGAACTGCCAGGTTCCTCTGTCCATTGGATTTTTCAGGCAAGAATATTGGAGTGAGTCACCATTTTCTCCTCCAGGGGCTCTTCCCAACCCAAGGATCGAACCCATGTCTCCTGCATTTGTAGGTGGATTCTTTACTACTGAGCCACCTGGGAAGACCCTTTTGTGGATACTGATACATTATTTCTAAAATTTATATGGAGAGACAAAATACCTAGAAGAGATGACGGAAATTAAAGGAGAAAAATTAAGTTGGAGACAGATACTGCCTGACTTCAAGTCTCAATAGAGCCTCAGTAATCAAGACAGAATGGTATGGGTGGAAGAATGGACAAAGCAGATCAATGAAACAGAATAGAAAGCCCAGAAATAGACACTCATAAATATAGTTAACTGATCTCTGACAAATGAGTAAAGGCAACACAATGGAACAAAGGTAGTTCTACAAATGGTGCTAGAACAACTGACCATCCATACGCAAGAGTATAAATCCAGACACAGAATTTACATGCTTCACAAAAGTTAACACAAAATGGATCATAGATCCAAATGTAAAAACACAAAACTATGAAACTCCTGTAAGATAACATAGGAGAAAACCTAGATGACTTGAAGGATGTTGATAAATTTTTAGATACAGCAACAAAGTTACAATTAAGGAATGAAATAATTGATAAGCTGAACTTCACTAAAATGGAATGAGAAAACAAGCCACAAAATGGAAAAACTATTTGTAAACCACACCTGAGAAGGGTTGTTATTCAAAATATACAAAGAATTATCAAAAAACGGCCTAAAGATCTTAGCAGAGAGCTCACTAAAGAAAATATAGAGGTGGCAAATANAAAAAAAAAAAAAAAAAGCCCTGCAAGGCAGTTTGCCTTTCTTACAAGACTAAGCATACTCTTTTTTTTTTAATTAATTCATTTATTTTAATTGGAGGCTAATTACTTAACAATATTGTAGTGGTTTTTGCCATACATTGACATGAATCAGCCATGGGTGTACATGTGTCCCCACGCTGAACCCTCTTCCCATCTCCCTCCCCATCCCATCCATCAGGGTCATCCCAGTGCACCGGCCCTGAGTGCCCTATCTCATGCATTGAACCTGGACTGGCGATCTGTTTCACATATGGTAATACACATGTTCCAATGCTATTCTCTCAAATCATCTCACCCTCACCTTCTCCCACAGAGTCCAAAAGTCTGTTCTTTACATCTATGTCTCTTTTGCTATCTCGCATATAGGGTCATTATTACCATCTTCCTAAATTCCATATATATGTGTTAATAGACGGTATTGGTGTTTTTCTTTCTGTCATACTTCGTTCAGTATAATAGGCTCCAGTTTCATCCACCTCACTAGAACTGATTCAAATGCATTCTTTTTAATAGCTGAGTAGTATTCCATTGTGTATATGTACCGTAGCTTTCTTATCCATTCGTCTGCCGATGGACATCTAGGTTGCTTCCACGTCCTAGCTATTGTAAACAGTGCTGTGATGAACATTGGGGTACACATGTCCTTTTCACTTCTGGTTTCCTTGGTGTGTATGCCCAGCAGTGGGATTGCTGGGTCATAAGACACTTCTATTTCCAGTTTTTTAAGGAATCTCCACACTGTTCTACATAGTGGCTGTACTAGTTTGCATTCCCACCAACAGTGTAAGAGAGTTCCCTTTTCTCCACACCCTCGCCAGCATTTATTGTTTGTAGACTTTTTGATAGCAGCCATCCATGGCATCTGGTCCCATCACTTCATGGGAAATAGATGAGGAAACAGTAGAAACAGTGGCTGACTTTATTTTTCTGGGCTCCAAAATCACCGCAGTGGTGACTGCAGCCATGAAATTAAAAGATGCTTACTCCTTGGAAGGAAAGTTATGACCAACCCAGACAACATATTAAATAGCAGAGACATTACTTTGTCTACAAAGGTCCATCTAATCAAGGCTATAGTTTTTCCAGTGGTCATGTATGGATGTGAGAGTTGGACTATAAAGAAAGCTGAGCACCAAATTGATACTTTTCAACTATGGTGTTGGAGAAGACTCTTGAGAGTCCCTTGGACTGCAAGGAGATCCAACCAGTCCATTCTAAAGGAGATCAGTCTTGGGTGTTCATTGTTAGGATTGATGTTGAAGCTGAAACTCCAATACTTTGGCCACCTGATATGAAGAGCTGACAGATTTGAAAAGACCCTGATTCTGGGAAAGATTGAAGGCAGGAGGAAAAGGGGATGACAGAGGATGAAATGGTTGGAAGGCATCACCGACTCAATGGACATGGGTTTGGGTGGACTCCAGGAGTTGGTGATGGACAGGGAAGCCTGGCGTGCTGCAGTTCATGGGGTTGCAAAGAGTCACACGACTGAGCAACTGAACTGAACTGAACTAAACTGATTCTGACTGAAATGAGATGGTACCTCATTGTGGTTTTGACTTGCATTTCTCTGATAATGAGTGATGTTGAGCATCTTTTCATGTGTTTGTTAGCCATCTGTATGTCTTCTTGGAGAAATGTCTGTTTAGTTCTTTGGTCCATTTTTTAATTAGGTCATTTATTTTTTTGGAATTGAGCTGCATGAGCTGCTTGTATATTTTTAATTTTTGTCAGTTGCTTCATTTGCTATTATTTTCTCCCATTTTGAAGGCTGTCTTTTCACCTTGTTTACAGTTTCTTTTGCTATGCAAAAGCTTTTAAGTTTAATTAGGTCCCATTTGTTTATTTTTGTTTTTATTTCCACTACTCTGGGAGGTGGGTCATAGAGGATCCTGCTGTGATTTCTGTCAGAGAGGGTTTTGCAGGATCCTGCTGTGATTTCTGTCAGAGAGGGTTTTGCCTATGTTTTTCCTAGGAGTTTTATAGTTTCTGGTCTTAGATTTAGATCTTTAAGACTAAGCACACTCTTAACCATATGATCAAGCAGTTGAACTTTTTGGTATTTAGACAAGTTGAGAATGTTCACAACAAAACTCTGCACATGGATGTTCATGGTAGTTTTATTCACAAATACAAAAACTTGGTATTAATGAAGATGTCCTTCAGTGGGTGAATGAGTAAATGAGCTTTGGTATACCAAACAATGGAATATTATTTAGTGCTAAGATGACATATGCTATCAAGCCACAAAAGACACGGAGAGACTTTAAATGAATGTAACAAAGTGAAAAAAGTAATCTGAAAAGACTATACACTATTGGGTTAGCCAAAAGGTCTGCTCAGGTTTTTCTGTAAATGTAACTTGAATGAACATTTGGCCAACCCAATGTATGATTTCAACTCCATGAAACTGGAAAAGGCAAAACTACGGAAACAATAAAAACATCAGTGTTTTCCATAAGTGGGGAGGGCCAGGGTTTAGGGCAGTGAAAATACTCTGTATGATATAATACGATGAATGCATTTGTTGAAATCATAGAATTTGCAACATCAAGAGTGAACCCTAATGTAAACTAAAGACTTTGAGTTATTATGATGTGTCTGTGTGGATTCATCAATTGTAATAAACATATATTCCAAATTTTGAAAGGAGTATATCAAGACTAAATATTGTTACCCTGCTGATTTAACTTATATGCAGACTACATCATGCAAAATTCTGGACTGGATGAAGGACAAGCTGGAATCAAAATTCCTGGGAGAAATAACAATAACCTCAGTTATGCAGATGAAACCACCTTTATGGCATAAAGTGAAGAGGAACTCAAAATCCTCTTGATGAAAGTGAAAGAGGACAATGCAAAAGCTGGTTTAAAAAATTCAACATTCAAAAATCAAAGATATGGCATCCAGTTCTATCACTTCATGGCAAATAGTGGGGAAATGATGTAAACAGTGACAGGCTTTCTTTTCTTAGGCTCCAAAATCACTGCGATGGTAACTGTAGCCATGAAATTAAAAGACGCTTGCTTCTTGGGAGAAAAGCTATGACCAATCTAGACAACATATTAAAAAGCAGAGATGAACCAGCCACGAGTGTACATGAACTCCCAATCCTGACCCCCACCTCCTCCCTCCCGCCCCACACCATCTCTCTGGATTATCCTCGTGCCTCAGTCCCAAGCATCCTACATCTTGCATCGAACCTAGACCAGCGATCCATTTCACTTATGATATCATACATGTTGCACTGCCATTCTCCCAAATCATCCCTCCCTCTCCCTCTCCCACAGAGTCCAAAAGGCCGTTCTATACATCTGTGTCTCTTTTGCTGTCTTGCATACAGGTTTATCATTACCATCTTTCTAAATTCCATATATATGTGTAAGTATACTGTATTGGTGTTTTTCTTTCTGGGTTACTTCACTCTGTATAATCGGCTCCAGCTTCATCCACCTCATTAGAACTGATTCAAATGTATTCTTTTTAATGGCTGAGTAATACTCCATTGTGTATATGTACCACAGCTTTCTTATCCATTCATCTGCTGATGGACATCTAGGTTGCTTCCATGTCCTGGCTATTATAAATAGTGCTGCAATGAACATGTCAATGTATAGCAAAACAAATACAGTATTGTAAAGCAAAACAAACTAAAAAATAAAAATTAATTAAGAAAGAGAAAAAAAAAAAAGATGCCCTAGGAAGTCAAAGTACTTGTATTACAATGATAAACAATTTCCTACTTTATATCATTAAGCATTAATTAATAAATCACATGTCTGACATAAAAAAAAAAAAGCAGAGACATTGCTTTGCTGACAAAGGTCCATCTAGTCAAAGCTGTAGTTTTTCCAGTAGTCATGTATAGATATGACAATTGGACCATAAAGAAAGCTGAGCGCCAAAGAATTGATACTTTTTTTTTTCAAAATTGATACTTTTAAACTCTGGTGTTGGACTGCAAGGAGATAAAACTGCTGCTTCTGCTGCTCCTAAGTCGCTTCAGTTATATCCAACTCTGTGCGACCCCATAGATGGCAGCCTACCAGGCTCCTCCATCCCTGGGATTCTCCAGGCAAGAATACTGGAGTAGGTTGCCATTTCCTTCTTCAATGAATGAAAGTGAAAAGGGAAAGTGAAGTCACTCAGTCGTGCCCGACTCTCAGCGACCCCATGGACTGCAGCCCACAAAGGAGATAAAACTGCTGCTTCTGCTGCTCCTAAGTCGCTTCAGTTATATCCACTCTGTGCGACCCCATAGATGGCAGCCTACCAGGCTCCTCCATCCCTGGGATTCTCCAGGCAAGAATACTGGAGTGGGTTGCCATTTCCTTCTTCAATGAATGAAAGTGAAAAGGGAAAGTGAAGTCACTCAGTCGTGCCCGACTCTCAGCGACCCCATGGACTGCAGCCCACCAGGCTCCTCCATCCACGAGATTTTCCAGGCAAGAGTACTGGAGTGGGGTGCCATTTAAAGGAAGTCAGTCCTGAATATTCATTGGAAGGACTGATGCTTCAGCTGAAGCTCCAGTACTTTGTCCACCTGATGCAAAGAACTGACTCATTGGAAAAGACCCTGATGCTGGGAAAGATTGAAGGCAGAAGAAGGGGGATGACAAAGGATGAAATGGTTGGATGGCATCACTGACCTGATGGACATGAGTTTGAGCAAGCTCCAGGAGTTGGTGATGGACAGGGAAGCCTGGCATGTTGCAGTCCACGGAGTTTCAAAGAGTCAGGCATGACTGAGTGACTGAACTGAACTGATATGACTCTGGAGAGGGATGTGGATAATATGAGAGGCTGTGCATGTGGTAAGTGGAGGGCATATGGGAAATCTTGGTATTTTCCAAATTTTGCTATGAATCTAAAATTTCTCTTTAAAAAACTATCTTAAGTAAAAAAGAAATAAGGAAAGATTTTTTTAAAACACATTAAACATGCCTTGTGAAAGTCCTGTGTATCTGTGTGTATATGTATGGCTTACATATAAAACAGTACTCATGACATTTTCTGAGGTCTGCAAATGGGGCATCTTATTTGTACAACTTCATTTTACCACTGTATTATGTCACTGACTTTGAAAACTCTTCATCATATTTAACAGTTTTAGAAGTCATATAGTTCCAATTTAATTGAGGATGGAGTATAAAGTTCTGTTTTCTATTCTCTGTACTTCATTAACTGTGACTGAGGAAGCCAAATCTAGCTGAACATTAAGTTTCTGGACCTTACTTTTTTAATAGCTGAAACAGCATCTTGGTTACTGAAAGTTCTCTCTTTCAGATGGAATGTTTGGACGCCTTGTGTGGACTTTGGAAGGCTTTAGGTAAAGTGGTAGAAAGCCCACTTTCCAGTTTCTGGCTCCAGAAAATGACTGACCAAGAAGAAAACAAAACAAAACAGATAAAAAATGGTCTAGAGATCTCGTGAAACTACTTATATTTGCCTACCACCTTGAAGCTGTTTAAATACATCTCTCATTTACTCCTTCAATTAAAACACTACAGTGTTAACAGGACATGATTTACTATCTCAATTTTTATATGTATATATATTCATCATATTATTCTCTCATTTATTATAGAAATAATTGAACTGCAGAGAGCTTAAGTTGCCTGATGTAATTTATTCTGTTGACATTTCTTTGAAAGTCAAAGATGATACTTAAAAGGACAATAATTTAATGACCCATGATTAAATACTAAAAGACAATAAAATTTGAATTTGAGGTCACTGTGCATAAAAACTTGTCAAGGGAAAAAAAGAGGAGGTGAATATGATGGCTAGTTTTATGTGTCAACTGGCTCAGTTATAGTACTCACTAATTAATTTAAACACTAATTTAGATGTTGCTCTAAAAAGTATCTTGTGGATGTGATCAGCATGTACCATCAATTGACTTTAAGTAAAGGAAATTGACCTCATAATGTGGGTGGGTTTCAAATTAAGACCTTAAGAGCAAAACTTGAGTCCTCACAGAAAAGAGAATTCTTTCTGAAGACTGTAGCATCAATTCACACCCAAGTTTCCAGTCTACCAGCCTACTCAAAATCATTTGACCCATTTTTTTTCAATCTCTTCCTTCTCTGTCTCTTTGTTTCAAAATCATTTAATCTCAGTCTCTCTCTCTCTTTCTTGATTGGTCTTAGTTTTGGAGAACCCTGACAGACACAGTAAGATATGTGCATTATCTGGTGAGAGAACTGCACAGGAAGAATATCTAAGAAGACTACTACCCCTAACTGCTACCACTTGATTTTCATTCTGTTACAAGTGAGTTCTGCAGTGGCTCAAACAACCTCTTTCAGATCACCTGTAATTACAATTTCCTTGAAACTGCTCCTATAGGAACATATGTCTATTTTTAAGAATTTGGTAGAAAAATCTATTATCTTACATGGCAAAATTCTCACTGATTGAGACATCAAGGGTATAGAAATTGTGAAAAANAGGCAGGTCAGGTGCTCTGGCATTCCCATCTACCATATGTGAAATAGATGACCAGTCCAAGTTCGATGCATGAAACAGGGCATTCAAAGCCAGTGCACTGGGACAACCCAGGGGGATGGGATGGGGAGGGGGGTGAGAGGGGGGTTCAGGATGGGGGACACATGTACACCCATGGCTGATTCATGTCAATGTATGGCACAAACCATCACAATATTGTAAAGTAATTAGCCTCCAATTAAAATAAATAGATTAATTTTAAAAAATACTCTTTTCCCCTCAGGGCTGTTGCGAGGAGGTGAGATACAGTCCCCAGAGCAGAATTTGGGTTTGGCTTAAGTGAGTGATCAGTAGATGTCACTTGCTTTTCTAAATTCCCAAGGGTTGACGTGTCATAGTTTGTCTTCAGTAAGATAAATAACTGGGTGTCATCGGCCTGTCATTGGCATAGTGGCTAAGGGAACATGTGGCTGGCTCTCAGTCCTGGTTTCACAAGAACACAGCTAGTGCTTAACTTCTCTGAGCCTCAGTTTCCTTGTCTTGCAATGAGGGATCATAATCCTAGGATTATTGTGCAGAGGAAATGAATGAATATATGGGTAAAGTGCTCATATCAATGCTTGGCACTGGCATTTGCCATTATTATTATCACTGTCCGTTATCTTTAGAAAAGAGATTCAGTCTTCTAAGGCACAGAAAGACTAAATTCCTAGAAATATTGTGACATTAATGAAATGATTGTGATATCCAGAAAGCTTCAGTATACCTGGTGCACTGTGTGTAAGCATTATTTATATACTTTTGACAGTCTTTGGAAGATGGTAGAGTAGGTACTGGCTCAGACAGTGAAGAATCTGCCTGTAGTGTAGGAAACCTGGGTTCAGTTCTTGGGTTGGGAAGATCCCCTGGGGAGGGGAATGGCTACTCGCTCCAGCATTCCTGCCTGAGAAATCCCCTGGACAGAGGAGCCTGGCAGACTATGGTCCATGGGGTGGCAAAGAGTCAGACATGACTGAGCAACTTAGCACACAGAGAGTAGGTATTATTTATTCTTCCAGAGCTAAATATTCAGATCTTAGGTGTAAGGAAACCCAGATTAGATGGTGAAATGGTTTTCCTTGGGTTGTGTTACTAGTAAGTGGTTGAGCCAAGACTATATCTTCTGAGTTTTTATGTGTTTTCCATTCATTTCTCAAATACTTCTCCAAGGAGTGAGAACATGTCTGTGAGGATGCAGAGATTAAAGAATGAATATGTAGATTTCAATTTGTGATTGCTTTTCTTACTTTCCTGGTGTCCAGCATTTGGTTTGAACTTTAATCAGAAGGTGTTACATCCAAGGCCTGCTGATAGTTTCAGTATCACCCCAAAGTTGCTGATAAGGGAACCAAAAGGGGAGATGGTCTGGGTCCAGGGTCCTTCAGGCTATTTCCTCTTTCAGTCCTCCCAACAGCCTTGCAAGGCAGGTAGTCTCCTTGCAGCCAGAAGGAAACATCAGTTATGCAAGTCTGAGTATGTTTGCAGAGCCAGTAGAGCCAGAGCTGAAGCTGGAATCAGAACTTGGGTTGAAGAATTGCCGGAGTCTCTTGCCATTAATAGGAGCAGAATCTGCCACCCCTAAAATAGGCCACTTTGGCATACTGATTATTTTGAACTTTGCTGTTGTTCAGTTGCTAAGTCATGTCCGACTCTTTGCGACCGCATGGACTGGTAGCCCACCAAGCTCCTAGGTCCATGGGATTCTCCAGGCTAGAATACTGGAGTGGGTTGCCATTCCCTTCTCCAAGGGATCTCCTGATTCGGAGCTTGAACCCAGGTCTCCTACATTGCAGCCAGATTCTTTACTTTCTGAGCCACCGTTTGCTCTAATTCATGTGCAGGGAGTCAGTGACATTATCTAACCATCTCATCCTCTGCTGCCCACTTATCCTTTTGCCTTCTGTCTTTCCCAGCATCAGGATCTTTCCAATGAATTGGCTCTTCGCATCTGGTGGTCAAAGTATTAGAGCCTCAGTTCTTCCCATGAATATTCAGAGTTGATTTCCTTTAGGATTGACTGGTTTGATCTCCTTACAGTCCAAGGAACTCTCAAGAGTCTTCTCCAGCACCACAGTTTTTAACTAAAGTTACTTTAAAAACATTCTGGCCTCCTTTGTCTCCTTGAAAACTGGAACTAAACACCTCGTGTGAAAGAGATATCAAAAGAGACACAGAGATACCCTCCATACCAAGGAGGGAATAGAAGAACTCAGGGTGGAGATGGCTGTGTAAATAAACTTTACTTCTTCACTCATTTCCTACCCCAAGTCCAAACTCATTTGTCTTGTCAATTTTTAAGAGGTTTACTGTTGTTTTTTTTTTTTTTTTTTTGAGAGGGGGTTCTAAAATATATATAAAAGCTGTCTGTTTTGGTTACTTCTTTCAGTATCTTATATTTATAAGCTCCTATATGGAGGAAATTAGTTTTTTTCCCATTGTTGGATAGCAGTTTAGTTACTAGGCCAACCAAGAACCTCGAAGGGAGGAAAGAATTAAGTTTTCTTCTCCTATCCTGTGCTCTCTTCTAGTGTCACTACATATTTAGAGCTGGAGCTGTGGATCCGTAGACGAGAGTTTACGATGAGAATCAAGCCCAGAGCATTTTGATAGGTAGTCCCTGGGGTAACTCAGAGACTGATGAGTCGGATTCCACTCCAGACTCACGTCTCCCGTTAAAACGAGTGGATACAGAGGATCCAGCTGGATGCCTGGGGAGTTTGAGTCCTGATACTCACCAGTTTCCAGTGGCCAGTTGTCAGCTCCATTTCTAAGAACGTGCTTTCCAGCAAGCACCAGTACTCATTAAAAAAAATCCTCCGACATTTCTATTATTTAAAAATTTAAGTACACCTTCAGATTTTTGGTTTTGTTATGAAATTTTGTTAGCTTTTATAGTGCATAACTTAATTGAACAGTCTATTTAAAATTTACTTGATTTTATTCCCTCCAGTGAGAAATCAATGAATAATCATTGAGTGAGTCATCAAGTAATATACTTTCTAGAGCATTCCCTCTAGAGTAGGAGTACTTAACATTCTCTATGTTAGGTTTTTTTTTTTTAAATAACAATCGTTGAGTTGATTTCTAAACATGACTTTTATTTTGTAATGAAGATCCTTCAATGCATTAATTAGTTGCTTTTATAATCTTATAAATGAAATAACACAGCAGCCCATTTTGACTAAAATGGCAGCATAGCTTATGGCTAAATAACCGAAATTTTTTGTTAATGCAAATCAATCTAATTCAAAGGAATCTGATTGTGCAATTGAAGGCAAACAGATCTTTCTTTGTTCAGTTCCCTTAGAAGGTGAGGATGATAATCTCTGCATGCAATTTAAGGCAATTATGTGTAGTTTTCAGTCTTTAGAAAGCCTGGATAAATCAAAGTTAATTTTAGTTGTACCAGTCCTTCCGTGGCTATCGTAATAAACTTTCCGCTGTGGTTTTTTCAGATACTTGCAATGAATGCTTTGTTGTGTCTGTGCAGTACTTTGAAGGGCACTATGCCGTAACTTTGTGTGTGCTGATGTGCCGAAGTCTGATCTATTTTATGAAATTCACTTGGCAGCTGTGAAGACTTGCTGTTGCTCCCCCTCGCCCCCCAACCCCTAAAGTCCTTGGAATCAGTATGTTAATGAAGACTTGATTTCTCAATATGAAATTTACACAGTGGGAGTTCCAAGGTAATGTGCCTTGGCAGTGCCCTTAATGTCTGCCTTTTTAGAGAGTGAATGACAAAGACAGGCGAGCCCAGCTCAGTGTTTTCCCCATCAGGCTGCCAGGGTCTTTCTAAGTTGGTTCATGTTTTCAGTGTGCACACCCTCTGGTCTCAGTGGCCTCAGAGGTTCTCTTAGAACCCTCCTCTTCTCTATCAGCCAGGTCTTCTTGTTTGTGATCTCTCAATTGGGTTGGATAAGCCCCATTAACCTTTTTTTTTTTTTAATTGAATGAAAGATTCTTTATATTCTGTAGTACTTTACACTTTTCAAAAGTTTCATACCCATGACTTCATGTAATTCCATAATAACCCTTTTCTTCCCTACCCCTGTATTCCCTCTCTCCTCAATGGGACTCTGCTTCTTTTTTGTTTTATTCACTAGTTTGTTGTATTTTTTAGATTGTCCATGTGATATCATATAGTGTTTGTCTTTCTCTGACTTACTTCACTTAGCATAGTGCCCTGCAAGTCCATCCGTGTTGCTGCAAATGGCAAAATTCCATTCTTTTTTATGGCTGAGTAGTCTGCTGGTGACTTCCCTGGTGACTCAGTGGTAAAGAATCCTCCTGCCAATGCAGGAGACTCGAGTTTGATTCCTGGCTTAGGAAGATCCCCCAGGGAAGGAAATGGCAACCCACTCCAGTATTCTTGCCTGGGAAATCCCCTGGACAGAGGAGCCTGGTGGGCCACAGTCGGTGGGATCATAGAGTCAGACACGACTTAGCCAGTAAACAACAGCAGTATTCTATTGTGTGTATATATATACACCACATCTTCTTTATCCTTTCGTCCATTGATGGACACTTAGGTTGCTTCCGTACTTCGGCAGTTGTAAATAATGCCACTGTAAACACTGGGAACCCCATCACCTTAGGACAAAAGACTTCAGCTTCCAAACATATCACTTTGTATGGTTCTGTGCAACGCTCATTTCTCAAGAGAGCCTTAGGTCACTGTGGACGTCACATGAGGTGCTCTTACAGGACACTCCTAAGTATCTCCTAGGTTTTCTGAGGTCCGTCTGGTTGATACCATTTGCGCTGGCTTAATGTATAATGACTGCTAAGTTGTTTCACTCGTGTCAGAGTCTGCGACGCTTGGACTGTAGCCCGCCAGCCTCCTCTGTCCATGGGATTCTCCAGGCATGAATACTGGAGTGGGTTGTCATACCCTCCTCCAGGGGGTCTTCCCAACCCAGGGATCGAACCCCACGTCTCTACATATCCTTCATTGGCAGGTGGGCTTTTCACCGCTAGCGCCACCTGGGAAGCCCCTTAATGAATAATAGCACCTCCTTATAATGCATCCTGATTTGGATGATAAATTATGTGATCACGTTACTCATGGGACCATAGGCACTGTGTTTTAAGATAAACTGAAATGGAGATGAGTTACGTGACTTGCCCAGGCCCTCTGGTCACTGAGTTCAGTCAGGTTTAGGGTCTGAGTGGTTTATTCTGGTCTTCTCCATCACCTGCCCAGACTGCTGCCCTTTGACGGAATGACAATGCTTGGCTGGTTTCTCTTCTCTCTCTTTTTATTTTAAGATTTATTTTTTTAATGTGGGCCATTAAAAAAAAAGTCTTTATTGAATTTGTTACATAATTGCCTTCCCTGTTTATGTTTTTTGGTTTTTTGACCATGAGGCAGGTGAGATCTCAGCTCTCTGAACAGGGATCAAACCCTCACCCTCGAATTGCAACGCCAAGTCCCAACCACTGGACCACCAGGGAAGTCCCTGGTTTCTCTTTTTAACTTTCACACCAAGGAACCCTCACAGGAAGGTCTTTGGCATTTGTTGTTAATTTTAGTGGGCAGATACACCACTCATTTTAAAATCATGAAATATGGCATACATAGAAGAGTCTATACAAAATGTAAGCATGGCTTCAATGATGATAGTAAAATTGTCTTAGGGACAGCAGCAGGTAAGAAGCTGGGACTGGGGTGGGGACTTGATGACCTGGGGAGGTACAAGGGCTGATGCAAACAGTTTCTGTCTTTAGTTAGCAGTGAATGCACAGGTAAGTATGTATTTCTGAGAAGTCATCACACTCTGCACGTAAAAAGGTTGCGTTTTGTTATATACTAATTGTACCTCAATAAGGAGAAGGAAATGACAACCCACTCCAGTGTTCTTGCCTGGAGAATCCCAGGGACAGAGGAGCCTTGTGGGCTGCCATCTATGGGGTCGCACAGAGTCGGACACGACTGAAGCGACTTAGCAGCAGCAGCAGCAGCAAGGCAGACTAAAAATGCTTCTGTGTGCTCTTATCCAACTTGAGAAGTAGAACAACCAATTCCTCTTTAGCTTTCTGCTTGTTGCACTATACCTGAATAACAAGCTGTTTCATTATTTTTTTTTAACTTTTCAGTGTTTTTACTTTTTTTTTTTTTTTAATGTACTAATTGTACCTCAATAAGGAGAAGGAAATGACAACCCACTCCAGTGTTCTTGCCTGGAGAATCCCAGGGACAGAGGAGCCTTGTGGGCTGCCATCTATGGGGTCGCACAGAGTCGGACACGACTGAAGCGACTTAGCAGCAGCAGCAGCAGCAAGGCAGACTAAAAATGCTTCTGTGTGCTCTTATCCAACTTGAGAAGTAGAACAACCAATTCCTCTTTAGCTTTCTGCTTGTTGCACTATACCTGAATAACAAGCTGTTTCATTATTTTTTTTTAACTTTTCAGTGTTTTTACTTTTTTTTTTTTTTTAATGTGGAACATTTTAAAAGTCTTTAATGGGCTTCCCTTGTGACTCAGCTGGTAAAGTATCTGCCTGCAATGTGGGAGACCTGTGTTCAATCCCTGGGTTGGGAAGATCCCCTGGAGAAGGGAAAGGCTACCCACTCCAGTATTCTGGCCTGGAGAATTCCATAAGCTGTATGGTCCATGGGGTTGCAAAGAGTCTGACATGACTGGTCAACTTTCACTTGCCCTTTCATTGAATTTGTTACAGTGCTGTTTCTGTTTCATGTTTTGGTTTTTTGGCCAAGGGGTGTGTGGGATCTTGGCTACCCGACCAGGGATCCATCTTGCACCCCTGCACTGGAAGGCAAAGCCTTAACCACTGGGTCACCAGGGCAGTCCCAACCAGCTGTTTTAAAACAGAATAACTGGAGCTTTATGGCTGAATTCTTGCCTACTATTCGAAGACTGATGTTTCTCTGTTTTTTGACCTTCATTTTCTTTATTTTGAAACAGCTTATTAACTGTCTATGTGCTGTGCTGTGCTTAGTCGCTCAGTTGTGTCTGACTTTGGCAACCCACTCCAGTATTCTTGCCTGGAGAATCCCAGGGATGGGGGCGCCTGATGGGCTGCCATCTATGGGGTCGCACAGAGTCGGACACGACTGAAGTGACTTAGCAGCAGCAGCATGGACTGTAGCCCGCCACGCTCCTCTGTCCATGGAATTCTCCAGACAAGAATACTGGAGTGGGTAGCCTATCCCTTTTCCAGGGAATCTTCTTGACTCAGGAATAGAACCAGGGTCTCTTGCATTGCAGGCAGATTCTTTACCACCTGAGCCACCAGGGAAGCCCAAGAATACTGGAGTGGGTAGCTTATCCCTTCTCCAGGGGATCTTCTCCACTCTCCTGCATTGCAGGTGGATTCTTTACCAGCTGAGATACCAGGGAAGCCCAACTGTCCACATAGTTAAGCTAAATCAAATATTCTAATTCTCTTTATGAGTGGCATTTTAGTTTATTGATAGAAAAAGTGGAAACTGAGCCGACCTTCCGGGCATTCCTGGGATGGCGCTGGCTGACGATCTCCAGGATCTAAGAGCATTGCTCTGCACCCGTTGGGTGCCAGACACCCTGCAGGCCTGATTGCATTCGTTCCCTCGGCCTTCGGGAAAAGTGCCCAGATACCAAGACCCAGAGATGCACAGCAGCTTGCCCAGGATTCCAGAAGCCAGGGTGTAATCCGTCCACCAGGCTGTAAAAGTGTTTGCCATTCCCACCACGTGCACTATCATTAGAAAGAACTGCCTTTTGCTGGGGAAAGTGGAGCCTTTTGGCGGGCTCCTTGCTTGTCCCCTGGAGCCTAGGACCCTGGATGAGGTAACACCTGCAGCCTTCCTTTGTGACAGCCCTGAGCCGGCTTGCTCCCCACTCTGCCTCCTTCGAGGCTCTCTCCCTGCAGAGCTCCCATGTCGTCTGCCTCTGGGATCCAGCGTGCCCCTCCTTATCCCCCGGGTTTCCCCTCACCCTCCTCACCAGTCTTTGTGGCTTTAGCTGCCTCTGTCTCAGTCCCCATGTGTTCCAGGTTTAGCACCTCTATTTTGCCTTTGATCTTGTCTTCCCTTTACTCCTGGAGAAGGAAATGGCAACCCACTCCAGTACTCTTGCCCTGAGAAACCCATGGACAGAGGAGCCTGGCGGGCTACAGTCCATGGGGCTGCAAAGAGTCGGACATGATTGATCGACTGTCACTCCCTCCCTCCCTTTCCTCTCTGCATGTGCCAAACCAAACACAACAGAAAACAAAACAATAAAAAAATCAGACTCCGGATTTCCAGTCCCTGTCAATCACCCCACAGTCTTAACACCTGCCTCTTCTGTGTCCCCAACCACGGCCTCCCTCTCCCCACTCACCCCTAGCTTTTCTGTACTTTAGCATTTTGGTACAAGTGATTGAACTGATACTTAATTGTTCTTTAACTTCATGTCCTTTTTCTCCAGTTCTTGATAACAACAAGAAAAATGATAATAGCTTTTTTTTTTTTTTGAGTCAGGTATTGTATTAAGTATTTCTCTCATTTCATCCCCCAAGTAATCTTAGGATGTAAGTACATGCATTCTCCCTGTTTCAAAGATTAGAAAATGGAGGCTCAGAAAAAATAGCCATCCATAGCTACTAAGTGCAGAAAAGTGGAAAAAAATGTTAGTTGTCGTGTCTGACTCCTTGTGACTCCATGGACTGCAGTCTACCAGGCTCCTCTGTCCACGGAATTTCCCAGAATACTGGTGTGGGTAGCCTTTCCCTTCTCCAGGGGATCTGCCAGACCCAGGGATCGAACCTGAGTCTCCTGCATTACAGGCTGATTCTTTACTATCTGAGCCACTAGGGAAGCCCAAAACTGGGATTCAAATCCAGTTTGACTTGTGTGGTCTCATCTTACCCTTTAGTGATCCCTCGAAAATTGCTTGATGAGCATAGAAAAGAGAAAAAATGGAGGACTCTTTTGTGCCTCTAGTATGGCATGTCTTAGAGGTGGCTTACTGTATTGTTCTCATGCTAAAAATAAGATATTGTGGTCTCCAAAAACCGAGGCTCAGTTTAAATCATTCCCTCAAGGTCAAAGAGCTAATAAGTGAGACATCAAACTTAAAGCTGGTCTTTGGTCCCCTAGAAATACTGTCTCTGTGCTTGTTGAGCTCCTAGTGTATGTCCCGTTTTTTATTCTCTGCAGGATGTTAGTGAAAGTTTTTGATTAGATTGATAGACCAAAAGCAGCATTTCCTTTTATTCTGTTAGAAGGGAGCATGTGAGAAATAGTCCACTGGGGAAGAATAGAATCTGCAAGGAATGTTAGTTTTAGAGAAGGGACAGTGTAATAACAAAGGTGAGGTGGAATAGCTTCTCAAATGGCATGGTGCAACTGTAGAATTTTGTTTATCTCTAGAGACTGATTTTAAACCTTCCTCAATTTTACCCTAGTGGAGCAGCGTTGTCTGAAATTAAAGGACGGGAGAGAATGATTTCGTATTTCTGTTCTGATTTTTTTTTTTCTTTTTTAAAAACAGGTTTATTTGAGATGTAACTCACATTCCATACAGTTCCACTCATTTAAAGAGTGTAATCAGTGGTATTTGGCATATTTAGAGTTGTGAAGCCATGAGCACAGTTTTCAAATATCTTCATCACCCCTGAAGAAACCCTGTCTCCACTAGCAGTCACTCCCCATTCCTCCCAAGTCCGTCCCCACCAGCCCGAGGCAACCCACCACTAGTCTGTGATAGTGAATTTTGCCTCTTCTGGACATTTCATAAAATGGAATCATACAGTACGTGTTCTTTTGCGACTGACTTCTTGCACTGAGCATCGCGCTTTCAAGGTCATCCATGCTGTTGCACGTATCAGTACATCATTCCTTTTATTGTGGAATAATATTCTATTATGTGCATAAACCACACGGGTAACATTCTTCAACTGATGGATGCTTCACTTGTTTCCCACTTCTTGATATTGTGAGTAACACTGCTGTGAAGAGTTAGTTGTGCACAAGGTTTTGTTCAGAAGATCCTGTGTTGTTAGCTTTCTCTAATCAGCTGACTTCCTGCCCCTCTCAAGTACCAAATTAAACGCTAGTGGCCAGTTACCCTGGTTTCTTTCACTGGTAGATTCGGAGACTTTTGAAATTCTCTCTAGAGCTCACCTTTCAAATGAATTAACAATTAAAAAACTAAACAAGAAAGGATCCATTTATGTTCTGAAAATACGTTACAATATGTTAGAATTTTGTTGATCAAAACAGGCATCCTCTGACTACCCAGTACATCTTGTGGTTAGTTCTTGTTTGCTTGGGGCTTCCCTGGTGGCTCAGATGGCAAAGAATCTGCCTGCAATGTGGGAGACCTGGGTTCAGTCCCTGGCTTGGGAAGATCCCCTGCAGAGGGGAATGGCTAAAGCTCTTCGGTTCTTGGTTTTAGTATAAGTATCCCAGCGTGCAGAGGACAGGTCTGCAGCAGATGTAGCTCCTGGGTCTTGGGAGTTTGTCCTCCACGTTTGTTTTTCTCAGCAGTGTTTCTGCTTTCTGCTGACTGTGCTGCATGCCAAGGGCACAGTTGGTGGTGGTATTAGCAGAGATGTGTGTTAGCGTGAGGGACAGAGGAGACTCAAGTGTGGACTCTTGAGCGATGGGCACCCGATCTGCCCTCCACACATGGCCCTTTGTACTCTCAGTAACTGGAGAAATGCTGGCTGTGTCGCTGGGTTTTCTCCAAGCCCGCTAGGGTGGCATCTCCCAGGGCTGGATGTGAGCTTCTTTGCATTCTGTGTGGTGGGCGAGCTCTTGCATAATGAACCGCCAAGGGCTCACATCACCATGTCTTTGTCAGTGGCTTCCATCTCTTGCTTGCTGTAAGCATGCATGAGGTTTAAAACGATTATGGCTGTTTGGCAAAGATCAAGGTCAAATATCTGCTCTGTCCGTTACTAGTTGGATGACTTGGAGCCAGTTCTGAGCTCTGATTTTTTATCTGTCAAGGGAAAATACTAAAGTTTATCTCCTGGGGTTGCTGTGATGATTCAAAGAACAAATTCTCAACACATGGTAGGTGGCATGTGTGTGTGTGTGTGTGTGTGTGTGTGTGTGTGACAGTAGTAGCTGTGTTTTGAGCTGTGGTGGCCCCACTGGAGGAGCTATTTTTAGACAAGAGTGATCTGCTTGCTGTCTCCAGCCCCATCCGAGCTGGGGACCTGCATCTGTCTCTGTCACTAGTCTGGGAACATACCTCTTGGCTGATACAACCTCCCTTCTGCCAGTCCTCTGAGTCCTCTTTGCACCCGCACCCCAGGCAGTGCCTGGGGACTCCCTGCTGTACACGGGGTGTCAGTGGTCCCGCCTAGCCTGGTGCTGGTCGATTGTTGATGGAGGTCTTGGGCTGTCTTCCACTTGGCTGCCTGGGTAGCTGCAGCTCCTCTGAGGCCATGGTCCCTTAACCACATACGTTTATCATCTTATATGAGCCATCTGGGGACTCCTGTAAGCACTGTGACTTTAATTTGAGAACCAGCATGTGATATGGCATGGTGTCTTAGCTCTTGGTAAAGATGAAATGGTAGGGAAAGAGAAAAGGAGAGAGTGAGTGAGAGAGAGAGAGGGAGAGGGTGCGGTAAAGGCTGATTCTCCTTAGAAACAGGAACATCTTAGGGTGAAGATGCTTGGTCCGCAGGGATATAGTTTGGAAAATATATTTATGAGCAGTATTTTCATTACATTGACTAAACAAAAAGAGTAAAATCTTTCCAACCTTTGGGGGAGTAAGGGGAGGACAGGAGGCCAAATGAGAAGGCGGTGTACTGGGACACTGAGTATCCCAGTGAACTGAGGCAGTAAAACTTCGCAAGGACTTCAAAGGGCTTTTTAAGGTTTTGTGTTTTTTTTTTTTTTTGCCGGGCCAAACAGCATTATGAGATCTAGTTCTGGGACCAGGGGATGAGCCTGTATCCCCTGCCCTGGATGCATGGAGTCTTAACCTGTATAACGTAAGAAATGCTGTGCTGTTTTCTTCATTCATTGATCCAGCAAGTGTTTATTATCCAGCACACGTGGGCTGTGGAGGGGCTGGTCCCTTCCTTCTGTTTACGTCCCTATGTGATGAGAGCAGCAACCCACACCATGACTTGAACCCCACGGCCACGTCGAGGCTCCTGCTCTTCCACCTCCTGGTCTGGTGACCTCGGGCAAGCTCCATAATCCCTCTCTGCTCTGGTTTCCTCATCTGTAACTAGAAAAGATAATAGCACCTATTTCAGAGGGAGTGGAACATGTAAGTACCTAGAGCAGTGCCTGGCATGAGGAACAACCACTGTTAGTTATTATTTGAGTCTTCTTTATTTGTTCCCTTCTTTCTTATTATTCCCTCCTCTGTCATCAGATGCAGGGAGAGACTTCGTTTTTCTTTTCCTGTTGTAACTAGTGTCCCTAGCTCCCAGGATCCCTGAAGTGAAGTGAAAGTATTAGTCACTCAGGTATTCGACTCTTTGTGACCCCATGGACTGTTGCCCACCAGCCTCCTCTGTCCATGGAATTCTCCAGGCAAGAATACTGGAGTGGGTTGCCATTCCCTTCTCTAGGGGATCTTCCCGACCCAGGAATCAACCCCTGGGTCTCCTGCATTGTGGGCAGATTCTTTTCCAGCTGAGACACCAGGGAAGCCCCATATAACTCTATTGCAACCAGTTGGAATTTATTGTGGCTACAGGTCCGTGGGATTCCCCAGGCAAAAACACTGGAGTGGGTTGCCCATGGTAGGAGCTGAGTAAGTAGTCGAGCTCAAGAAATGAGTGAATGGATGAGTAAATGAACCCTGGGCTGGGCTGGATGCTCCATCTACACTGGTGAGCCACATGTGGTGCTGGCCTTCATGGAACTGGAGGTTAGTATAGTGAGGGGGAGATTGGAGATGTATGGTAACAATGGTGACAGGGGGCATGCAGCTGAGGCCCAGGTGGGCTATTTGGATTATGTGGTCAGGGAGGAGGTAGCATCTTCAGACTATGTTGCGTGTGGCTCAGTGGTAAAGAATCCATCTGCGATGCAGGAGACCTGGGTTCGATCTCTGGGTCCAGAAGATCCCCTGGAGGAGGGCATGGCAACCCACTCCAGCATTCTTGCCTGGGAAATCCCATGGACAGAGGAGTCTGCGGGCTACAGTTCATGGGGTCACAAAAAGTCAAACACGACTTAGGGCCTGAGCACGCACGCACGCACGCACACATGGTTGACTAATAAATAGGACCTCTTTTTCCCTTCCTCCATTTGGAGACCTAAAATAATCATCTGTGGCTTCCTTTCCTGACTTTTAAAGCATTTCTACTCAATTTTCCCTCTTCAAACAGATAAACTATTATCTGCATGTTCTAAAGTTTTTAAAAGGACGGCAAACAAGCTTTTATGATTTAAGAGATTTTAAAAAGTCCACCCATGTAACTGAAAACTGATTATGAAACACTCACTCACTTGTTTACTTTTGGTTGCTTGGAATTAGTTTTTTTTTTTTTTTCTATTTTGGTATACGGGATATTTGTTGGTTTTCCTTCATCTTTCCTTTGTCTGTTTGGATAAATTCAGCTAGCAAAATTCTTTCTGGGTGCAGTAATAATAAAGATTTTGCTTAGTCTTAGGATGAAGTTTACATAGTCTTAGGGTGAAGTTTAGATATTTACAAGTACATTCTTTTTTTTTAGAATTTAAAAATTTTTGTTTATTTTTGGCTGTTCTACCTTTTTCTCTAGTTGTGGTGTGTGGGGGCTGCAGTGACTGGGCTTCTCATTGCGGTGGCTTCTCTTGTTGCGGAGCACCGGCTTTAGGCTTGCAGGCTCTGGTAGTTGTGGTGCATGGATTTACTTGCCCCGCAGCATGTGGAATCTTCCCAGACCAGGGATCAAACCCATGTCCTCTGCACTGGCAGGTGGATTCTTGGCTACTGGACCACTAGGAAAGCCCACAAATACATTCTGAATGTTAGCATTAAAGGTTCTTTTGGCCAGTGGATAGGAGACAATTGAAAAACATTAAACCGAAATATGCCTGATGGGCAGGAACCATCTTCTTTTATTAGATGGGAGTCCTCATTAGGGTGGACTCTTCCATTCCTGTCCTACATTGGGAATGACTGACTGGGCAGCAGAGAGTTGGTAGAAGCGCTGACTCTGCGCTGCGTCTCCACCACCGCCAGCAAGAAGGACAGAATTCCCTGCTGCAGCCAGTACTTTTATAGGTATGGAAGCTAGCTTCAGCTCTGCCCCCCAGACTGGTGAAGACTGACCAATGTATGGCTTAGCTTCTGGCAAGCAGGACATGTGTGTGCGGTTAGCTAAAGAAAGAACCATGCTGGGGAGGGCTTTTCATTCATCTGCTCTGCATACAGAAGGTTCCCTTTCCAAGCTGGAGGAGACATTGCTCTGTAGCACAGACCTACAAAACAGAGAGCTGTGCGTGTGTGTGTTTGGGAGCTGGGTACAGAGCCATCTCAGTGCCGTGTGTAAAAATCATCAGGCAGGGATTTTCAAAGTTTTGCCCAGGGCTGGTGATTTTCAGCTTCGTGTGTTGACTTATCAGCACAGTTTCTTGAACCCTGCCCAGTGCCTTGGAACAGTTGCAGATTACTTTGTGCTCAGGGAGGCCATTTAAATTGAACTGAAAGATTGAATCCATTTAAATGGAAAGATACAGAAACCATTGCCCAGTCTATATTTAGGTAAATTTATATTTAGGTATTTATATTTTCTTTCTCTCTCTCTATTTACGTTTTTCTTGAAATGCCTGCAGGAACCCCTTCTGGCTGAAATTAGAGAATGAAGCTGACTACTAAGCCGTTGAGCTCTCGCCTCTGGTGAGATAGCAGGAAATCTGCTGGGGAGTTCAGAGGGCGCGAGGATAATTAGCAGAAGTTGAAGGAGGAAAACCCCTGTGATACAGAACAGTATGACATCGAAAGTAACTATTTGACTTGGGAATGCATTTTTATTTTTGGCAGTGGTTTACCTCCCATGTTCAGCCTGGACAAACATTGGAATTAGTCCGCATTCCTGAAGCACATGCTGATTGCGCGCTCAGTCGCTCAGTTGTGTCCGACTTTTTGCAACCCTACGGACTATAGTCTGCCAGGCCCCTCTGTCCATGGGATTGTCCAGGCAAGAATACTGGAGTGGGTTGCCACCCCTTCCTCCAGGGGGTCTTCCTGACCCAGGGATCGAACCCCCCGTCTTCCTGTGTCATAGGCAGATTCTTTACCACTGCCCACATGCTGATTTTGGCTGAAGTCGGAGACATGCCAGCGACCAGGGGAAGGCCATCTGGGTTTTAGACATTTACCATGGACTTTGTGTTCATGTAACTTCTCCTTCAGCCGGAGAAATGAGAACTGAAAGGGATTTTCAGCGAGGTTCTCATGCACAACAGCCTGTTTTAATAACAGTGCTTCCTTAGTGTCAGCTTTACATGAGAACATTGTTTTTCTTCTTCTGTAGGATTCAGGTTGTCAGTGTAAAACTTGTTAGAATTCCTCAGTGATCAGTCAGTTCAGTTGCTTAGTCGTGTCCGATTCTTTGCGACCCCATGAATTGCAGCACACCAGGCCTCACTGTCCATCACCAGCTCCTGGAGGCCACCCAAACTCATGTCCATTGAGTCGGTGATGCCGTCCAACCATCTCATCCTCTGTCGTCCCCTTCTTCTCCTGCCCTCAATCTTTCCCAGCATCAGGGTCTTTTCCAATGAGTCAGCTCTTCGCATCAGGTGGCCAAAGTATTTGAGGTGCAGCTTCAACATCAGTCCTTCCAATGAACACCCAGGACTGATCTCCTTCAGAATGGACTGGTTGATTGTCCTTGCAGTCCAAGGGACTCTCAAGAGTCTTCTCCAACACCACAGTTCAAAAGCATCAATTCTTTAGCACTCAGCTTTCTTTATGGTCCAACTCTCACATACATACATTACCACAGGAAAAACCATAGCCTTGACTAGACGGACCTTTGTTGGCAAAGTAATGTCTCTGCTTTTAATATGCTGTCTAGGTTGGTCATGACTTTCCTTCCAAGGAGTAAACGTCTTTTAATTTCATTGCTACAATCACCATCTGCAGTGATTTTGGAGCGCAGAAAAATAAAATCAGCCACTGTTTTCCCATCTATTTCCCATGAAGTGATGGGACCCGATGCCATGATCTTAGTTTTCTGAATGTTGAGCTCCCCAGTGATAGATTACTTTAAATGCCCTTCTGATAACCTGGAAGTCGTGGTTGGTGTTGAACTCGACAGGAATCATTGCATTCTTTTATGCTTATTCTCTATGTTTCGAGACCCAAGAGGATTTTCACTACATGGTCCCAAGGCTGCTGTTGGTTAGAGCTCCGAGTTTTAAAAGGTTGTCAAGCTTCCCAGGTCACTCAGATGGTAAAGAATCTGCCTGTAATGTAGGAGACCTGGGTTTGATGCCTGGGTCGGGAAGATCCCCTGGAGGAGGGCATGGCAACCCACTCCAGTATTCTTGCCTGGAGAATCCCATGACAGAGAAACCTGGTTGACCACAGCCCATGGGGCTCAAAGAGTCAGACACGACTGAGTGACTAACACTTTTACTTTCAAGTTTTGAAAAGTTGGGGAGCAGCCTGCTTGTTCTCTACTTTGCCAAACCAGAATGAGAGGCTCCTTCACTGGCCCCATTGACTTCTGTACTTACCCTTTATCATATATATACATATACATACCTCCCTTTGTTCCCCTTCTCTGTTTCTTTGTCCCAACACCCCAGCCGAGTGCCAAGCCCACATGGGCATTTGTGTCGGTTTTCTCTTGGTTCATAAGAATTTGCCGCAAAAGCATAGTGGCTGAAAACAGCATGGATTTATTATCTCACTGCCTCTCTGAGTCACGAGTTAGGGCACGGTTTGCAAGGTCCTCTGCTCAGAGCCCAATAAGACCGTAATCAGGGTGGCTGAGGCTGCTCTCATCTGAGTCTCCGACTCGTCTTCCAGGTTCGTGGGATTATTGGCAGAATTCAGTTCCTTGAGGCTGCAGAACTAAGAACTCATGGTGGCTTTTTTTTTCTTTAAAGAGAGGCACTTCTCCGGTGGTTTAGTGACTCGTACTCCATGCTTCAAATGAGGGTCCCGGTTCATTCCCTAGTTGCGGAACTAGTTTACACATACCACAGCTAGGAATTTGCATGCCACAATTTAAAAAGACCCTGTGTGCAGCAGTGAAGATTGAAGACCTCACATGCTGCAGCTAAGACCCGGTCCCGCTGAAGAAATAAATGCAGATAAATAAATAAGCAAATATTAGGGGAAAAAGGGGGCCAAGTCTCTGTTTTAAAGGTATCACCTGATTAAGGCTACATAAAAATAAATAAATAAATATCAGGGGGGAAAAAGGGGTCCAAGTCCCTGTTTTAAAGGCATTACCTGTTTAGGACAGGCCACTCCAGATTACCTTCCAGTCGATGAATTCAAAAGAACCCACCTGCCACAGCGCAGGTGACAGAAGAGACACAAGTTTGATCCCTGGGTCGGGAAGATCCCCTGGAGGAGGGCATGGCAACCCGCTCTAGTATTCTTGCCTAGAGAATCTTGGACATGACTTTCTCTTGGATCAGTCTTTCTCTGATCCCCTCTAACCACGTGCACATGCTCTTCTTGTTGTTGTTGAGTTGCTAAGTTGTGTCCCACTCTTTCGTGACCCATGGATTGTAGCCTGCCAGATTCCTCCATCCATGGAATTTTCTAGACAAGAATACTGGAGTGGGTTGCCATTTCCTCTTCCAGGAAATCTTCCTGAGCCAGGGATCAAACCTGCATCTCCTGCGCTGACAGGCGGATTCTTTATCACCTGAGCAATGGGGGAAGGCCATGCACATGCTGTATCCCCTTGGAATCCCTGGGCTGTGAGAGGTGTAGAAAGAAAGCCTTTCCTCCAGATCTCCTGGCTTCATTTCAGATCAGTTGGCTGTAAGAAATCACACTGAACTGTGGTCGTCTGTGCTTAATTTGGAAGAGCACGAAGCATGTGTGCTGTGTGGTGCCCACATGGTATAAGAGTCTCCATGCCTAATACCGCCCTGCCCTGCCTTAGAAGCTTCCCCTGCAGACAATGGCCCTGCTTCCCTGACAGTTCCCAGGCGTGGGTGCCACTTTGTGTAAACATGGCTGCTTTTAGTGCCTGCAGAAGCTAAAGGATGACACATTAATAACAGCTGGAGGATCTCATTCAGATTCGGAGGAAAATATATGAAGGCTAGAGTCTGGTGATGTCCAAACATAAGAGAGTCTTTGTCTCATCTCATTAACAATCGGATACATTCTGAGTGCTTTTCTGGATGGTAAGAACCAGCGTTTCTGCTGGAAGGACCACATCATTCTTCTTCATGATAACCTACCCGTTTCTCAGCTCTCCTTTCACTTCCAACATTAATATGTCGGTCCTTTGGACTCCCTTGAGAACTGAAGTAGCTTGGTGGCTGGTCCCCGCGAGCTGGTGCAGAATTAGCAGTCCCTTGGTTGGCTTTGGAAACGTCTGGAGTATGCGGTCAGATGCTAACATCCTAGGCACTGGAAGCATAGGGCTTGGCCCGCCTGTCAGAAGGGAAGCACACTCCTGGGGAGCTCCCCAGGGAGAAGGGGTTGCCACTTTCACTTTTATTAGTGATTTTAATGAAAGGAGCCAAACTGCACCCTCCCAACTCTGCAGGGACAAAACCCTAATGCCGGCGAAAATGCCCTTGTTCATGAGCATGCTGAGACATTTTCCCTAGGATGAAGGTGGGGGACTTTTCCTGTGCAGGAGAAGGACAGCGTTTTCAAGAATTTGTATGTAGAACTTAGAATAAAAAACAAAATACACCAAAGGACTGTTCTTTTGAAACCCTGGCCTGCAGCATCTGATTATGGGCTGAGTTTGCAGCCTGCATGGCCAACCTGCAGAGCACAACTTAATTGCTAGCCCTCATCAGTGTTCGTTTCTTTAGCTCATCAGAGAAGTATTTACCACTATGGAAAGTGATTATACATGTAGCCTTCTAGAGCTCCGTGGAACAAGATGTCAATCTCAGATGGATTGATATGCCCTATGCTTTTTGCCTATGGTTATTTTTTTCCTTCTTGGTAACAGTTTTTTCACATATGCCAGCTTTTAGCTAGTGGGAAAGAAAATGATTTTCCCTTTCTGGCCAACTTGAGTAGAGGGTAGGGTTGGCTCCTTTTCTGGGGTTTATCATTATGGATCTGATGATGTGATCAATAAGGAGGTAATAACACCTCCATAGGCTAACAAAGTAGATAATTTGTACTTTCTTCCCTAAATTACCTTTCCACCACCTTTATATATTTCACAGTTAATTTTTCTGTAGGTTCATCCAAAGGCGATTGCCTGCTAGTTTGTCCCTTTCTTACTGAAGCAATGTGAATAATGAAATAACTGTCAGTTAAAGAAGATCCAGTTTCAGAAACAGCTGTTCAGTTGTTCATCATCTGGCAACTTAAAATGCGAAATATGAGGTGCTTGATCTTAAGATGCTCAGCATTGAGGAGAGAATGTGGAGAAAAGGGGACCCTTTTGTACTATTGGTGGGAATGTAAATTGGTATATTCACTGTGGAGAACGGAATGGAGGTTCCTTAAAAAACTAAGCATGGTGCTACCATGCTGAGTCACTTCAGTCATGTCCGACTCTATGCGACCCCATAGACGGCAGCCCACCAGGCTCCCCCGTCCCTGGGATTCTCCAGGCAAGAACACTGGAGTGGGTTGCCATTTCCTTCTCCAATGCGTGAAAGTGAAAAGTGAAAACGTAGCTGCTCAGTCGTGTCTGACTTGCAGCGACCCCAGGGACTGCAGCCTAAGGGGCTCCTCTGTCCGTGGGATTTTTCAGGCAAGAGTACTGGAGTGGGTTGCCGTTGCCTTCTCCGGTGCTACCATATGACCCAGCAAACCCATAGAGAAAGCCGCCATTCCAAAGACACATGCAACGCCGTGTTCATTGCAGCACTGTTTACAATAGCCAGACTCTGTATCAACCTAAATGCCTGTCAGTAGAGGACTGGATAAAGAAGGTGTGCTACATATACACAATGCAGTGTTACTGAGCCACAAAACGAGTGAAATTGGGTTATTTGTAGAGATGTGGATGGACCTAGAGGCCGTCATACAGAGTGAAGTAAGTCAGAAAGAGGAAAGCAAGTATTGTATGTTAACGCATACATGTGGAATCTGGAAAAATGGTAGAGATGATCTTATTTGCAGAGCAGAAATAGAGACACAGATATAGAGCACAAACAAACACGGATGCCAGGTGGGAAGAAGGAGGGCAGAGGGATGAATGGGATATTGGGAGTGACATATATACATACATGTATACCCTACTGATACTACGTATAAAACAGATAACTAATGTGGCCCTAGCGTACAGCCCAGGGAACTCTACTCAGTGCTCCGTGGTGACCTGAATGGGAAGGAAATCCAAGGAAGAGGGGACACATGAGTACATGTAGCTGATTGACTTTGCTGTACAGCCGAAACTGACATAACATTGTGAAACAACTGTATGCCAATAAAAATTAATAATAAACAATGTGGTAACATCGTTAATCCTGTGGGGCTTCAGGGTAATTTGAGAAGACTCGCAATCTGTACCCAGGGAAAGGCAGGTCTAGAAGGAGGCTTCACCAAGGAGTGAAACCTCTCAGGCAAGCGGGGTGGGCCAGCGAAGCTCCCGGAGCATTTTGGCATGGACATCTGTTTGCGTTTCTAACTCAAGGCCTTTTTATAGCATGTGTTCCTCTGCCAGGCCCTCCTCCAACTGCCTCCAATTTAAAAAAAAAAAAAAAAAAAAAATCAAGTCCCATCTAACTGAAATTATTGTTTGTTTGTGAGTTAGCGCTGGAAAAGCTTTATAGGACTATTTTCAACAAAGAAGGAGTTTTAAAACTCATTTTATCACTTGTCTTCAAATTATAAGCTGACTCTAGACAGTATCTAAAGTTCTTAAATCATTGAAAGGGTTTCAGTTATTTCACTCTTTCTTATAGGGCTCTTCTCTTCTTACTTCTTTCCCAGAATTGTGTTTTTAGAGCAAAGAGATGAAATTATCCAAAGTGTAATTTGCAATTTGCATCCTAGTGACAGTTGAGACAACACTAGCTAAACTGCTAAGAAAAAAGCAACCCGTGTCTTCTTGTAACGCCAGTGTTTACTGTTAGCATACCCTGCTTTCTGTTTCAGGGGGTACTAACATTGGAACTGGGGACTTTTCGGCCTGGCGCAAATCTGTAAAATTGGTAAATCACCTGTTACTTCACATTTTGAATGGGGCTTGTTAGACGAACTTGTTTGTGAGACCAGAAAAAACGTCCCTTCGTGTTTTGCTATTTTTGATTCTATAATGTGCGTTAATCAGTGCTGACATGGTGATAAAAGCTACTGTCACCTGTCCAACCTTCCTGATGTGCAGGGCGGATTGAGATGGAAAAGCTTAAATATATGGGAATGAGAGCAGAAGTGACAGAGCTTTGGGATAAAGTTCAGTATCACAGTAATCCAAGTCTATGCCCCGACCAGTAATGTTGAAGAAACTGAAGTTGAACAGTTCTATGAAAGACCTACAAGACCTTCTAGAACTAACACCCAAAAAAGATGTCTTTTTCATCATAGGGGACTAGAATGCAAAAGTAGGAAGTCAAGAAACACCTGGAGTAATAGGCAAGTTTGGCCTTGGAGTACAGAATGAAGCAGGGCAAAGGCTAATAGAGTTCTGCCAAGAGAACGCACTGGTCATAACAAACACCCTCTTCCAACAACATAAGAGAAGACTCTAACATGGATATTACCAGATGGTCAATACTGGAAGCAGATTGATTATATTGTTTGCAGCCCAAAGATGGAGAAGCTGTATACAGTCAGCAAAAACAAGACCGGGAGCTGACTGTGGCTCAGATCATGAATTCCTTATTGCCAAATTCAGACTTAAAATTGAAGAAAGTAGGGAAAACCATGGAGAAGGCAATGGCAACCCACTCCAGTACTCTTGCCTGGAAAATCCCATGGACAGAGGAGCCTGGAAGGCTGCAGTCCATGGGATCGCTGAGGGTTGGGCACGACTGAGTGACTTCACTTTCACTTTTCATTTTCTTTTTACAAAAAGGCAGAGAGTAAAGAGTATTGGTTAAGAATTCTGTAGTTTTTAGCACTGGGTCAGTTCTGATGAAGCTCTAGGAAAGGGAATTTATGTACAGGGTCTGACTCTAGGCCTCTTTATTATTATTATTATTAATAGCAGCAGTAATATTTTCTTGACGCTTGGGTACTGAGGTATGTAGCTGGAATCCATCCTCGTGTTCATAGGTGCATCTCTGGTAAGCATCTAATAAGCATAGGCTTTGCTGAATGAAGTAAAGGAAAACACAGCCCCCGTGGCACTGTTGTAACAGAAAGTGGGTTCGTGTGTCAGCTCCCTGCTGACGTTTGGAATCTTGCTGGGGGAGCTGTGTTTGCTTCTTTGTCTGCTGATTCTCCCACTGTCTCAGTCAACCCCACTGCAGCTCGATACCTTTTACTTCCTTCCCCCAATCCCCATCCCAGCCTCCCAGTCTTTTGGGGGCTGAACGGAATATAGTGTTTTTGTTTTTGTTTTCTTGGTGTGTGTGTGTGTGTTTAGCTGTGCCATGCAGCATGCATGATCTTAGTTCCCCGGCCAGGGATCGAACCCGTGCTCCCTGCGGTGGAAGCATGGAGTCTTCACCACTGGACCACCAGGGAAGTCCTTGGAATACAGTGTTAACCGTGCCTCTGAAGCATCTGCAGGTTCGATCCCTGGGTCGGGAAGATCCCCTGGAGAAGGAAATGGCAACCCACACTAGTATTCTTGCCTGGAAAATCCCATGGATGGAGGAGCCTGGCAGGCTACTGTCCACGGGGTCGCAAAGAGTCAGACACAACTGAGCGACTAACACTTCACTTCACTGAACCATCTGAGGGAAGGTGTGGGAAGGCCAGGGATAGAACAGAAGGCAAGGCAACAATAACAACAGCAGCAAAAGGGACGTGGGAGCTGGGGTACAGGAAATGGAGCACGGAGGACTTGGAGGGGGAGATTAAGAGAGTTGTGACCAGTGAAGTCGCTCAGTTGTGTCCGACTCTTTGCAACCCCAGGACTGTAGCCTACCAACTCCTCCATCTATGAAATTTTCCAGGCAAGAGTACTGGAGTGGGTTGCCATTTCTTTCTCCAGGGGATCTTCCCAACCCAGGGACTGAACCCAGATCTCCCGAATTACAGGCAGTTGCTTTACCGCCTGAGCCACCAGGGAAGCCCAAGAGAGTGGTCGGGGTAGGTAAGTCTCCCCAGCATCATCTGAACAGGTATCATGTGCCAGGCATGGTCATTTCTGTCTCACTAGTATCCTAAACAGTTATCATTATCATCCTTGTTATATTATTATTATTATTTTGATAGTGCCTTGTAGCTTGTGGGATCTTAGTTCCCTGACCAGGGGTTGAACCCCTGGCCTTGGGCAGTGTGTGTGAGCCCAGAGTTCCAACCACTGCACTGTGAGGGAATCCCTTATCCTCTTATTAGATAGGAGGCATCTGCAGCACAAAGGAAAGTCATTTTTCAGTTTCCCAGCCGCCCTTTCAGGGATCAAAGCACAGCAGTCTTGGCTCCTGTTCATACCCCTCACCATTACACTGGAGTCAACAAAGGGTGGGATGAAAATCACAACTAAAGGTGGAGATTTTTCAGTCTATTTCGCCTCTCCCAGCCTCTACTCTTGCATTAGTTTTCCATCTTCTCAAACCCAAGTACTCCTGTTCTTTCTGTTTTCGCATTCTCTCCATAATCGGTTGCCTTCCCTTTCAGTTCAGTTCAGTTGCTCAGTCGTGTCCGACTCTTTGTGACCCCATGAATTGCAGCATGCCAGGCCTCCCTGTCCATCACCAGCTCCTGGAGTCCACCCAAACTCATGTCCATTGTGTTGGTGATGCCATCCAACCATCTCATTCTCTGTCGTCTCCTTCTCCTCCTGCCCCCAATCTTTCCCAGCATCAGGCTCTTTTCAGATGATTCAGCTCTTCGCATCAGGTGGCCAAAGTATTTGAGTTTCAGCTTCAACATCAGTCCTTCCAATGAACACCCAGGACTGATCTCCTTTAGGATGGACTGGTTAGATCTCCTTGCAGTCCAAGGGATCTCAAGAGTCTTCCCCAAAACCACAGTTCAAAAGCATCAATTCTTCTGCGTTCAGCCTTCTTTAAAGTCCAGCTCTCACATCCATACATGACCACTGGAAAAACCATAACCTTGACTAGATGGACCTTTGTTGGCAAAGTAATGTCTCTGCTTTTTAACATGCTGTCTAGCTTGGTCATAACTTTACTTCCAAGGAGTAAGCGTCTTTTAATTTCATTGCTGGAATCACCATCTGCAGTGATTTTGGAGCCCCCCAAAATAAAGTCAGCCACTGTTTCCACTGTGTCCCCAGCTCTCTGCCACGAAGTGATAGTACTGGATGCCATGATCTTAGAAGACCAGATAGCTTCCCTTTATATAATCCAAAAGAATTTAAAAAATTATTTGAAGAAAGTATAGTGGACACCTAGAAACTGCTCGTTCCACGGGACGCTGGCAGTTTTAAAAATTGGAGTGCGCTTAAGATACAAAGGACCCTTGCTTGTGTGCTTACTCACTCAGTCGTGCCCTATTCTGTGATCCCATGGCAAGCCAGGCTTCTCTGTCCATGGCATTCTCCAGGCAACAATACTGGAGTGGGTACCCATTCCCTTCTTCCCCAGGTCTCCTGCATTGCAGGCAGATTCTTTACCATCTGAGCCACCCGGGAAGCCCACAAAGGACCCTTATCACCAAGTTTTTCCACCAATGGGAAAACAACTGTTGCCGTCTTCTTTTGTGCCATTTCATCCTCCCAGTGGCTGTGACCAATACAAGACTCTCCGTGGTTGCACTGAGTTCCTTTGGATGTCTTCCTGAGGGGTGGCCTGTTGCCTTTTGATGGAATTAAGCTATAATTGCTCCCAAACACTTCCAGAGATTTTCAGGCTCAGAGTATAGTAATGGCTCCTCCCCCAGCTCTCATACCACCTTATATCACAAAGCCTTGTGTTCTCAGAAAGAAAAATAGTGGCAGTTGTATTCGGCCAAAGGTGGAACCAGGAGCATAATACATTTTTCTGAAAAAGGTGTTAGCCAAAGCCCACTTTGATCCAGGCAGAGACCATCCAGTGACCGTGTCCCGCCGTCTCAGATTCTCCAGGGATGGATCTTTTTTTTTTTAATTAATTTTTCCACCCAAACTTTAAACTTTGTGTTTGGTATTGGGGTGTAGCTGGTTAACAAAGTTGTGGTAGTTTCAGATGAACAGTGAAGGGACACAGCTATACATAAACATCCACGGGCGGATCTTAATGTCAAAAAAATAAATGAAAAACCTTTTTATTTATTTATTTTTTGCCAAAGCACATGGCATACAAAATCTTAGTTCCCTGACCAGGGATTTGGGGACTGAACCTTCATCCCTTGCAATGGAAATTTGGAGTCTTATCCACTGGACTGCCAGAGAAGTCCCCCCTCTTATCTTTTAAAAGCTACCGGTTCTCACATTGTGCATTTCATTTGATCACTGCGAAGACAAATCAGTTCTAGCTTCCCTTAAAGATCTTGGTGGAATTTGCTGCAGCCACATGCCCACGTTGAAAAGCATAACTACTTTGTTCTTTTCTGGGTGCTATAGAATATAGCCAGTGAGAATACTGGCCAAATTAAAAAGAGTGAGGTTCACTGGATCGAGGCATTTTCCTTGCTGGATTAAGTCCATGACCTCTCACATGCACTGGAAGTCTTGGTTGGAAGTATGGTGGGGTAGTTTTGTCTTCTTTGTCGTCTTCTGCCCCTGAACTCAGAGGCTACGGCATGAACTTTTGACTCCAAAAGACACCTTCAGATTTCTGGCTGTGTTTGCAGACATCAGTATTGATTCTAACTTTGGGATATTTCTAGTCTTTGGGGCAATTGAGAATAACTACATTCCCTAGGTTTCTTTTCTATGTAATAGAATAAATGTTAGTGATGTGATTTGATCCAATGGGATTACTACAGAGTTTTGACCTTGTCTTCCTTGGTAGCCCAGTTGGTAAAGAGTCTGCCTGCAAGGCGGGAGACCAGGGTTCAATCCCTGGGTTGGGAAGATCCCCTGGAGAAGGAAATGGCAACCCAGTTAGGATTCTTGCCTGGAGAATCCCATGGACAGAGGAGCCTGGTGGGCTACAGTCCACGGGCTCACAAAGAGTCAGACATGACGGAATGACTAACACTTTTGACCTTAATTTTTGACTTGTATTTTTGTTCATGTTTCAACTAAGGTTTCTTGTTGTTGTCTTAGTTACCTAGATTTTAAATTCCATGAAGTTGGGAAACTTATTTTTCACATGTTTTCCCTTTGTGGAAAGGGAAGACTGATTTCTAAGTATTCTATAGAGATGGATGTGGGTAGTGGCTAAGGATATGACCTGTGAAATTTCCTTATTTTATGCAGATCTTGGCCTGACTACTAGCTAGCTGTGTGGCCTCAGGCAAATTCCTTAATATCTCTCGGCCCAGTTTTTCTGTCCTGTAAAATGAGGGTAACAAAGGAATGCTGAGAGACTTAAGTGAGATAATCCACCCAAAGTACCTGACAGTCAGCATTCAACATATTGGAACTCATATTACTCTTTTTATTCATTTTTTTTTAGCTTTTTAATAATAAACGGACACATGTAGAACAATGCAACGGTTTTCTGAATAGAGCAGCTAAAATAGTGAAATAAATCAAAACCTTATTATTCAAAGAGTAGTTGAAGAAAACAGATGTTAAGCCTAGAAAAAAGAAATACAGAAACTATGATAACTGTTTTCCAGTTATCTTGGGGGAACACACTCCTTCCATTATAAATTTATTTTAACTATCAGACCACATAAGGTTGGAAACGCATTACATTTGTTAGTAAAACTTAATCAATGCCTTTGTCTGAAGTATGTATGATTGTGAAATTTTAGGCAATGGAACTTGTACTCAAGACATGAGAATAATGAAGATGCTTAAACTGCCGTCTGTTCAGTTCCTCACTGGTGGAGTTCACATTTTAGTTGTAGAGTGCCTTTCTTCCAGGAACCTACATTTCTTTACCCTCAAAGCCTCATCGCTTCCCATAGTGTCCTGCTATGTTAATCCTGTTTTTTTTTTAACATTTAAAATCTGATCCCCAGTGTATGTTCCCTGGACCACCCTCACTGGCATCACTTGGGAGCTCCCAGAGAAATGCAGACTCAGGCCCCAACCCCAGACCTCCGGACTCACAGTCTGTTTTTTGTTTTGTTTTGGCCACGTGGCACGTGGAATCTTAGTTGCCTGACCCGGGGATCGAACCTGTGCTCCCTGCAGTGGAAGCATAGAGTCCTAACCAGTGGACCACTGGGGAATTTCCAGAGTCTGTGTTTTTAACAAGATCTCCTTATGATTCAAGTGTATGTTAAAATCTGAAAAGCATCTCTCAAGACACCAAAGTGAACTGTATTTGGAATCACATGGCAAGCAGATTTCCTGCCTAGTTGGGGTTTCGTAGCTTGTGCTGTTGAGAGAGCTGAGATGCCCAATCTTTCTCACAGTGCCCTCTGCCACCTTGGGGCTTCTGAGGATTCCTGTAGCTCGTGTTTCTCTTGTTAGGCTTTGTAGCTATGCCCCTGTGTGTTTTTGTCCCTTAATATTTTGTCCCTTTGATTTCTTCATGTGCTCTTGAACTTTTAAGCTTTTTATTTCTTACTTTTAATACGATATTTCAGTCGGTGACAATTTTATAGTCAGAGCCCACGTGGTACGTATTTAATAAAGTCTTATAAAGCACCGCTTGTTACGAAAAAAAGCGGATGTCCTTGAGATGAGTCTATAGGTAAAATATGGATGGAATTTGTGCCTCATCTGGGAACTGATGGAGAAGTATATTTTGGTCTGCTATAAAAGTTCCTGCCTCGAACTTCCTCTGTGCAATGAAGCCATGAAAAGCACAGGGAATTCGCAATTTGCTTCACTACTGAAAAGTGAAAGGAAATTTATGGGGTAATAGTGACATTGAGAAGAAGTAGTTCTCTAAGAGAACTGCATTTTTCATAGGTAACTGGAAACATTTCCAGCTTTTAAAATGAACAGATGTCTTTTTCTCCCGTGATTAGTAAGGTTTTGGAAATGAGTAGGAACAACTTGGTAGCGTTCCTGACATATATTTCAAACATTTTGGATCTACTTGTTAAGTACGATGTTTTAAAAGGCGCTGGCACTTGTATTTCTGCTACTCATAAGAATACATTCAGCAGTTCTTTTTTTTTTTCTTCAGCATTTCTGTAATTTGCAACAGTTTTGTAGAAATGAATGTGATCTGAAATGAGTGTTCTCAAATATGCTTTACCCACATAAGTAATTTTCGTTCTTTAGATTACATCTCTCTCTTTCTGGTTGTAACTGGATTTACTGGGGATAAGAATGAACATTGTCATTTTTCCCCCTAGGAATGATAAATGTAATTACAGTACTAAAAAAATCCTTTCCAGCTGAAGGCACAAACCATGAAGACTGTGGTTTAAGTCTTTGTAAATGTATTTTTCCCCCTTTTAAATCTAAGCCATACATTTATACTTGGTTGTGCTGTGCAGGTGTCCGATTTTAGAGTTTCCTTGACTTTGTGATCTCCCAGTTCTCAGGGATGCATCAGTCCAGTCCTGGGGGGAAAACTGCACTTTCAAATTCATTTTGACTTTTTAGTTTTGAAAACATTGTGCATTCTTCTCACCAGGATGACATGGTTATCATCAGTCTAGCATCTAGAAATAGTTTGACTTAGAGGAGATAAAAGTCAGTGGTCGCAAAAATAAAGAGATGGGAAGACAGAATGACAGACAGGGGGAGAGATCAGTGGGTATGACCACAGAGATGACACATTTTGCTAGACTCAACATTGTAATTGTTGCCCAGGAAGGTCTGAGGAAGGGCCACACACACGGCCCAGAGTCACCGGTCTCATGTGGTCAGCAGCCAAGGACCGCTCCAGCAAAGGCCGGGGAGAACTCTGGTCATCTGTTTCTCCATTTGGCCAGCTTTGATGGAGTCCTTCCCTGGGCTCAGGAATTACATTACAGCTGTAAGATTTAAGTGCTGGGGGGCAGGATAGTTCTTGCCATATTGTGTTGTCTTGAGCAGGTTTTCCTAACTTTGAATCTTCCCAAGAAGAAACCTTGGGTCTCTCTTGGATGTTGGTATAACGTGGTTTGTCTCAGCTTCAGCAGAGGGGCTGTGGCTCTCACTGGGTCTCAGTTTCTTTATCAGGAAGATGAGGAGTGCGCCATTAAACGACGTCAGTAGTGGCTTCCAGCTCAGATCCTTGGGATGTCACGTGGTTTGTTGAGGATAAAACAGCTCATGACAGTCCTGGAAGAGGCTGGCAAGCGCAGGCCTTCCTTACCCATCCGCGTTCCTTAAGCCGCAAATGTTCCAACAACAGCACCTCGAGGAAGCTGCCTGCTGAAGGTGAAGCTTCAGATCTCCAGTTGTCCTGATTGTCGAGAGGAGTGACAGACCTACACGGTGTATTAAAAAGCAGAGACATCACTTTGCCTCATGCTGGGAGGGATTGGGGGCAGGAGGAGCAGTGGGTGGCAGAGGATAAGATGGTTGGATGGCATCACCGACTCAGTGGACATGCGTTTGAGCAAACTCCAGGAGATAGTGAAGGACAGGGAATCCTGGTGTGCTGCAGTCCACGAGATTGCAAAGGGCTGGACATAACTTATCGACTGAGCGCCATCTCAGTCCTTGGCGCAGTGTACCGCACTTCCTTTAGTCAGGGGAATGGTAATTCCTTGAAATGAAACCCCATCCTCGAGTTTGCCCTGTGCCTTCACAAGAGCCAGATAGGCTGCACTGCCCTTAGAATGTGCGGGTTGTAACGCTGATTAAGTGAAAAACGTGTTGAGGCTGGCAAGGGATTTCTGGCATTGATGGATTAAAGCAGATTAGACAGCCTTTCAGGACACTTGTAATAAACTTACAGTATGTTAAAGACATTTAAGAAGAAGGATCGGAAGAAAATAAGGGAGTGGGAGCACATTATGGGTGCCTGAGAGAAAGTATTTCACTGAAGCTCAATTTTAGGTTGTCAGCTTGTGAATGGACCTCTTTGTATGTGTTTTCTTTGGTAGTTTTGATTAGTTGGGAATTAGAGACAGATTTTGGGCTTCCCTGGTGGCTCAAGGATGGTAAGGAGTCTGCTTGCAATACGGAGACCTGGGTTCGTTCGATCCCTGCGTCGGGAAGATTGCCTGGAGGGAGAGCATGGCAACCCCCTCCAGTATTCTGGCCTGGAGAACCCTCATGGACAGAGGAGCTTGGTGGGCTGCAGTCCGTGGGGTCGCAAAGAGTCCGACACGGCTGAGTGACTAAACACAGCACGGCACAGAGACACATTTTAGAGGAGTGCATTGTTATTGTCATTGTTTTATAGCAGTCTTTTGGTGGTAAGTTTCAATAAATGACACTGGTTTTGTTGGTTAAAAGTTGAAACAAATCTCCCTTATTTTTGATGTCTGTGATAATAAAGACTCAAGATTATAACCTTAGCACAGATCAGAGAGCTGTGAGAAAACAGTAAAAAAAATATATATCACTTTCATTATTAGGCATTGTGTATGAAATTAATAATCTCTCTCCTTCCCTATACAGGCTTCCCTGATTGCTCAGTTGGTAAACAATCTGCCTGCAATGCAGAAGGGTCCCCAGTTCGATTCCTGGGTTGGGAAGATCTGCTGGAGAAGGGATAGGCTACCTACTCCAGTATTCTTGGGCTTCCCTGGTACCTCAGCTGGTAAAGAATCTGCCTGCAGTGTAGGAGATCTGGGTTTGATCCCCGGGTTGGGAAGATCTCCTGGAGAAGGGAAAGTTTACCCACCTCTAGTATTCTGGCCTGGCAAATTCCATGGACTGTATAGTCCATGGGGTTGCAAAGAGTCAGATGTGACTGAATGACTTTCATTTCACTTCACTCACCTCCTTCCCTATGTCAATTGCTGAAATTAATCTTAGCATTTCTGTTTCATTTTTAGTACCACAGAGTAGTTAAGAATTGGTGGGGCTGTAATTATTAGTGCTATAGGGATATTTAAATATAATTTGATATGAGGAAATAAAAGGAATCTGCAAACTTGAGGCTGTGTTTTTCTCTTTGGGGGTAAATCTAGTCATATATCTCTGTTAGAATTGTAAATGCCGAGTTATTTGATCTTTCCTGGCTGACTTGTCTTGGAGAATTCACATTTACAACATGCTGTGTATGAAAGCGTGAAAACCAAAACCATACAGTTTCACTACCATCTGCAATCATGAAATGTTTTTTATGTACATAGTAAATCTGGGATTGATTATAGTAGATGATAGTGGTAGATACTGAAAGTGGTAGCAACTTTCAGAGATAAATGTTACCTATTACTCTGATTAAATGTTTTTGCTAGTTACATGATAAGTAATATATGTTTCCTTGTTATTTCTTCTGAGTTTCCTCAGAGATAGATTAACTTTCTTTTCACATATTTAAGATCTTAGCAGCATTTTCCCCACTTCTGCCCCACCTAGATTTTTATTACAAAATATGTCAAACATAGAGAAATAGAAAAAAAAATAGTACGTTGAACATACATTGAACATGCCTAGGTTCCTTAATTGTTAACCATTATGCTGTATTTGCTTTCTGTGTGTGTGTGTGTGTGTGTGTGAATGAATGTATACATACATGCATATTTTTTACTTAACAATTTGAGGTAAACAGGGGTAGGTGAACGTTATGATACTCACCCGCTACGTTAAGTATCTGCCTTCTAAAAATAAGGACATTCTCCTGCATAACCATGGTAATATTTCAAAATCTGAAAATTAACTATAATTGTCGCATGATTCTTGATAGCCGATCCATATTCACACCCCTCTCCCCTAGTTGTTTCCAGAATGTCTTCTATGAGTGTTTATTTTTTCAATGAACTAAGATCCAGTCAGCGTTCTTCACTGCAGTGGTATGGCCCTAAGGGCTTATTTTTTCTAGTCTATAAAAGCTCTCATATTCTTTTTCTACGACACTGCTGTTTTTAAGAGACCAGGCCACTTGCTGTGGAGAATGTTCCACACTGAGGATGTGTCTGATGGATTGTTTCCCTGTGGGCCATTCAGTTTTCTCTTGCTCCCATATTTCGTGCAAACTGGAAAAAGGTTGAAGGTTATTATTTCTTTTACTCTTTTTTTTGGGTAGGGAAGTGGTTAGGGGCTTCCCAGGGGGCACTGTGGTAAAGAACCCTCCCGCCAGTGCAGGAGATGGAAGGGACTTGGGTTCCGTCCCTGGATTGGGAAGATCCCCTGGAGGAGGGCATGGCAACCCACTCCAGCTTTCTTGCCTGAAGAATCCCATGGACAGAGGAGCCTGGCAGGATATAGTCCATGGGGTCGCACAGAGTTGGAAACGACTGAAGCGACTTAGCAGGCATGCATGGAGGAGATTAAGAAAACGTGAAGGTTGTTCAGAGTAAGTTTCCCTCACACCCAGGCCCCTGTACTGTTGAGTAGAATGGAGAATAATGGCTTCATTGAAAGATAATATATATATTTCTAGTCTTCAGTTGCTCCCACGTGAAGTGATAAGTAGATGTGTTTATCAGTGGATGTCCTAGCTTTCAGGAGTTGATGTGTGTCTTCTCTGAAGAGAGTTTTCTGTTGCCTGTGGCATTTTATTTTCTGTCAGTGCTCTGCCAGCTGTAGCTGTGAAAACACATGGACTTAACTTTCACTTGCCCTGTTTAGGCGAAGCTCCTTCCTGCATGGACATTCCAATTGGCTCTATGGCCTTAAAATGTCAAGTAAGTGTCCTTTTCTCTGTGCCCTGAAACTCAGCCTAAGCTTTGCTATAAATGGCAAAACTACTGAGTTGCTGTGGCTATAGGCCAAAGGCTGGAAATAATTTTAGGATCTAAAAACACAGTTTTCATATGAAAATGTTTATTTTATGGGATGTTGATAAGCATGCATGTATGCTATTCATTTTCATAATGAATTAGTTCCTTTTATTCAGTTGTAAGAATAAACCTTCATTAATATCTAATTCGTTGGAATGGAAATGATTCCAGTAGGGTTATGATGATTTCATTGTGACCTCCCTTCTGGAGAGGCATAATGAAATGGATACTTTAATCAAATTCGAAGAAAGATTCATCTGAATGTGCACTTGATCAATAGGAAAGGTGGCTTTCGGCTTTCACTTTTAAATATTATTTTCTCAGCGAGGGCTCCAGGCTAGGCCCCAGGTTCCAGAGGGAGTTAAGAAGGAAGTCAGGATATTACAGAGTTCTTAGTCTCCCAAACCTAATTAAATTTGAGTCCTTAGAAGCATGCATCTCTTTGGATTCATTTGGATGTGTGCTTCTAAGAGGGAATGTACAGAAAATTTAGAATATATTTATCATAAGTGAAATTCAGAATTAAGATTAGTAGTTTCATTCTTTAAGCTGATGTGTGTTAATCAATGGACAACTAAGCAAAACTCATTTTACAAGTTTTCATTTGGAATTTTCGCTTAAATGTCTGTTTCTTAAGTATGAAGTCACAAAGCCATTTCATTTCCATTTCCTTCTTATAAATTAGCAAGTGTATTTTATATATATATATATATAAAATTGAGTTCTTAGAGCTGAACGGGGCCAGAGAAAACCAGCAGGGCAAGACCCTTTCCTTTAGGCAAGTAATATATTAATTCCTATTCCCAGGTAAGAATTTGAAAGCAAATGTCCTTTGAAAAAAATGAAGGAGCACAGGGGACTACAGTCTGGGTTGTCTTCTTTTATTGCACTTTTTCTTCTCTAAGAATACTTGTATTTTCCATTCAATCATTAGGCTAACATCAAGGAAAATAATATTGACAGTTTGAGAGACTAGAGGAGTTCAGTCATCTGTTTGCAGCATAAGTCTTCTCTGTGGAGTCCTTCTTGAACTTTGGATGGAATTTGGTGAAAAATGGATTTTTCAGCCTGATTTTTAAGGCTTCCCCAGCATGTTGTGGTATTTGAATCAAAAATAGACTCTTGTTTTAAAAACTGTCGGAATAGGCACAGTTTCCACCCAGCTGGGCTGTTCGTGGCCCAGTCCTTGTTTTGAATGCAGCAGTGCAGTGATGAGGCCCCTCAAAACTTTCGACTGGTGTGCACCCTTTGGATGGACATTTTTTTCTGGTATTAAAGAAATTTTTTTTTTAAATTTTTTGTTGGATAAATTTTTTAAGAGTATCATCGATTTCGTCAAAGCCTCACATAAATGGAGAATGAAGGTCTCCTGATTTGGGTTGCTAATTTATATTATCAACAGGAGTGTTTCTGTTTCAGAGTGAGCCACAGCTCAGAGGCAGCAGTTTTAGGGAGATTGTATCCTCAGTTAATCACTTGGCGATGGTGGTTTAGTCACTAAGTCACGTCTGACTCTTTGCGACTGCATGGATTGTAGCCCGCCAGGTTCCTCTGTCCATGGGATTTTCCAGGCAAGAATACTTTCCTCTGGGGGATCTTCCTGACCCAGGGATCGAACCTGGGTCTCCTGCATTGGAGGTGGATTCTTTAGTGACTGAGCCACAGTTAATCACTTAGGGAGTTGAAAATGTGATGGCTGCAATGTGTCCCGGTGGTCCATGGCACTTTGTTGTTCTCTCTCTTTCACTCCTGGATTTACCCTTCCAGTTCAGAATAGGCAGGACATGGCAGGGAAGAGCTCTGTTACTTGCTCTGTACCTTGAGGGACACTGTGCCCTCTGTAGGGACATGAGGGTTCCCTGTGACAGTCAGTGCAGGACTTTGGAGTCACTGTGATCTGGATATTTTAATCCTCAAAGTCTCATTTTCTTTTCTATAAAAGGAGATTAAATTGTTAGAGTATATCAAGCATTGAGCAAATATGCTACAAATGGAACTTAACATTACTCTCCATTGACATTTGTCAGTTTTATTATTCAAAACCACTCATTCGATCACATCCTTCCCCTTCCCAATCCCTGGTCTTAGAGCTGAAGAACCTTTGGTGACTCCCTCCTGAATGTGGGCTAAAGTTCAAACTCCTTTGTGGGTCCTGTGAGGCTCCCTGTGATCTGGCCCTATTCAGCTTTTCTAAACTCAGACTCCCCTTCCTGCTTGCATTGGACCAGTTGTGCTGAACACGAAGCTGGATTTCTGGCTTCCATAAGTCTGTGTCTTTTCTCCACCTGAAGTTCCCTCATCACTTGAGTTCTCATGCCCGCAGCCCCCCGCCCCACCATCCTAAGGCTAACTCTAACCACTGATCCCTAACCCCTAACCTGCAATCCTGTCCCTCTCCATGCCATCTCCTCAAATTCCCTAGTCCTTTTTGAGACTTGTGCCCCCAAATAGCCTTTCTTGTTTCCTTCCAAATTGCAAATACTGTCATCCTTCTCTGAATTGCTAACTCTATATTTATAGCTCTCTTAAAAACCCTCGGAAAGTTTATTTAGAATTCAAGTCATTAGAAAAATTAAACAATGTTCTGGACTTCCATTTATGTAATATGAAAGTTTATCAATGTATTTTCAAACACTTTTCAATGAGAATTGAAACAACAATGTTTGTTTTTCCTTTAGGGGTTTACTTTAGGGGTTTGCTTTATTTACTTATTTTTTCATCCTTCTAAGACCTGAATTTGATGAGACAGATGTAGTTAAGTGGAAGATGCCATTCTTCAAACATTTCTGGGAATCTCAGTCCTTGGTAGCTGACTAGGTCATGCTCAAAATAGAAAGGCAGAAATGAAAAATCTACCCAGAGAGTTGCTGGATCTTAGAGCCAGGAGAAACCAAAGTGACTTTTGTGAATCATTATTGTGGTCTGAATTAAGCATAACCTCATATGAGTGAGGCCGTGTTCTGAAGAAATTGGTTCTGCCGGTTGATCCAAATGGCTAGTTTTTCTGGTGCTGCCTTGTGAACCAGCGGGCACACCTGTGTTTTTGCAGGGGCCCCCTGAGGCCTGCTGCCCTGCCAGGAACCTGACCCTGGTGAGGACCATTCTGTAGCTGGTGAGGCCCTGAGGTCAGGCCAGTGCTGCCACTGTATCGAGTCTAGGGAGCATGGGATTTCCTTGTTGTGCTTAGTGGCTCAGCCATGTCTGACTCTTTGCAACCCCCTGGACTGTAGCCCGCCAGGCTTCTCTGTCCGTGGAGATTCGCCAGGCAATACTGGAGTGGGTTGCCATGCCCTCCTCCAGGGGATTTTCCCAACCCGGGGATCAAACCCAGGTCTCCTGCGTTGCAGGCGGATTCTTTACCATCTGAACCACCAGGGAAGCATGGGATTTCCTTGGGAAAGCATATATCACTCCCAACTCCTTCTGCTTCTACTCCTGCCCTTTTGAAATTTAAACTCACCTTGCTCTGATTTTGTGCTTGTTTATTGTTGTAGTTTTGATTCAGTTGGCTCACCATAATGATTAGGTATTTTTATCTTTTATTGCACATACCTCATATTATTGCTTTTGATTTATTTACATATTAAAGGTTTGTGGCAACCCTGCTTCGAGAAAAATCTATGAGCACTACTTTTAGCATTTGTTCCTTTGTGTTTTTGTGTCACATTTTGGTAATTCTCACTGTATTTAAAACTTTTTGTTATTATTATGTTTGTTATGGTGATCAGTGATCTTTGATGTTACTATTGCAAAAAGATTTTTACTCGCTGAAGTCTCAGATAATGGTTATAATTTTTTAGCAATAAATTATTTTAAATTAAGTTATGCACATTTTTGCTAAGTCACTTCAGTCATATCTGACTCTGTGCGACCCCATAGACGGCAGCCCACCAGGCTCCCCCGTCCCTGGGATTCTCCAGGCAGGAACACTGGAGTGGGTTGCCATTTTCTTTTCCAATGCATGAAAGTGAAAACTGAAAGTGAAGTCGCTCGGTCGTGTCCGACTCTTTGCAACCCCATGGACTGCAGCCCACCAGGCTCCTCTGCCCATGGGATTTTCCAGGCAAGAGCACTGGAGTGGGGTGCCGATGCACATTTTTAAGACAGTGCTATTTCACACTTACTAGACTACAGGATAGTATAAACATAATTTTTGTGTGCACTGGGAAGACAAAAAACTTGTGAGTTTTGTGGTATGTGCTTTATTGTACTGGTCTGGAATTGAATCCCACATGTCCCTTAGAGATATGCCTGTATAAAGCTAATTTTAATTTGACATGGTAAAATATAAAGATATTATGAATTAAGTAGTATAACTTCAAATGATATAGAATTTGGAATGCTAAGATCATCATTATCTAACCCACTTATAGTATTTACCATATGACAGGAACAGTTTTAAATGTTTTACATATTTAGTTTGCCCATTTAATTCTCACACTAACCCATGAAGTCATGGCTATTAGTATCTTCACGGAAGCACAGAGTTTAATTAACCTGAGCAAGATCACACAGCCAGCAAATGGCGGCGTTGTCATTTAAACCTAGGCAGTCTGACTCCAGGAAGCAAGTCAAGACCTTCATCGTCTTTCCTTTCTTACTGTTTGGCACTGGACCCCTCCTTCATTTCAGGGAAAAAAGTGGAAAGTCTGCATTTAACAGTTAAGCAAAATTAGCACAGGATGTGGTAAATTTCCAAGCTAATAGGGAATTGTTCAAGAAGTATATTTATGGATGAGGCTTTTAAGAAAGTCATAGGATGAGTATGGGACCCTTGTTATCTGACATGTCCTACTTACCCAGAGAAAAATTTAGTGAAGGGATCCTTATGGAATAGCAAGTGATTTTTAAAAAATCTCCCCAGAGAAGTAAAGACCCTTTGATTTAAAGCCACTATTGCGCTCTCTCCTTGAGGCTGAGAATGCTTAGGGCCATGGGCCAGGTAGAGGGAGAGCTGACTTCCAGCAGAGTTTACAGGAGAATTTAATATGTCAAGTTTCTTGAGTTGACTGAATTAGTCCATAGGACTTCATAAGTGACTGCTTCCCTTAGCTTTGATGAATAATAAAGTCACCAAATCATGCAGCTACCCATTCTAAAAAAGACACCCCTACTTTCAAGTTGGCACCTTTTAGAAATAAAACACATCTTGTCTGAAACGTGAAGACTGTAATAAGATCAAATAACAAGGGTGTCATTTCGGAAAACCTGTTTGCCTCTAGGTTCTGTGGCTACCCAGTCCACAGCGGGCAAGAAAGTCTCATGAACAGATTTTATCTGAGTCCCATTCATACTGTTTTCAGTACTGCTGCATTAACTTCCTCTAGCTGTGCAGTTTCTGAGTTTTCTCCCAACCTTATTCTAAACTTGCAGTCTTCATTTAATTACAGTCTTCATGATGGTTATATTTTTAGGTTTGCTCCCCCCGCCCCTGCCCAGTTCACTGTAGGTTTAATATATCGTCTCTTATATCATCTCTGATCTTTTCTAGTTGTGTTCTCTCATCTCCCCCAGCCTCTATAAGAACCATATAACCACATTCCCTTGTGGCAGATGGGAGTGAACGGAACAGTGGATTACACGTTTTCTCTCTCTGAGGAGCAAAGAGGATGACTAGGCCTGGTACCGGCTGTGAGGAGGAGCCGTAGCTTTCCCCATGATTGTGCTGCCTGTAAGGCTGCCTCCAGTTGTGAAATATACTCACTCCCTCTCGAAAGACCCGCTTTGTGTCTCCATCCCATTTCTGGATTCTGGTCCAGGTTGTGTCTGTCTCCACATTGCACGCACGGATTAGGTAGGAAGCAACTGGGATCCGCTTTTAGATTCGAGTCAGCATTTTCACCTAGGACGCGGGATGGCTGTAAACCAGCCCTTGTTATTCTCTGAGGTTTATTACTGACATCCGTTCTGCCTGAACATCCCGACAGCTGGTGCCGAAGCCACATGTGCACTTGAAACTTCCACCTACCTTTTTGCTTTAGATGTAATTTTAGATTTCGTTTGTTTTTAATGGTGAACTCAGGAGAGAAAGCGGGGTTCCTGCTATGACTCAAGGTGAATTCCTGTGTCCAAATTCTATATTTCTGGAGTGTTTACACCTGACAGGGATTGACTCAAGGAAACAAAAAGAACAGGAAAAGCCCTAGGCACATACTGGTTGACCCAGACACGGAATTTTGCTGGTGACTGGCAAAATCGTGAAAGCTAAACTATGGCTCAACATTTTTTTCTTTGAATATTTTATGTGGGAAAGGGGATGTTAAAGGTGGGAAAGTAAGAATAAGCATGTCCTTAAAATAGTAAATCATCACTTTGATGCTCAAAAGCTTTTTTATTTTTATTATTTTAAAAAATTTAAAATTTTTACTTATTTATTTTTTTACTTTACAATATTGTATTGGTTTTGCCATACATCAAAATGAATCTGCCACAGGTGTACACGTCAAAAGCTTTTTTAAAGTGGATAATCAACAGGGACCTACTGTGCACATAGGGAGCTCTGCTCAGGGTTGTGTGGCAGCCTGGACGGGAGGTTTGGGGGAGAATGGAAACTTGTCTGTGTATGGCTGAGTCCCTTCGCCGTCCACCTGAAACTGTCACAACATTGTCTGCTATCCTGCTCCACTCCAGTATAAAATAAAAAGCTTAAAAAAGATTTTCTAGTTGTGATGTGAATAAGTCTTTAAACAACTTTAGAAAAGACTCTCAAAACCAGCGTAACTTCTCCCATGAGGTGTGTCAAATTGTGGACTATTAGAAACAGGATGTCATTTTCTCCTTCTAGGCTTTTTGAGAGACTTTATCTTCTCCTGACCAGTGAATTATTAGATTCCACAGGAATAGAATGAAGGGGAATTTTGTTTGAAGAAAAGACTTTAAAGAAGTAACGGGTTTTGAGATTTTTAAAAAGCGGAAGTTTTGGAGTGCCGGGCTTCCTTTTTTAGTGTGACTGGAAGGGGCGGAGCTGAGAATTAAATGGTGGTGATGGGGGCAGGGGTGTTGAAGTGAAAGTGAAAGTTGCTCAGTGGTCTTGGCGACCCGTTCTCCAGGCCAGAATACTGGAGTGGGTAGCCTTTCCCTTCTCCAGGGGATCTTCCCACCCCAGGGATCGAACCAGGTCTCCCTCATTGCAGGCAGATTCTTTGCCAACTGAGCCACAAGGGAAGCCCAGGGGCATTGAGACAGAAGCATGGGGTTTCTTTTCTGAAGAAAAGTCTTGAGTTCTTATGTTTATTGGGCTGGTGAATTTTATACTTTCCCTGCAGCTCTGAAGAAATAACTGTGACCCTCATGAATTCCCAGAGCACCTGGGACATGTCTTATGCCCCCTGAAAATTTTTAGCCTCAGAGGCAGCACAGTTTGGTGCAGTCTGGTACGACAATGCTCAGTTTAGAGTCATTACTTCTCCGGAGAGATGAAAAATCGTGTGTTATTTTGCAAGGAGCCTGTATTGGTTCTGTCTGTTGTAGGTTCCCCCCCCCCCCTTTTTTTTGATGGAAGACACGTGGTTGGCTGTGAAGAGTAAATAGGAAAAAACTGGGCATCTTTTAATCTTGAGTTTTGTCTTAAGCATATGTATGGAAATGAAATATCCCAAACGACAGAGATATCTTTGTTGGAGTGTGAAAGAACGCCAGCGAATTCTAACTGGGAGTTATTTTCAGAGGAAACTTTGAAGCATGAATAGACAAAGGGAGTGATTTTGAGGGTGTGCCTGCTGGAGACGGTGGGAAATCCCGTTGTGGGCAGACAGGCGGCTGGTGACTGGATCAGAGTCCCTCGATGTGGTGGCGTTAGATGCTGGTGAGCAGACTGTTAGGTCCAGTGATCGGTGCTTTGCTTGGCCTGCTGAACTTGGGGGAACCAGGGGAGCATTGTCACGGCCTCTGGCAGGCAGTCACGTGTGTGAAGTATATGCAGATCAGAGCACCTGAATTTTCAGATGACTTTCAAATATATTTATTTATCTGTTTGGCTGTGCTGGGTCTTAGTTGCATCATGTGGGGGTCTCTAGTTTCTGCACGCCAACTCTTAGTCGCGGCATGCAGGACCTGGTTCCCAGACCAGGGACTGAATCCCAGGCCCTTTCCACTGGGAGTCCAGAGTCTTAGCCACTGAACTACAAGGGAAGTCCTTCAAATGACTTTTAAAACGGCCACCATTAATATGTTGAAAGACTTTGTATTTATCACCGGAAATCTAGAAACGTTCCTAAGTTGGCTGATACAGTTGTTACTGTTGTTCAGCCGCTCAGCCGTTGTTCAGCCGCTCAGCCGTGTCCGACTCTTTTTTCGACCCCATGGACTGTAGCCAGCCAGGCTTCTCCGTCCATGGGGATTCTCCAGGCAGGAACACTGAGGTGGGTTGCCATTTTCTGCTCCAGGGGATCTTCCCGACCCAGGGATCAAATCCTCATCACCTGCACTGGCAGGTGGATTCTTTGCCAGTGAGCCACCAGGGAAGCCTGGCTAATAAAGTGGGTGCTCCTTAGTCAAGGATTCTGTCTTTGTGAATTCTCCTGCTTGCTGAGATTATTCATTGTCCCCAAATCTGTACTCCAAAATAGTGCTTTTGGCTGTGATTTCAGTGGTAAGGAATCAGCATCATATATCAGATAAATTAAACCAAATCACATATAAAACAAGATGAGTTGACTAAAATGTGATGCCCAGAGATGTGATATTCAAGGAGCCTAGTCCTTCTGAGTCCTCCAGTAACAATAGCTTGGTGTTTGGTTATTCAGTGTTCAAGGTAATTTTTCTAGAACAGAGCTACCACACATACTGAGGATATATGTAGGAGCTCCTCTCGTTCCCCTGCTGCCCTGTTAATTCTAAAATTTATATGAATGCAGTCCGATCATAAACCATATGACCTCATCAACAGCACCCAAAGTTCTGGGAACCTCCAGGAGGTTCTTTTTTGATGTGGACCATTTAGAGAAGCTTGTTTATTTGTTTGGCTTTGTCGGGTATCAGTTGCATCATGCGGGATGTTCGTTGCATCATGTGGGAGCTTTCATTGTCACACACAGACTCTCTAGTCCAGGTTCTTGGGTTCGGTAGTTGCGGCACTTGGACTTAGTTGCTCCGAGGCATGCAGGATTTTAGATCCCTAGCCAGAGATCTAACCCGTGTCCCCTGCATTGCACGGAGATTCCTAACCACTGGGCAACCAGGCAAGTCCCTCTGCAGGGCTCTTGATTCCACTTTATAGTCGGTCTAGCACTGTAAGTGTGGATAGATGTTGTGTGCTGGTTCGGAACGACAGGTTTGGTAAAATCACAATAGAATTCCAACTTCACAGTTTTTGAGGCAGTTTCAAAGTCAGTATCTTGTGCCTTCTTTCCTGCCCAGTTTCCAGAAACACCGCTGTATCTTTATGTGTAAAATGGCCTCATCTGAGCATCTCTGGTGTGGTTTCCTCTGGTTGTCTTGCAGCCATGGTTCCCCAATTCAGTGTACAATCAGAGTAAAAATAGGCAAAACAGAAACTTGTCTGTCTAGGGGAGGGAGATGGTTGCATATTTTTGGAAGCTTTTGCATCTGAATGGTGATATGCTACCAGCTCTTAAAAGAAACTGATTTCAGAAAATTCAAGGGAAAAAGTGGTCTGCCTTTTTAGCCTCCCTAGGACTTCTTCTTTCATAGTCTCACACCCCATTCCCACCCCCAAAATAAAAAAAAAAAAAGGAAAGACATAAAACAGCCCTTTTCTGTGTTTTGAGGAAATGGTTTTGTGAGCCTGTTTGGTTAGACAATGAATTAAAGACTCAGAACTTCCTGGATGGGCTTTTGGGAAAGGAAGTGTGTGCAGCTGTGAAGCCTGAGGTTTGGCGCGCCTCAGGACCCTTGAAAAGTTATTCTCTGTGCCCAGAATCATGGGTAACACTGTGGGGCACAAAGCCCCCAGAGATTATATGTATATATATTTATTTAAACTGGGTAAAATACATTAAAAAATTACCATCTTAACTATCTTAAGTGTACAGCTCAGCAGTGCTAAGTAAGTTCATGTTGTCATGCCACCAGTCTCCAAAATTCTTTTCATCTTGCAAAATTGAATCTCTGTAGCCATTAATGCTGCATTCTCCTCGGCTTCCGAGGTAGCTCAGTGGTAGAGAATCCACCTGCCAGTGCAGGAGACACAAGAGACATAGGTTCCATCCCTGGGTCAGGAAGATTCCCTGCAGAAGGAAGTGGCAACCCACTCTAGTATTCTTGATTGGAAAATGCCATGGACAGAGGAGCCTATAATCCATGGGGTCAGAAAGAGTCAGACACGACTGAGCAACTAAGCTGATAGACACGCTCCAGTCTGCCCACCTCTCCAACCTAAGAAATCAGCGTGTACTTTGTGTCTGTGTAAATCTGACTTCTCTATAGATGCCTCATGTAAGTGAAATCATACAGTATTTTCTTGTGACTGGCTTATTTCATGTAGCACAATGCCTTCAAGAGTCATCCAAGTTGGAGCATGTGTCAGAATCTTCTTCCTTTTTAAGACTGGGTAATATTCTTTGGAAGGAATGATGCTAAAGCTGAAACTCCAGTACTTTGGCCACCTCATGCGAAGGTTGACTCATTGGAAAAGACTCTGATGCTGGGAGGGATTGGGGGCAGGAGGAGAAGGGGACGACAGAGGATGAGATGGCTGGATGGCATCACGGACTCGATGGACGTGAGTCTGAGTGAACTCCAGGAGTTGGTGATGGATAGGGAGGCCTGGCGTGCTGGGATTCATGGGGTCGCAAAGAGTCGGACACAACTGAGCGACTGAACTGAACTGAATATTTCCTTAGCTAGGTACACTACATTTTGTTTGTCTTTCATCTGCTGATGGACGCTTGAGTTGCTGCCACGTTTTGGGTCTTATGAATAATGCTGCTATGAATATGAATGTACAAATATCTGTGTGAATCTCTGCTTTCATTTCTTTGGTAGAATTGCTGGGTCATATAATGATTCTTTTTTTGGCTTTCTGTGGAACTAGCATGCCGTTTTCCATCGTGGCTGCCCCCACCAGCGGTGCTCAATTGTTCCAGTTTCTCAGCATCTTTGCCAACATGTGTTATTTTCTGTTTTTGATTTGCATTTCCCTAATAATTAGTGATGTTGAGCATGTTTTCATGTATTCGTTTGACCACTTGTGTATCTTCTTTGGAGAAATGTCCATTTGCCTATTTCTTAATCGGTTTGTTGTGTTTGTTGTTGAGTTGTAGTTTTATTTGTTTAATATATTCCGAGTATTAACCCTTTGCAGATCAATGAATATGACATTTTCTCTCATCTCCTGGGTTGCCTTTTCATTCTGTTAATAGTATACTTTGAGGTAAGAAAGTTTTTGATTTTGATGAAGTACAGTGTACCTATTTTTTTCCTTTGGTTTCCAGGGATTTTGGTGTCATATTGAAGAAATCATTGCCAGATCCAATGTCATGAAGGTTTTCTCCTATGTAGGGTAAAAATGAGCCTGATAGAACCAGGTTACCTTGTACTACCGGGAAACTGTGACTGTTACCGAGTAGATGGTCAGTAAACTTCTATAAAACGAATGCTAGTGACCATGAAGTCAGTTGAGCTCTGTTGTCATGGAGAACATATTGAAGTTGGAAAAGATTTAGGATTTTTTTTTTTTTTTTTAACTCCTTGGCTATCTCAAAAACATAAAGATGTTCACTTTAACTATTGAAAGGCACACGTTTAATAGATTTAAAAGAGAATTTTAGTAAACGGATGCCAGCATTTCCCAAGGCTTCCCTGTGGCTCAGATGGTAAAGAATCTGCCTGCAATGCAGGAGACCCGGGTTGGATCCCTGGGACGTGAAGAGCCCCTGGAGAAGGGAATGGCTACCCACTCCAGTATGCTTGCCTAGAGAACCCCATGGACAGAGGAGCCTGGGGGGCCACATTGCATGGGGTCGCACAGAGTCAGACATGACTGGGCGAATGACAGACACATAGTTATAAGTGTAACCCAATGTTAAATGTGTTAATTATGTTAAATGTGTTAGTTACATTAAATATAAAATATGTCGATGCTTCAGAAAATTATTCCCTCCTGCTTCCCCACACTAGGACATTGCCCGTGTGATGTTTATCTCTGGCATTCCCAGGGGGCCGGCTTCATGCTTTTCTTCAGCATGCATTGCCTGCACCACCAGACTCTTAAACGGAGAAGCATAAACATTTGTTTTCTAGTAATATCTTTATGGTTTGGGAATGTGGCTTCCTGCCTTTTAAAACTTGATGTGATCCTTTGTGTGTGCTTTCTGAACACCTGCATTTGAAATCTTTCAGGTGGTTTGCAATAGTTTTCTCAGATAGTTGGATTCCATCGAGCCAAGGATAATAGAGAGTCCAGACTGAACTGTATGGTCAGCCCTTCTAAGGAAGTATTTCATTCATTTTTGTTTGCCATTTCTTGGGTCTCTTTTGCTGCTTTTACCCCAAGTTGAGTTTTCTAAGCTGTCATTTTATGTCCTGACCAGTCTCACACACAAGTGACCCTGAAGTATTTGTTGTAGTGCACACAGGTCTTCTGAGGATATGCGTTTTCATTTTCTTTACATAACATGCCGGTCACTGAATTGATTTATCTTGTCATACAGTTTGACAGAACTGAGTGCTGGCACCGTAGACCTTTGCTATGCATATTCTACAGCAGTAGCCTGTCTTTTTGCAGGTGACTGACAGCCTGTTGCTGTCGGAGGCTGTCAGCCCCTTAAAGCACTTTGATTGTCGACATCATGCTGGCTCTGGCTGTACATTCATTTTTACCTGTGCAGGCGCTGCTCCACAAGAGATGGGACTCTCAGAGCAGATTGGACTTTCCATAGAAACAGCTTTATACCTGGGGGCAAGGGCAGTGTTCCCAGAGGAAGACTCAGCAGGAAGGAGATCACATGTCAGCCCACTCCAGCCCTCCAAAGCCTAGTTCCTGGCCACTAGGAATTCCATGCGTCACCTGCAGTCATCTGTAATTGCCTACGATCATTTACTTTGTGGATGCTCTGAGCAGAGGTGCTGTGTTTCTGGTTTCTCTGTCATCAGCAATCCTTAGCACGGTGACTTGGGTGGAGAAAATGCATCAGCCTCACATCTGGTAGAGTCTCTTCGTTCTCCATCTTCTTTTTCCTCAGTGCTATTTCTTCCTCCCTGCAGAAAACAGAATTATGTACAGTAAGAAATAATGTGAAATGACCTGGGGGGCGACTTATTTGGGAGATGGAGACTGCTTGTATGTGAAAGCTTATGTTTGAGGCATACTGGGGCAAAAGACCCTTATAAATTAAGACAAAGTAAGATTAGAAACATTTTAAAATGCAGTAGTGAATACAGGAGAATGGTTAATAGTTATCTCATTGATTGTAGGTAAATAGAGGCTTTTAAAAAGTTAAATGACCTGTCCCTTAAGGTTTATTCAGTGTCCTCTTGCAATCTGAATTTTCTTATCCCATCTTTTTGAATCCAGGTGGGGCTTGGCTCCATATCAGTTCAGTTCAGTCGCTCAGTTGTATCCGACTCTTTGCGACCCCGTGAATCCATATGAAGTATCATAAAACATTAAATGAATTAAGCCTTAGATTAATAAGGCTAGTTGGATTTCCATAGCAGTGTTCAGGTGGCCCACCATCCAGTACTGTCAAGCCCAGCCCTGCTGAGTTTGTTTTCCTCTGTGAAGATCCGGTAGGACTGTCATGCTGTGTGGGGCTGGACCATGGAGTGGCAGGTTCCTGGCGAGGTCACCAAGGCTGGGACATCAGGGCCATAAGCGAGGCTTGCATCATGGCCTCAGCACTGCTCCAACTCTTGAAATCCAGCTCTGAGTCAGAGTTTTCATCTACTTTCTTTTTTCCTAGGAGGAAAGAGTCTGTTAGATAAACCTGGGAATTGATAGCTGGTGTGCTGTATTTGAATTTGTAGGTTGGATGTTTTATGTTGACCAGTTTGCACCAATGTCGTGTAAATTAGAGATGATGGATCCAGCTGTGGTTTAATGGTGACTGCTCCTGAATGTGGATTCAAAAGATCAGAATTTGTGTCTCATTTCTTTCTTTTTTTGTGTGTGTGTGTGTGTCTCATTTCTTTCTGTTCTAGCTGTGTAGCCTTGAGGAAGGGTTAACCTCTTCACTCCTTAAAGGTGTCAGGAAGATGAAATGTGACTAGTACTGCTGAACCTATACTAGTTAATTTGAATCAAATGAATTTGGGGATCAAATTGAGTAGAGCCTGGATTCCGGATGTGGGAAGTCTTTGAAGATGATCTAGTTTCAGTGTGTAACTGAGAGTCAGAGAAATTTAATTGTGTTTCCTCTGTTTACTCTGTCAATGGTGGTGTCATGATTACCACCCAGAACACATTTACTCTGGGACGAGGTGTCCGCTCAGGGTTAAGAGTGTGGGTCTTGGATTGGTCTACCAAGGATCTGAATTATCCCCTCAGTTTACTGTGTCTGGAACCTTAGGCAGGCTACTTACTTCTTGTACTTAGTCTTCCTGTGAGGTTAAATAGAAGTAAGAATAATTTTTTTAAAAAGAAAATTCATATGCATGTGATGAAGATTGAATGAGATAAATTTATGCAAAGCTCTCAGCACTATGACAGCACCCAGAAAGCATTCAGTATCATTATTGTTTCTCAATCAAAGGACATTACTGTTGTCCCTCAGTCTGCTTCTCTGGATACTAGGCTGAAATTGTGCATTATCAGAAGGTTGGTTATTGATAGGCATTGCTCAGTACTTTAATAATAAGTAAGTAAATTTAAATAAATTTAAATAGTCTTATCTTGATGAATAAATGGCTGTTTTTTGTTGTTGTTGTTTTTTGACCATCCTGGGTCTTCATTGGGGTGCACAGGCTTTTCTCGAGTTGTGGCACATAGGCTTAGTTGCCCTGAGGAATATGAGATCTTATTAATAGTTTCCCAACCGGGGATTGAACCCATGTCCTCTGCGTTGCAAGGTCGATTCTTAACCACTGGACCACAGGGAAGTCCCTAAACGGCTGTATTTTTGTAACAGAATGTCTGCATTCTGCAGCTCCATCTTTTAAATGGTTCCATACCTCTTGCACTTTCCATGGTCTAGGAGGCTGGAGGCTTCGTCTTCTTTATTATAGGCATCAATCGGAGATACAGACAATCTCCTGATTCCTCCTCTATTGGCGTGGCTTTGTTTTGAGCTCGGGTGTGTCTGATCACTCAAGGGGGAACAAAGCGCACTGCGGAGATCTGAGGTGTTGGGAACCCATCCAGTTTCCTCTGTCAATCCCATTCTCTTTCTGTCAGACACCCTCCTTACATAACCCACATGGGTTTCTAAGGCTGAGGTCTGGAGAGCTGTTCTGTGTCTAGCAAAAGAATTTGGGGTGGAGGTGGGGGTCCGTTTGTGTCACCAAAGTGAGTAATTGAAGTGGAAAGTGCTGGATGCTAACACTGAATGAAAGCGTGAAAGTGTTAGTTGCTCAGTTGTGTCCAGCTCTTTGCGACCCTGTGGACCATACCCCGCCAGGCTCCTCTGTCCATGGAATTCTACAGGCAGGAATACTGGAGCGAGCAGCCATCCCCTTCTCCAGGTTATCTTCCTGACCCAGGGATTGAACCCGGGTCTTCCTCACTGCAGGCAGATTCTTCACCATCTGAGACACCAGGGAAGCCCAACATTGAGTGCCATCAACAAATTGAAAATTCGATCTGCCATAGACAACCTAGTTCATTGCCTTAGAAAACTTATTAAGTATTGGTGAATTTTAAGCATTTGAAAACACTTTCTAATCTATTTTCAGCTTTTTAATCAGATGATTTGATATTCAAAGAGGTTATGTTCTGCAGACCCCAGGGCCTTGTTTGTTTTAAATAATTATAGGAAGCCCTTTAATTTCCATGAGATTGAGATTTTGGAGGCCAGGAAGGTACAGTGATTATGTCTAAAATCATTTAACCTTGCTACTGTTGAAATTTTATTTATTTATTTATTTTTCTAACCAGCTCATTGATCTTCCCTCCCCAATTGTTTCACTGGCAGTAACTAATTTTTATTCTTGTATTGCAGACTACCATGGAGGAGTAGTGAAAGGATTGGGGAAGGGGTTGCCAAATTTGGCAAAAAAAAAAAAAAAAATTTCAGGACACCTCATCCCATTTGAATCTCATACAATGAATTTTTCTGTATAACTATGTCCCATGCCAGAGTTAAATTTGAATTTTAGTGAAACAAGGAAACATGTGTTTAGTTTAAGTATGTCCCATGCAATATTTGGGATATACTTAAATACTGAGAAATTTATTGCTTCTAAACAAGAAATCGACCCATTTGTTTCTTAGATAGGAAAGGCAGTTCGATAAGCCTCTGCTTTCTTAGCACAGAGTAGCACCCAGAAATGTGTGGAAGTCGTAATCCCAACCTACCCTTTTCAAGTCTTAACTCTTCTGAGTTTAAAGCACTTTTTTTTTGCTCAGGAAAGTTGGATTGACATAAAAAACACACGTGTCTGGAATTATCTCTGAGTCTTTTATAAACAAATGGCCAAGACTTGGGAGGGCACACCTTAGGTTACAGAATGTTTTCCTGGGCTGGGCTCCAAAGCTTCCTGACTCTGGAACAATAATGGGTTCTTTCCATGCTACTTTATGTATTTATTTTACGGCATTCTTGTGCCTTTTATCCCTTCAAAGCCACTTGGAAAACATATTTGGGTCCTGCAGAGCAGACCTACAGAAATTGTGGAGTTGTTTTATGTTCAGAGGCTCCATGTACTGAGGATGAGGGACCCCCTCCCCCCTTCTTCCCCCTCCTCCCTTCTCGCCCTCTTTCCCCCTGTCCGCCTTCCTCTCCCATCTCTCCTTCCTCCCCCTCCTCAGCCTTCTTTTTCTTTTTTTAAATAATCATAAGAAAAAAATAATCATAAGGATATGATTCCTCATTATGTGCTTGTAAATATTTTTATTGGAAATTTTTGACTGATTTCTAAACATCCTGATGGGGAAGTAGGGTATTTCTTCATGCGATAAATTCCTTAAGGAGAGATCTGAAGAGTTTTGACCTTTGAGTTTTCTTTTTTCTTTCAGTTTCCTTGCCGTCTAAAAATCTTACATTTCTCATTAGGAGGCAAAAACAAAGCTATCACTGATGATAATGACTAAAACATATGATTGGAATTCACATTTTAAGTTTAGTGAAATGAAAGTCATTCAGTCGTGTCTGACTCTTTCCAACCCCATGGACTACACAGTTCATGGAATTCTCCAGGTCAGAATACTGGAGTGGGTAGCCTCTCCCTTCTCCAGGGGATCTTCCCAACCCAGGGATCGAACCCAGGTCTCCCGCATTAAAAGTGGAATCTTTACCAGCTGAGCCACAAGGGAAGCCCAAGAATACTGAAGTGGGTAGCCTGTTCCTTCTCCAGTGGATCTTCCCAACCCGGGAATCAAATTGGGATTTTCTGCATTGCAAAGAGTCAAAGCTATGGCTTTTCCAGTAGTCATGTATGGCTGTGAGTTGGACTGTAAAGAAAGCTGAGCACAGAAGAATTGATGCTTTTGAACTGTGGTGTTGAAGAGAACTCTTGAGAGTCCCTTGGACTGCAAGGAGATCCAACCAGTCCATCCTAAAGGAAATCAGTCCTGAATATTCATTGGAAGGACTGATGTTGAAGCTGAAGCTCCAGTACTTTGGCCACCTGATGTGATGAACTGACTCATTGAAAAAACCCTGATGCTGGGAAAGATGAAGGCAGGAGGAGAAGGGGATGACAGAGGATGAGCTGGTTGGATGGCATCACTGACTTGACGGACATGAGTTTGAGCAAGGTCCGGGAGTTGGTGATGGACAAGGAAGCCCAGCATGCTGCAGTCCATGGGGTTGCAAAGTGGCGGACACAACTGAGTGACTGAATTGAACTCCTGCATCACAGGCGGATTCTTTACCAACTGAGCTATCAGGGAAGCCCCATTTTAAGTTTAATAGTGACAATTCATTTATAAAATATAAGATGTCAGAACTAGGAGGAATCTTACATTTGATCTAGTCTTAACACTTTTCTCATCAGAGGAAATAGAGACTCAGAGATGTGAAGTGACTTCCCAAAAGTCACACAGCAAAGTTAGTGGCAAAGTTTGAGAGCAGGTACCTGGGTTGCCTAACACGGCAGAGCTTTCTCCCAGCTGTTGAAGAAAAAGTTCAGTATTAAAATACTCAAATGCCCAAACTCTGATTTTAACAGTTTTTGGTAGAAGTCTTTCTGAAATACTTTATCTTCGAAGTTAAAATGGACAGTGTAGCATGCACTTTAATCTTTTCTCAGTCTCACTGTTACCAACATTGTCTTTTGAACATCAGTTATTGTTTGTGTTTAACCCCTAGATGCTCTTTGCTTCTGTGAATAAAGTCATGCCCCATAGCTGAGGTTTTGTTTTCATTGTTTTCAGTTACATGCAGTCAGCTGGGATCCAAAAATATTAAATGGAAAACTCCCGAAATTAATAATTCTATTTTATTATTGTTATTTTATTATCATCTTTATTATTTTATTATTAGTTACTCTCCCTGCATTGCAAGGTGGATTCTTAACCTCTGGGCCCCCAGGGAAGCCTTTGTACTTCTAATATGATATTTGCTGCTTTGGTTTTTTCCATGTACGTTTTCTTTTCTCTATGAGGCAAGGTCCTCTGTTGTTTTATGTCTTCCCCTTAGTGTCCGGTGCTGAGCTGGGGTGCTCAGTCTTTGCCAAGAAGTAAGTATTTGTCGAGTGCATCTATAGTGGCTTGTCATTGGCCATTATTACATACCTGCTGGATATCAGAGTTGTCTTGATAGTTGACGTTGTCTTCTGAGTGACTCCTGGAATGTAAGAAGCTATGTGATACCTGTTAATTGGTCTAAGTGTATAAAATGTTATAAGGCATTAGACAGCCTTACTCACCGTTTCTGGGTCTAATGGGGGTGCTTCTGCATTTTAGAGGTAAAGTAACGGAGGAGAAGACAATGGCACCCCACCCTAGTACTCTTGCCTGGAAAATCCCATGGATGGAGGAGCCTGGTAGGCTGCAGTCCATGGGATCTCGAAGAGTCCGACACGACTGAGCGACTTCACTTTCACTTTTCACTTTCATGCATTGGAGAAGGAAATGGCAAGCCACTCCAGTGTTCTTGCCTGGAGAATCCCAGGGACGGGGGAGCCTGGTGGGCTGCTGTCTATGGGGTCACACAAAGTCAGACACGACTGAAGCGACTTAGCAGCAGCAGCAGCAACTGAGGCAAAGAAAGGGAGTTTGAAGTGACCAAGGATATATAATAAAAAACATTGAATCAAAAAGATGTCAACCTAATCTTATCCACGAGTAGGCAGAAATGATATTTTTCTTTGAATGAAAATCCCCAATGCCAAAGCCTTCATGAGTAACACTGAGATGTAACTCGTTCATGTGGTAGGTCAAATAATAACATTCTCCTGCCCCCTGCTATGAACCCCCCATAGATGTGCAGGTCCTGATTCCAAAACTTGTGAATACATTACCTTATGTGGCATAAAGGACTTTGCAGACGTGATTAAGTTAAGGATATTGAGTTCTAGAGATTAGGTTGCATTTTCTCAGTGAGCCCAGCATAATTACAAAGGTCTTTATAAAGGGAGATGTTGATGAGGGGTCAGTCAGAGGAGATGAGATGACAAGACAGAGGCAGAGGTTCCGGTAATGCAGGGCCATGAGCAGCTTCTAGAAGCTGGAATAGACAAGGAATGAACCAGGAATCCAGCTCTGCCAGTTCCTTCATTGTGGGCCAGTAAAACCCATTTCGGGAGAAGGCAATGGCACCCAACTCCAGTACTCTTGCCTGGAAAATCCCATGGACGGAGAAGCCTGGTAGGCTGCAGTCCATGGGGTTGCTAAGAGTCAGACACGACTGAGTGACTTCACTTTCACTTTTCACTTTCATGCACTGGAGAAGGAAATGGCAACCCACTCCAGTGTTCTTGCCTGGAGAATCCCAGGGACGGGGGAGCCTGGTGGGCTGCCATCTATGGGGTCGCACAGAGTCGGACACGATTGAAGTGACTTAGCAAAACCCATTTCAGATTTCTGAACTCCAGAACTGGGAATGGATGCATGTACGTTGTTTTAAGCTGCTGAGTTTGTGATAGTTTGTTACAGCAGCAGCCAGAAACGAATACAGTCGGCTTCAGAAGAAGTTTATAATTTCCCAGTTCCTGTTGGGCTATGAGTGCCCCCAGATGCTTGGACTGAGTGAAAAGAAGAGAATCTCACATGGTCCCAAGCTTGAAAACGTTTGATTTCTACATATTCTCAGAAGATCAAAGGAAGAGCTCTCACACAAACTCCCCCACAGGCTCTGCAGCAGCACACATACTCACATACTCTTTCTCTCTCTCTCTCTCTCTCTCTCTCTCTCACACACACACACAAAACACACACATGCACGGCCGCACTTTAGAGGAAATGACTGAGAGAAAGAACGTATGTTTCAGTTGACTTTAATGGCTGAATGCCTCCATTGCGCAGATGCTGCCCAGATTCTGAAAGATGCTGTGATAAAGGAAAGACCCAAACCCCAAACCTGTCCTGCACACTGTCGGCATTAGATACTTTCCTTCAGAAGTAACCCAACCCTTCCCTTTTAAAATGTCTGCTCTCCACACAAACATTTAAATGATGTTTGGCATGTTAAACACTTTTATCAGTATCACTGAAAGTATGTTATGAAATGTCCTCTGATGCCTTAGGAAAATGATTGTCATTTCTCGTCTGCTAATCAGGTGAGCAGTTTCTGTGCAAGTAGGGGTGGGGTGGGAAAGGCCTCAAAGGCCTGGGGTTCTCAGAGAGGTGGGGTTCCCTTTGCAATGAAGAACTTTGGCTGTGGGAGAAGGCTACTGATTATTGTTTTTTTTAATATGCTTCTTTATTTTTCAGCTTGTGCGGTCTAGTTCCTTGACCAGGGATTGAACACAGGGCCCCCTGGACCACCAGGGAAGGCCAGCTGCTAGTTAGTTTTGAAGCAGAGCTGAAGGCAGGGCCTCTTCTGTGCTTCTGGAGCAGTCAGGAGATGAGGTACTAGTTTTATAGTCAGAGTGCAAGGTGATGCGTTACCTTCTGGGAGTTGCTGGTGGATATACTCTGACCATGTGGGGTCTTAGCTCTCCAGATTGAACCCAGGGGCTGAACCTGGGCTTCCTGCACTGGTAGGGGGAGTCTTGACCACTGGACCTCCAAGAAATTCCCCACATGCAGTGGATTTTTAAGGGCAGATTAGTTTCCCCTGTAATCTATCACAGTTGGTAATTCATGAAGTTATGGTCTAGTGATTTAAGTTCTTCGAGAAGTTACTACACATTGTATGTTGTTGTTGTTCAGTTACTGAGTCCTGGCTGACTCTGCGACCCCATGGACTGCAGCACGCCAGCCTTCTCTGTCCTTCACTCTCTCCCTCAGTTTTCTCAACTTCATGTCCATTGAGTCAGTGATGTCATCCAACCATCTCATCCTCTGTCGTCCCCTTCTCTTCCTGCCCTCAATCTTTCCCAACATCAGGGTCTTTTCCAATGAGTCAGCTCTTTGCATCAGGTGGCTAAGGTATTGGAGCTTCAGCTTCAGCATCAGTCCTTCCAATGAATATTTAGGGTTGATTTCCTTTAGGATTGACTGATTTGATCTCCTTGTTGTCCTAGGGACTCTCAAGAGTCTTCTCCGGTACCACAGTTTGAATACATATGTCTTTTGAGCAAGATGGACAGAATGCAGTGTCCTTCTCTCTTTTGAACTTGGTGTCCCCCTCACTCACTCATCCCACGAAAAGGAATGGGTAGCATGTAATTGTGTGATCCCAGCCACGTAACCCTCTTGAGTGAACCAGAGAGAAGCAGCCTCTTCCCTATGGTTTCTTAGTGTTCATCGAGCTGCGTTGGCTTCAGGTTAGTAGTTTATGACCTTTGCCTTGTCACCATAATTTAAAACAGGTCAATGATTTTTGCATAGAGAGGGCATTGAGCCCCACCTTGTCGGCTGAGGTTGGCCATTTGATTACATGCCCCACACTTGGGCATGAGCATATGGTGTGAAGTCTGTGAGCCTTTCTTCACTTCTTTCCTTTTTAAAAAAGATTTATTTATTTTTTAAAATTTCTGGCTGTGCTGGGTCTCTGTGGATTCATGCAGGCGTTCTCTGTTGCAGTGAGCGGGGGCGATTCTCTCGTTGCAGTGTGAGGGCTTCTCACTGCGGTGGCGTCTCTTTTGTGGCTCCCAGGCTCAATAGTTGTGGCGCATGGGCTTAGTTGCTCTGTGGCATATGGCAACTTCCCGGGCCAGGGATTGAATCCGTGTCCTCTGCAGTGGCAGGTGGATTCTTAACCACTGAGCCACCAAGGGAGCCCTCCCCATATCTTGATGTTGTTCTGGACTGGAGGTCTAGGTCTGTTGCCTTAAACAAGGCAACTACACTCTTCATCCTTAGAGAGGGACGGTTTTCTCAACAAGACCTGGACATCACTTTTCCCCAAGTTTTCAAACCACTTGTGTCCCCTTGCTATTCATAAGTAATCTTTAAGATTAAAAACTGCATCTTGAGAAAGCTGCAACAAGAGTAACAAGGGGAAAAAGTCATGTATTTTTATAAACACTCAGCTGCTGATCTTTTCTCTTTTATTCGAAGGTGAAAGCTGGTTATGTAAGGAAGGTCTCATAGAGAGTTTTAGAATTTCAGAATGAAAAGAGGTCTCAGATGAACGCACCAAATAGCCAATTAATTCATTCAACCAGAAAGACTTAGTGAACACCCACTGGGTGGAGGATTCTGTGCTGGGAACTGTGCTTATTACATGTTGAACACACAGCGGTGGTCCCCGTCTCACGGAGCTCATACTTTAGGGGGTGATGGACAATATTCAAGTAATTGGGGAAGAAAAAATCTCTAATCAGAAGCTTAAACAAACTACGGCAAGTCCACTGTAGGAGAGGTTAAGGAGCTCTAAGAGCATATGAGGGGAAGGGACCAGATCTAGTCTAGGGGAAGGGGGCGGTGGATGTTTGAACAGATCAAGAGGATGATTGGGAATTAATTGGAAGAAGGAGGAGGGAAGTGGGGTCTACCCAAAGGTTTGGCAGCCTGAGAGAGGGATCCTGTTGAAGTCTTAAACCAGCGTCCTTATAGAAGGAAGTTGAGTGAGGAAAGGAGAAAAGGTGATATTTTGTGAGCTGTGGTTGTCAGAATGTCCAGGAGTCAATTTGATAAGATGTCCATTTCTTTTCCCTTCTTTTTTAGACCTTTGTACTGTTCATTGGCTCCACAGTCACATCAAACAAAATAAGAAAGAGGAGGAAGTGACATGCTCACTTCTTAGGCTTTACTTTAAATCCGGAATTGGATGTATTTGGGAGGGAGTTTGAAATGGCAATCCAAAATGATCCCCTCCTTGAGATGTCCGATTAATTTAAATGTTGTTTTTAACACTTTGCTGTATTCACTCCCCCCCCCATTTGTTTTATGTTCAAAGGCATGCTTCCTAGGGTAGTAATTGATTTAGTCTGCCTCTTTCAGACTGTATCATTGTGTTGTTATTTTTTAATTTGTGAAAAGATAACAGACTGGTTCCAAATAGGAAAAGGAGTACGTCAAGGCTGTATATTGTCACCCTGCTTATTTAACTTATATGCAGAGTGCATCATGAGAAACGCTGGACTGGAAGAAGCACAAGCTGGAAAAAAGATTGCCGGGAGAAATATCAATAACCTCAGATATGCAGATGACACCACCCTTAGGGCAAAAAGTGAAGAGGAACTAAAAAGCCTCTTGATGAAAGTGAAAGAGGAGAGTGAAAAAGTTGGCTTAAAGCTCAACATTCAGAAAACTAAATCATGGCATCTGGTCCCATCACTTCATGGGAAGTAGATGGGGAAACAGTGGAAACAGTGTCAGACTTTATTTTTTTGGGCTCCCAAATCACTGCAGATGGTGACTGCAGCCATGAAATTAAAAGGCGCTTACTCCTTGGAAGAAAAGTTATGACCAACCTAGATAGCGTATTCAAAAGCAGAGACATTACTTTGCCGACTAAGGTCTGTCTAGTCAAGGCTATAGTTTTTCCTGTGGTCATGTATGGATGTGAGAGTTAGACTGTGAAGAAGGCTGAGCACCGAAGAATTGATGCTTTTGAACTGTGGTGTTGGAGAAGACTCTTGTCTCCAGTCCCTTGGACTGCAAGGAGATCCAACCAGTCCATTCTGAAGGAGATCAGCCCTGGGATTTCTTTGGAAGGAATGATGCTAAAGCTGAAACTCCAGTACTCTGGCCACCTCATGCGAAGAGTTGACTCATTGGAAAAGACCCTGATGCTGGGAGTGATTGGGGGCAGGAGGAGAAGGGGACGACAGAGGATGAGATGGCTGGGTGGTGTCACTGACTCAATGGACGTGAGTCTGAGTGAACTCTGGGAGATGGTGATGGACAGACAGGGAGGCCTGGCATGCTGCGATTAATGGGGTTGCAAGGAGTCAGACATGACTGAGCGACTGAACTGAACTGATAGTCACCATATTTGTATTTTTCTGTAAAATCTTTGACATTTTATTAATCTACCAAATCTGCATCCTGAGAAATAACACAATATCTTTTCTGATATGAGTTTATCTGACATGCTCTATGCCATTCACCACAGGCATTTAGGTATGCAGTGTTCACAGAATTGACGGGAAACGGCTTAGGAAAATGACATGGAATATAATTTACCTCGTAAATCATTGATCCTATTAACATACATATTCAAGATGTGACTCTAAAACGTTATTTGGGAGGCAGTTTTTTAAAAAAAATTTATTTTGTATGGGTGTATAGCTGGTTAGCAATGTTGTGATAGTTTCTGCTGACCAGCGAAGGGCTCAGCCATAGATATACACTATAGACACCCACTCCCTGCCAGGCTCTCCTCCCATCCGGGCTGCCATGCAACAGTGAGCAAAGTTCCCTGTGCTATACACTAGGTCCTTGTTGGTTACCCATTTTAAAGAGAGCAGTGTGTACCTGACCATCCCAAACTCCCTAACTATCCCTTCCCTCATCCTTACCTCCTGCTGCTGCTGCTAAGTCACTTCAGTCGTGTCCGACTCTGTGCGACCCCATAGACGACAGCCCACCATGCACCGTCCCTGGGATTCTCCAGGCAAGAACACTGGAGTGGGTTGCCATTTCCTTCTGCAATGCATGAAAATGAAAAGTGAAAGTGAAGTCGCTCAGTCGTGTCCGACTCTTAGTGACCCCATGGACTGCAGCCCACCAGGCTCTTCCGTCCACGGGATTTTCCAGGCAAGAGTACTGGAGTGGGGTGTCATTGCCTTACCTCCTGGGAGGCAGTATTACAGCCAAAGATAGAACCTGCTCTCGAGATGCTGGGTCCAGGAGCCTTAGAGTCTTGGTCTCAGTTACTCACCTCGTGCTTTAGGAAGTTTTAGGATCAGATTCTGGGCCCACTGTCCTCTGTTGGCTTTGCCTCTCAGAGCCAGCTTTACAGCTGTCACCTAGTGAGGTAGACCTCTGGTCTCCAAACGCCCATGTGGGTCCTCCAAGGGCCTTACGGTAGAGCACCCATTTAGACTAATGTCCTCAGCTGCTCAGTCGCGGGCAACTCTTTGCAACCCCATGGACTGTAGCTTGCCGGGCTCCTCTGTCCAGGGAATTTTCCAGGGAAGAATACTGGAGTGGGTTGCCGTTTTCCACCTTTCACAGCCTGCCCACATTGGTTTACCGTATTTGATTTATCAAGCTACCATAGCTCCCTTCTTCAGCCTCCTTTGGCTGTTAGAGAATGAAATAAAGTAAGTCTTTTAAGAAATAGCTTTTATGTTCCCTGCTTTTTAAAGTGAATACCTTCATTAAAAATGTGTATTTTTCTAGAGCTTATTAGCAGAGTGAAGTAAGTCAGAAAGAGAAAGATAAATATTGATACTAATGCATATATATGGAATCTAGAAAGATGGTACCGAAGAACTTATTTGCAGGGTAGCAGTGGAGAAACGGACATAGAGAACATACTTATGGACATGCAGAGAGGGGAGGAGACGGTGAGATGTTTGGAGAGAGTAACATGGAAACTTACATTATCATATGTAAAATAGATAGCCAATAGAATTTGCTGTATGGCTCATGAATCTCAAACAGGGGCTCTGTATCAACCTAGAGGGGTGGGATGGGACGGGAGATGGGAAGGAGGTTCAGGAGGAAGGGACTATACATATACCTATGGCTGATTCATGTTGAGGTTTGACGAAAAGCAACAACATTCTTTAAAGCAGTTATCCTTCAATTAAAAAATAAATTTTAAAAAATATGTGTGTTTATATACGTTTATAAAGGTATGAGCAGGGCTTCCCTGGTAGTTCAGCTGGTAAAGAATCTGCCTGCAATGCAGGAGACATTGGTTCCATTCCTGGGTCGGGAAGATCACCTGGAGAAGGAATAGGTTACCCTCTCTAGCATTCTTGGGTTTCCCTGGTGGCTCAGACGGTAAAGAATCTGCCTACAATGTGGGAGACCTGGGTTTGATCCCTGGGTGGGGAAGATCCCCTGGAGGAGGGCATGGCAACCCATGCCAGTATTCTTGCCTGGAGAATCCCCATGGACAGAGGAGCCTGGTGGGCTACAGTCCGTGAGGTCGCAAAGAGTCGGACACAACTGAATGTCTAAACATAGCATAAAGGTATGAACACATTAATGAGTTGAATAATTATGAACAGTTGTTTCTATCTTGTAGGGTTTTATTTTCACTTCTTAAAATATTTTATTTTTTAATTAAAAATTTCAAGAGAGCCTTTTATTTAATAAAGCACAGCTTCATCAGTTTATGATTTGCTCTTCTTTTTAAAAAACATTTAAATTTATTTCATTGAGGTATAATTGACATACAACAACATTATGTTTCTATTCTGAGCTTTAAGTTGTATAAGAAAGAAGTCATTTGACACACCATAATGCTTTGGAATTGGATCTGTTACAAAATTGGGCTGTATGTGTAAGTTCATAAAAAGAGCCCACAGTTTTGTTGAAACTCTCACCGCATGAGAGAGAGATGGGTCTGTATGTGTTGAATTTGAAGCACCAACTCTGCCAGAGACCAGGCAGATCACTCCAAGAACCACTCTGTTTTTAACCTTTGAGTTTTTTTGGAGAAAATGAATAGGCTAGCATGTTGGAACTGTATGTTTTAAGTAGGTTTAGTTTTGTGTTTTCAAAGCAAGATCAGAGAAAAAGGAAAATTCTATACCACTTATGCATGGCTTCCTAGATAAGCAGATGATTTCTAAGAAACACTACAATATTGTTTTGAAGAATAAAGCTATTTCCGTATTCATCTTCAAGGCTGTGTATTTTTTGTTTGTTTATTTGGTCAATTAAGAACAGCAATTTAAAGAAGAAAAAAGTTCATTTTTACCTATCATAGATTGCAATGGCTAAGTAATTTGAAGGTGCCTGGTTAAGAGTATGTATACGATGGGGGATCACACAAGTTGGTGAAAACCAGTGTTTTCTACTCGTTTCCAAGGCAATGTAATTTGCTATTTATGCACTTGTTCGATTATGAAGAATCATAATTTAAGGAAGCCACTTTCATTTTGACCTACTGAAATTATACAGTATAATGCTTAAGTAATCTTAAGTTTTTCCAGTTAAGTGCATATACATGTGTGTACATTGATGGATAAGGAAATTATTAAGAGCCCTCGAAAAGCTGCAGAAACCTGTTATTTGTGCATTAGTATTTCAGATCGGCATAATACATGTTATCAGGTTTTCTGTATTCTTGGGGCGGGGGGAAACACATGAACCTCTACATTTTTGAATTATTTATTTTCTCTAGTTGTGGCAATGGGGCTACTCTTGAGTTGTGTGACGAGTGGGCTTCTCGTGTTGGTGGCTTCTTTTATTGGGAGCACAGGCTCTGGGGTGTGTGCCTTCGGTAGTGTTGGCACACGGGCTCACTAGCTGGGGCTCCTGGGCTCCAGAGCACAGCCTCAGTAGTTGCGGCGCACGGGCTTAGCTGTTCCGCGGCATATGGGATCTTCTCGGATCAGGGGTCGAACCCATGTCTCCTGCATTGGCAGGCGGATTCTTTACCACTGAACCACCAGGGAAGCCCCCTAAATTCTTACTTACCACTCTCTGCTTGTTCCCTATCAGTCTTCTCTTCCCCCACCCCCATTTCTTCCTTGATAATAAAATGCCAACTTTATTCAGACCTCTATGCTCTATGCTCTTTAGGTAGGTGGTGTGAGGTGTGAGGGCTGAAACGTGACTGGCCAGAGCTTTCATTGCTCAACTCTGTTCATTAGAATAGCTCTGGGAGCTTTAAATACAGATGCTTGGGCTCTGCCCAAGGAGATTCTGATTTACTGGCCTGGGGTAGGACATGGCTTAAGCCCTTGAAATGGGTTCTTTGTAATTTGTAGCTGAAAGCATTGAAATTGACACAGCATAAGTGACCACAGAATTCATCATTCAACTCTGAAACGTTCCTCAATGTCCTCTGAATTCCTACCTCCCACACTTAGGCTTTTGAAGTGGTTTGGGCCAACACACTTTTATTCCAGCATGAAAACATTAGTGGGTTGTTTTGCTTCATCAACACTTTCTTAGGTAAACCAGGTTGTATGTGTTTTAAGCTCTTGACACTGACTTCATTAATGATACCTTTGAAGTAACATAGTGTGATGGTTGTTGGTCACTGAATTCTGGGAAGCTGTTTCTGGTTCCAGAGAGATAAAATTGATAAAGGCTAGAGGGCAGAATATGAAAAGAGCTTAAAGATGATCTGTGAACAAATCATAAAGCTAAAGTCATAAACATCTGCCAGACAAATCCACATAAGGGTAATATGTTTTGAAAAAAGCAATTCTAAATTCATAAAAGGCTAAATAACCAAAATGTTCTTAGAGGGAAAAACATGCACAATGAAGAAAACATTTAAAAAAGAGATCTTGATAAAATCTGATCTCTGGTGGTAAATGTTATTTCTCAATCACATCTAAAATTTTACCCTGAATTATGTGTTCTGGTCGACAGCTTTGTTCATTTTTTCCCTTGAAAATGAATAGTCAGTGCATGGTAAGTTGCTTCAGTTGTGTCCGCCTCTTTGTAACTCTATGGACTGTAGCCTGCCAGGCTTCTCTGTCCATGGGATACTCCAGGCAAGAAGACTGGAGTGGGTTGCCATGCCCTTCTCCAGGAGATCTTGTGGATTCTCCTTATTTCAACTCCCTTATGTATTATTGTGTTAATTTTCCCTGCCACACTCAGAGGAAAGGTATTATGACATTCAAGATGAGTAATGATGTAAGGAGAACTTCCTCTATTGTTTATCAGTGCAATTTCAAAACATTCTGTCCCGGGAAGAGACGACAGTGACTCAGAAAATCCTGTTGGAGTTGAGTGATATTGTAAGAAACCATTTGGAAACCACCGTCTGACATTTGGGCACCTGGGACTCTGACCTCATTCCATTGCCCCACCTCCTTATACATTTAATTTTGAGGGTGCCATTCCTTTTAGGGCTACGACTGATTTCTTGTCCACACTGATGAATTCATTGCATAGTAATGAACCTGAGTTATCACTACTGCTGATTTGGTTCTTTTTCTTTTAGAATTGTTTCTTCCCTGGCTAAGTGGCCTCAAATGCACCTCTAGCAATTTTCTTTTTTTTTTTTTAAATCCATCTTTCAACTTCCATCTGTTCCTTCATCCAGACCTGCCTTGTGGGTATGTATGGAGACTGGCTTTTGTCTTATTGTTTCCCAAGAACAAAAGGGGCTTTAGGCACAAGAGTTTCAGGAACGTTTTGGTCCCCAAGATTGAATATTTTTCAGTTGTATTTTCTACAAGTATTTCTGATGTGTATAGACATGCCCAACTATGGTAGTCTGTGTGGACTGTATTAAAAATGAATTATTATTATTAAGGGTTTGATGGAAACACTTCCCAGGAAGCCTTCTGCTTTGATGCTAGTGAGAAGAACCCATTAGATGAAGCACACCAAATATTGGTCTCTTTCCTGCCTTTTCTCTCTGTTGCACCTCCTGTAAGGCAACCCTGGTCCTAATGGTTTGGGAACAATTTGAGTAGCTTCCTCATATTTCTCTCCCGGAGTAATTAAACATCGTTTCTTGGAAATGTAAACAAGAGTCTTAGAATTCAGTTGCGGTAATGCATTTGGCAGAGGAATTGTGTGTTGGGAAAAAAAAAATATCCTGGAGTGAGTTTCAGTTTTGCAGATAAGGAAACTGGCTTTATTTAGCCATTTGGAACAATACTGGACCTTGTACCCTGATGACAGTACTTTCTCTTCCCAGAGTCTACCTGGGCTTAAGACCAACTTCCAAATAAAACTTGAAAGTAAATGGCACCAGACAGAAACCAAGCCCTATAAACTAAGTTTTTATGCTATGGTTCCATAAAAATAATTTATTTGCCTTCAAAATGAGCTTAGAACAGAACCAATGTCTGAGAGACAGCTTTGCCTCTGCCCTTAAGATGACAGCATCCTTCCACCCCTTGTCCTTGGTTGTAAGCCTGGCCTGTAAAAAAATAACAGGGAGAATGTGGTGCAAGTGCATGTTGGGACGGGGCTGATGCTTATCTATTATTTAGTGAGCTCCTAAAAACGAAAGTAAGTGTAACTTCTTAAGTCACTTCCAGGTTCCTCCCAGAGAACTTCAAGTGTCACTGTATTGAAACACAGAAGTGAACTATAGTTTTTTAATTTATTTTTTAACTGGAGGAAAATCGCTTTATAATGTTGTGTTGGTTTCTGCTGAACAGCAACGAGAAACAACCATCAGGTCAGTTCAGTTCAGTCGCTCAGTCATGTCCCACTCTTTGTGACCCCATGAATCACAGCACTCCAGGCCTCCCTGTCCATCACCAACTCCCAGAGTTCACACAAACTCACGTCCATTGAGTCCGTGATGCCATCCAGCCATCTCATCCTCTGTCGTCCCCTTCTCCTCTTGCCCCCAATCCCTCCCAGCATCAGGATCTTTTCCAATGAGTCAACTCTTTGCATGAGTACTGGCCAGAGTACTGGCCAAAGTACTGGAGCTTCAGCTTTAGCATCATTCCTTCCAAAGAAATCCCAGGGCTGATCTCCTTCAGAATGGACTGGTTGGACCTCCTTGCAGTCCAAGGGACTCCCAAGAGTCTTTCCAACACCACAGTTCAAAAGCATCAATTCTTTGTCGCTCAGCTTTCTTCACAGTCCAACTCTCACATCCATACCTGACCACTGGAAAAACCATAGCCTTGACTAGACGGACCTTAGTCAGCAAGGTTATGTCTCTGCTTTTTAATATGCTATCTAGGTTGGTCATAACTTTTCTTCCAAGGAGTAAGCATCTTTTAATTTCATGGCTGCAGTTACCATCTGCAGTGATTTTGGAGCCCAGAAAAATAAAGTCTGACACTGTTTCCACTGTTTCCCCATCTATTTCCCATGAAGTGATGGGACCAGATGCCGTGATCTTAGTTTTCTGAATGTAACCTGACCACTGGAAAAACCATAGCCTTGACTAGACGGACCTTAGTCAGCAAGGTTATGTCTCTGCTTTTTAATATGCTATCTAGGTTGGTCATAACTTTTCTTCCAAGGAGTAAGCATCTTTTAATTTCATGGCTGCAGTTACCATCTGCAGTGATTTTGGAGCCCAGAAAAATAAAGTCTGACACTGTTTCCACTGTTTCCCCATCTATTTCCCATGAAGTGATGGGACCAGATGCCGTGATCTTAGTTTTCTGAATGTTGAGCTTATTTAAGCCAACTTTTCCACTCTCCTCTTTCACTTTCATCAAGAGGCTTTTTAGTTCCTCTTCACTTTTTGCCCTAAGGATGGTGGTATCTGCATATCTGAGGTTATTGATATTTCTCCCGGCAATCTTGATTCCAGCTTGTGCTTCTTCCAGACCAGCGTTTCTCATGATGTACTCTGCTGCTGCTGCTGCTGCTGCTAAGTCACTTCAGTTGTGTCCGACTCTGTGCGACCCCAGAGACGGCAGCCCACCAGGTTCCCCTGTCCCTGGGATTCTCCAGGCAACAACACTGGAGTGGGTCTGCATAGAAGTTAAATAAGCAGGGTGACAGTATACAGCCTTGACGTACTCCTTTTCCTATTTGGAACCAGTCTGTTGTTCCATGTCCAGTTCTAACTGTTGGCTTCCTGACTTATATGTAGGTTTCTCAAGAGGCAGGTCAGCCCCTCCCTCTTTGGCCTGCCTTCCTTCCCTCCCCAATCCCACCCTTCTAGGTTATTACAGAGCTGGAGCTGAGCTCACTGTGCTATAGAGCAACTTCCCACCAGCCATCTATTTTATACACGATAACGTATATATGTCATTGTTACTTTCTCCATTTGTCTCAGCCATAAAAAGGAACAAATTTGAGTCCGTGGTAGTGAGGTAGATGAACCTGAAGCCTATCATACAGGGTGAAATAAGTCAAGAAGAGAAAAGCAAATATCATATATTAAAGCTTATATGGAATCTAGAAAAACAGTACTGATAAACCTACTTGCAGGGAAGGAATGGAGATGCAGATGTGGAGAACAGACTTGCGGTCATTTGTTTTTTTTTAATACCCCAGAATAAATCTCCTTTTCTGTTGTGAGAGTAAGTGATCTGAAATTTCTTTTTTTATGCATGTTTTTCAGAGGTGGTATCACGAAATGGTCAGATGGTCTGTGTCGGGCGAACAGCTTTCCAGGGGGGCTTCTGGTTGAGGGCAGATGTCTTTGGGGTTGTTTGTATTAATACTTGAATGCTTTGGATGGGAAGTCAAGGGGTCATCCTTTCAGGCAGAGGACTGTGGCGAATTTAGACACACCTTTGGACCCAGGGCCAGGAGAACTTGGTTCTTTCCCAGGACCAGTGACCTACTAGCTGCGTGGGCAAGTCAGTTCGTTTGCCCGAGCCTCCCTGTTTGCTTCTGTGAAGTTAGGGTGTCGGCTCCTCTGTGTGGTTGCCTCCAACACTGTGTTTTTGTGAGCTGGAGCTCACACATTTGAAGCTGGAAGTCACAAAGGGTCATCTGAGCTGCGTTCCTGTGTGGCTGGGGAGGCTGAGAGAGGCTACCGTGTGGCTGGGGCAGGGTCTTAGCAGGGCCAGTCTGGACTTCAGGTTCCCCAAAGGCTCCATAGTCTTAGAGGTGCCTAACCCTTCTCTTTAAAAGGCAGACTTCAAGCCTGCTCTCTGTTACACTTAGGTGGTCTTACTGTCTTAGACTTATTTACTCAGATTCTCCTTAGAAATTGATCATTTTAAGAGAGCTCCTTAAAGAAGATAAAAGCTCTCCTCGAAGATGGGCCCCAGAGGTTTTTTTTTTTTTCCAACCTGATAAATTGTCATTTTCTTCAGGGCAGCAATGGAGAAACAGACATAGAGAACAAATTTATGGACATGGGGAGAAGGGAGGAGACGGTGAGATGTATGGAGAGAGTAACATGGAAATTTACAATGCCATCTATAAAACAGATAGCCAATGGGAATTTGCTGTATGACTCAGGGAACTCAAGCAGGGGCTCTGTGACGATCTAGAAGGGTGGGGTGGGGCGGGAGATGGGAGGGAGGTTCAGGACGGAGGGGACATGGGTGTACCTCTGGCTGATTCTTGTTGATGTATGACAGAAAACCACAAAATTCTGTAAAGCAATTATCCTTCAACTAAAAAAATGAAGAAAGTGGCAAAAAGATGTGATTTCCTCACGTCATATTCGTCTGTTTACTTATTCTTTCATTTTTTAGATTAAAAAATTTATTGAATTATAGTCAATTTACAATGTTGTGTTAGCTTCAAATATGCAGCAAAGTGGTTCAGTTTTGTACACACACCCACCCATACACTTTTTAAATATTCTTTTCCATTATACAAGATACTGAATGAGTTCCCTGTGCCATACAGTAGGATCTTGTTATCTATTTTATATATAGTTCTGTTCCGTTCAGTCGCTCAGTCGTGTCCGACTCTTTGTGACCCCATGAATCGCAGCACGCCAGGCCTCCCTGTCCATCACCAACTCCCGGAGTTCACTCAGACTCATGTCCATTGAGTCAGTGATGCCATCCAGCCATCTCATCCTCTGTCGTCCCCTTCTCCTCCTGCCCCCAATCCCTCCCAGCATCAGGGTCTTTTCCAATGAGTCAACTCTTCGCATGAGGTGGCCAAAGTACTGGAGTTTCAGCTTTAGCATCATTCCTTCCAAAGAAATCCCAGGGCTTATATAAAGTAGTGTATGTTAATCTCAGGGCTTCACAGGTGGTGCTAGTGGTAAAGAACATGCCTGCCAGTCAAGAAGACATGAGAGATGGGAGTTCAGTCCCTGGGTGGGGAAGATCCCCTGGAGGAGGGCCTGGCAGCCCACTCCAGTGTTCTTGCCTGGAGAATCCCGTGGACAGAGGGGCCTGGTGAGCTACAGTCCACGGGGTTGCAAAGAGTCAGAAAGGACTGAAGCTACTTAGCACACGCGAATGTTAATCTCAAACTCCTAATTTACCTCTTCCCCCCTTTTCCTTTTGATTACCATAATTTAGTTTTCTGTGTCTGTGAGTCTCTTTCTGTTTTGTAAATAAGTTCATTTGTATCTTATTTTTTAGATTCCACATAGAAGTGATACCATATGATATTGTTAAAATATTTATTATTTAATAATAACTAATTATTATTTAATAGTAAATACTTGGCTGTGGTGGGTTTTAGTTGCAGCATGTGGGATCTAGTTCCCTGGCCAGGGATGTAACCTGGGCTCCCAGCATTGGGAGCGTGGAGTCTTAGCTATTGGACTCACAGGGAAATCCCCTTCGTTTGATATTCATTAAGTATTTTTGAGAGTCTGTGGAGCTAGTTGGACACAAAGGTAAATCAGACATAGCCCCTCTCTTCTGGAAGCTTTATACCCTGTTAGTGAACCCTCAGTGTATTCTGTAGGCCATGTATATGAGTGTTCCTCTACTAAAATTATGTGTGTGCCAAGTCACTTCAGTCGTGTCCTACTCTTTGTGACCCTGTGGACTGTAGCCCACCAGACTCCTCTGTCATGGGATTCTCCAGGCAAGAATACTGGAGTGGGTTGCCATGCCCTCCTCCGGGGGATCTTCCTGACACAGGGATCAAACCTGCGCCTCCTGCATTTCTTGCATTGCAGGTGCATTATTTACCACTGAGCTATGAGGAAGCCCAAATTATAGCTACTTTGAATTTTAGCCGAGCCTGGTGTGTAGGAAAATTATTCTCTTGTGTTGGCTGCACTGAATTTTGCTTGGATATTTTTTCCTAAACTTACAAGAATAAAGAAAAATTGCTGTCCCGAATTGTAAGTATAGAGGTGTCTTCTGCATTTGTGGTGGAGATGATGTTGAGGACATGGGACATGAGACTACAGCAGCCTTTCAGGAATGTCTCACTGGACATTTCTTCAATGCCTGTGTTTAATAAAACACAAAACAACAACAGCAAAACTTAGTGTACCCTGAATACTTTATAGGGTTTTCCCCCTTGTAATTGCTCATTTTCTATTTCATTAATCATGCTTCTTGTTTTCTTCTTTTTTTTTTTTATATTTTAGTTTTGGCCATGCGGAGGTGCAGAGTTGAATTCTCCTGTATCCATGTAGAAACTCACTGCCTCTATGGATCTTCCTCTGTCCTGCTTTCCCTGTGTGGGTTTTATTAATTTTAGTGCATTGTTATTAGGTGAAAAAATAACTGTTATATGGATGGTGTTTCACAGTTTACAAAGATGTTTAGGAAAATCTTACTGGACTCTTGGGATTTTTAGCTTCATGTCCAAGTATCTATTTAAAATATTTTCTTCTGACTGCTTTTAGTTTAAGAAGTTGGTTCGGTTTGAAGCAGCAACCAAGTATTTCCAGAGAATTAATTAAGGAATGAATTATTCAGCCAAACAGGCTTAAAAGGAGGGCCCTGGTTTAAGGACAGAGGAAAGGAGATGGTAACGTTATAGAGAAGAAGATACATCAGTGTGGAAACCATCCTTGGGATAATTTTTATTATTAAACAAAGATGACACACAGAAAGCTTGGTGTTTGAAGTCAGAAGAAAGGGAAGCGAACACTTGGGTGAAGAGGCTGTTGGATTGGCATAAATTTTACTGCTATTTTTCTTTTGGAAGCTGGAGCAAATTGTGTGCCTTGTGGATTTCATGTGCTGAGAATTTTAGATAAAATAGATCCTTATGTTGAAACATTTCCTAAATCCTATACCCATATACTCAGTCCTGGTATTACTACTGGTAACACATTTTCCAGAATGCTATAATTGCATTTTATTTCTTTTAATGGGGCTTCCCCGGTGGCTTAGATGGTAAAGCGTCTGCCTACAATGCAAGAGACATGGGTTCAATCCCTGGGTCGGGAAGATCCCCTGGAGAAGAAAATGGCAATCCACTCCAGTATTCTTGCCTGGAAAATCTCATGGATGGAATAGCCCGGTAGGCTACAGTCCATGGGGTCGCAAAGAGTCGGACACGACTGAGCGACTTTCTTTCTTTTAATATTAAATTAAATATATTTTTAAGAGAAAGAGTACATTTAATTTCCTTTTGGTTCAATTACAGTTTAAATTATGAATGGAGATCATGTAATTTTAGTGTCTGTGTTGGGCTGGTAAACAATTTGGTCTCAGTGATTCATTTCCACAGTTTCAGATTTGACAGATGCAAAGAGGTACAGAGTGCAAACTCCTCACCAGATCTGCCTCCAGCCACCCAGTTCACCTCCTTCCAGGCAACCAGGTTACCACATTCTCGTATATCCTTCCTTCAGTGCAGTTCAGTTCAGTTCAGTTCAGTTGCTCACTTGTGTCCGACTCTTTTCAACTCCATGAATCGCAGCACGCCAGGCCTCCCTGTCCATCACCAACTCCCGGAGTTCACTCAGACTCACGTCCATCGAGTCCGTGATGCCATCCAGCCATCTCATCCTCTGTCGTCCCTTCTCCTCCTGCC
>SJXQ01012771.1:72213-213911 GCA_006408695.1 Aepyceros melampus | reverse complement strand
CCCCCCCCCCCGCCATTTTGCAAGGATATTGAGTAAATCATTAGCTGATGATAATTTTTATTTATTTTTGCCTGTGCTGGGTCTTCATTTCTGTGTGGGCTTTTCTGTGGTCCTGGCGAGCAGGGGCTACTCTAGTTGGGGTGTGCAGGCTTCTCATTGTGGTGGTTTCTCCTGTTGCAAAGCACCGTCTCTAGGGTGCTTGGGCTCAGTAGCTGTGGTTTCTGGGCTCTTGAGCACAGGCTCAGTAGTTGTGGTGCACCGGCTTAGTTGTACGTGGGATCTTTCTGGATCAGGGATTGAACTTGTGTCTCCTGCATTGGCAGGCAGATTCCTTACCACAGAGCCATCAGAGAAGCCCCTTACTTATATCACATGCTGAAATGTTGTGGGAACGCTTGCTCTTTCTTGGCTTTTGTAAGAAATGTATGATCCATTGGGTTCTACCTGTTGCAAAGCACCGTCTCTAGGGTGCTTGGGCTCAGTAGCTGTGGTTTCTGGGCTCTTGAGCACAGGCTCAGTAGTTGTGGTGCACCGGCTTAGTTGTACGTGGGATCTTTCTGGATCAGGGATTGAACTTGTGTCTCCTGCATTGGCAGGCAGATTCCTTACCACAGAGCCATCAGAGAAGCCCCTTACTTATATCACATGCTGAAATGTTGTGGGAACGCTTGCTCTTTCTTGGCTTTTGTAAGAAATGTATGATCCATTGGGTTCTGACGGCATTTAAGGGGAACTGGTTCTGGCATCGTGGGCTCTGAGAACAGCTTCTGTGTCCTGGCCAGCCATGCCCACACACGCTCCTTCTCCTCTAGACCTTCTCTTCATGCTCTGCACCTCAGAACCCAAGAGATTTGGGGGGTCATTAGAGTAGAGCGACTTGTGAGCACGTTTTCTTGGACCTAGCAGCCTTTTTACCCTGCTTCCTCAGCCCAGACAGGAGGTCTTCCAGGGTAAGTGGAGTCAATCAGGTATTTCTCCACCTGCAAAATGGCATTTGCCAGCCTGTGGGGGGTGCACGGCAGGTTCGGTGTGGCCTCTGCATCTGTCCCTTTCCCACTCAGCCCTGAGTGGCTTCAGGGCCAGGGCTGTGTCACCCCCAGTTTCCAGCCGTGCACGTTGAGTGGATGGCGGCCAAGCCGATTCTCCAGAGGTCAGCTCTGAGCGTAGGCGGATGAATGCCATACACACAAGTTCGGACAGCAAATTCTGACTTCAGTTTGGAAGCCAAAGTAGGAAACCATAAAAGATTATTGAGCAGGAGAGTGACAGGCTTCCATGTGCGACCTCATAAGTTAATTCTCATGGCATTAGATGAGGGGAGAGGTTGGGGTAAGACTTTTGACAAAGTCTGGATGAGCAGTGATGGAGCTGTGCAGTACTTACATCCCATCACTCTAACTGAATTTCTCAGGAAGAGATAAACCTTATATTAGGTGTGTACAATGAGGTTGATATTATAATACCCTTCATAATATAAAGTTATAGAAAGCCTAGTATAGTAAGGGAATATAGGGAGTTAGTCACCACTTTATACTCAAAAAGGATAATATTTTAAAAAATTATTTATTTTAGTTGGAGGCTAATTACTTTACAATATTGTAGTGGGTTTTGCCATACATTGACATGAATCAGCCATGGGTGTACATGTGTCCCCCATCCTGAAGCCCCCTCCCATCTCCCTCCCCATCCCATCCCTCAGGGTCACAAAAAGGGTATTATTTTTTAAACAATTGATATTTTTTTTACAGTGTCTTCTGATGGTAAAATAGAAAACTAACCAAGTGGATGGGAGTGTTGCTTTGAGAAGTTTGCATTCATGAATCCTGCAGAACTTCATCTAATCCCTTCCGTATACCTGGAGAAGGAAATGGCAACCCACTGCAGGATTCTTGCCAGGAAAATCTCATGGACAGAGAAGCCTGGCAGACTTTAGTCCATGGGGTCACCAAAGAGTCAGACATGACCGAGCAACTTTCATTTCACTTCACTTCTTTATGCTTTTAGAAGCTGGAAGGGTTTAGAAGGTGGATAAGAGAGGTTGATATTATAATACCCTTCATAACATAAAGTTATAGAAAGCCTAGTGTAGTAAGGGAATATAGGGAGTTAGTCACCACTTTATACTCAAAAAGGATAATATTTTAAAAAATTATTTATTTTAGTTGGAGGCTAATTACTTTACAATATTGTAGTGGGTTTTGCCATACATTGACATGAATCAGCCATGGGTGTACATGTGTCCCCCATCCTGAAGCCCCCTCCCATCTCCCTCCCCATCCCATCCCTCAGGGTCACAAAAAGGGTATTATTTTTTAAACAATTGATATTTTTTTTACAGTGTCTTCTGATGGTAAAATAGAAAACTAACCAAGTGGATGGGAGTGTTGCTTTGAGAAGTTTGCATTCATGAATCCTGCAGAACTTCATCTAATCCCTTCCGTATACCTGGAGAAGGAAATGGCAACCCACTGCAGGATTCTTGCCAGGAAAATCTCATGGACAGAGAAGCCTGGCAGACTTTAGTCCATGGGGTCACCAAAGAGTCAGACATGACCGAGCAACTTTCATTTCACTTCACTTCTTTATGCTTTTAGAAGCTGGAAGGGTTTAGAAGGTGGATAAGATGCAGGCTTATTTTACTTGTGTTCCAGACATTGGACTTGAAATGTAAAGCAAATGTTGCATTTTTCTTCCTTAGGTAATAGAAATTTCCATGCAATGTTGTGTATTGATCAGCCCTGAGTAAATTGAATTAAATGGAATGTGCTAACAGAAGCTGCCACTTAAAGAAGCCCTGGGATGGGAACTTGCCTGGTGATACAGTGGTTAAGACTCTGTGCTCCTGATGCAGAGCCATGAGTTTGATCCCTGGTCGGGGAACTATACTGCATGGCGTGCAGCCAAAATAAAAATAAACACTCTATAAAAAAATTAAGTAAAACAAAGAGGTGATGCTTTTGTGAAATAAAGAACTTTAAAACACTGAAATCTAAATAAGCACACTTTCATTTATATGATTCTTCCCAAGGCAGGTTATCCTGTGTTGTCATTGTTTATTGAATTCTAGTTGGCCAAACATTTGCTTGGTAAATAGAGTGTGTGTGTATTAGTCCTTCAGTTGTGTCAGACTCTTTGCAACCCCATAGACTGTAGCTCACCAGGCTCCTCTGGCCATGGGACTCTCCAGGCAAGAATACTGGAGTGGGTTGCCATTGCCTTCTCCATAAGAGAGTGTATCATTACCAACTCAGTGACACTGGAGCCCTCCAAAGGACATAAACCATCCAGCTCTGTTAAATAGATTTACATTCTCTTCAGCTTGGGTGGGTGTGATTTGCATCTTTCTTAACAGACGAGTATCTGCAAGTGTTTTGCCTGCAGAAGCTCATTAAAAATCAGTGCAAATCCTGCCAGTGTCTCTAGCAGCAGGCACCAACTTGCAGAACCCTTGTAAGTGGATCGTGTTCCCAGGATCAGTGAAGATTCCACACTTGTTTCATGCTGCCATGAAAGTTTCATCCTGGAAGGCGTCCTATGAGTACACCACTCAGGCAATGCTGATTTTTCATAAACCCCAGGGGAACTGTCAAAGAACCAGACAACCTGTCACATGAAAGGGAAATAAAAATTCTCAGGTTGTTAATTTGTTGAAATTAATTTATGCTATGAATTAAGCTAAGAAAATGTACTTCCGAATTTGAACAACCAGATAGCCTGCAGAAATTTCCAGCCATGTTCAAGAGTGCCATGGTAAAGCTGGCATTTCTGTCAAGATCCTTTACCACTCCATTTCATTTTTGTTTAAAAAAAAAAAAAGTTTGCAATTAGTAATTTCAGTGAAGCAGCTTTCTTGTGTCGTACTGCTCATTGAGCCGAAGCCTTTTGGGAAAACAGAATTTGGAGAAAGACCCAGGGTGTCATAGCTGATCCCCCTGGCACGTGTCCCAGAGAAAGTGGGGTGTAGTTAAAAGATGCCGGTCTGTTATTTGCATCCATTGAAACTGAGCACGAGATTTTAGAGGGGGCTTTATATTCTGCTTTCGCCAAGAGCAGCTGGTGAAGGGCTGCAGATTCTATGTGAGCTGGGGACCTGTCATCTGGTGTGTTTCGTGCAATCCTGCCTCATCTTGGGAGCAATTTCTGGGACCTAATAATGATAATAAGGCATACTCTTGGGGAAGGGTAATGCTTGCGGTTATTTAGAATGTCCAGACTAAGTAGGGGCTTTGACATAAAGATGGTTAGTGGTGGGAGAAAGATGATATTAATAAAAGGATAGTGATGAGGAGAGGCAAATCTTCTGGATAAGGAAAGCCACAAATACATGATTAACAGCCTTTCAGAATGTTTATAAAGTGATAGCTTTTCAGTACCAGAAAGGCAAAATGTCCAATGTCTAGCTTCCTTTATAAAAATCTGCTTCATCCTTGGAGGGTGACTCCTTTTGTTGTTCAAGTCAGCCTTTTTCTCCAGGGATATGTTTAATTAATCCCATCATCTTCCATTAGTGATTGTGCCAATTTGATCATTCTTTTCCCTTCTGCTGCCCCAACCCCTTTCCTTGACTCCCAAGAATAATTAATGCAATCATGACTCTGTTTTTAACTTGAAATACATTTTCTGCAGGCTGAGTTTATGTAAGATTATAAGATAATCTGTGTGGGCAAAATAGAGCACACCATTGTAAGAGCTGCTTTCGTTCGTTTTCGTTCTCTGGTGTTGGGTTTGACTGCTGTGGAGTTTGAGGATGGATGTGTTCTACACCTTATTAAGGAAAGCACTTTGAGAATCCGCCAGAATCCACCAAAGTGAGTTTCAGAATGACCTCCCCTTGGCAGTCCCTCAGTTTCCCCCCATTCCTAGCCCATCCCCGCTCGCTGATACATTTCCATTTTCAATGGAATTTTTCATTTTTTCCTTGATAAGAGGACACAACTGCCTCTTAAAATGGTTTGGATATCAGGAGATCCACAGAGTTGGAAAGTCTTGCAGGAAATCGGTGGAGCCTGAAGGGATTCTGCTCTAAGTAGTCCCAGAACAGGTGCAGGATGGGGAGGGTAGGGGGGAATTCCTTGCAAAGTTAGAATTCTGCTGCTTATCTTGGGGGCACAATCTGTTTTAGCCAGTATGAAGGAAAAAAGAATGGAAAACACTAACAACACCTTTGGAGTGACCTGGGGATATTATTGATGGGAAAAATCTCAATGTTGTGAGCTTAATACAGCCACTCCAAATCTGTGAATTACTTTTTCAAGGAACAGTTTAACCTTTGTTGCAACAGCATTTACTTGTAGAGTTGAATGTTAATACTAGGAAGATTTATTACAATCAGTGGTCTTCCTCCCACTGAAACTCTTCCTGTTACTTTCTGTTTAGATTGTTTTTTTCCATTTTGGCTGCTCTGGGTCTTTGTTGTGCCACACGGGCTTAGTTGCCCCTTGGTTTGTGGAATCTTAAGTTCACTGACCAGGGATTCAACCCATGTCCTCTGCACTGGAAAGTGGATTTTAAACCACTGGACGGCTATGGAAGTCCTCCTATTACTTCCTTACTTAAAAGCCTTCCGTGGACTTCCCTGGCAGTCTAGTGGTTAAGACTCCACACTTCCTATGCAGGGGTCACGGGTTCAGTCCCTGGTTGGGGAACTAAGATCCTGCATGCCTTGTAGCCAGAAAAACAAAAACCAAGAACCTTCAGTATCTTCAGCAGCCTCTGGGTCACATGCATAGAGAGGCTTGACTATCTGTTCATCCTCACGTTCGCCATTACCCCTCTTCTGACTGGGTTCTGGTCGTACCTGCTGGCTTTACCTACCTGGATGCCCAGCCTTCTCCCTGCCCACATACTCAGCGGTGCCCTGTGTGCATGTGGGGCTTAAGTGTCTCCTCGCCCCCGTCTCCCTCAGTCCTTGTTAGGACCGCCTGCTTTCAAATGCCTCTTACATCCTCTGCTGCTTCTGTGCTTCAGCTCTCCAGCACTGTGAACAGATCACCCTAAAACAGCAGCTCAGATCAACAGCCATCATTTATTTTGCCCATCAACCTAGAGTGTTGACTGGGCACACCTAGGGGGTTAGTGACTGGAGTCTCATGTGGTCACAGTCAGAGTGCTGGCTGCTCACCAAGGAGGCTGTTTTGCTTGCAGGGCTGGTGCAGGGGCGGGGAAGGTCCCACCCATGGGGTCTGGAACTTCTGGGGATTCCGGGACCTCTCTTTCTCAGTGTCATTGCTCCACATGGCAGCCTTGGACAGCTAGATTTCTGTGGTGCATGAAGTCTTCTGGAGTCAGTGTCCCAAGAGAGCCTGGCAGAACCTGGCTGGCTTGAAAGTCACGCAGAGTGACGTCTGCCACACTGAATTCATCAAGGGGGTCACAAAGGGGGTGGGGGTACATAGACCCCATGTCTTAATGGGAGGAGCATCTTAGAATAAGGGAACATGTCTTTAATTGTGAGAAAATATACATAAAATTTACCACCTCAACCATTTTTAAACACACACAGTTCAGTGATATTAGGCACATTCACGTTGTTGAACAGCCACATCCACCCACAGGGCTCCTATCTCACAAATCTGGAACTCTGTACCCGGTAAACTACCCAGCTGCCCACTTTCCTGTCCCCCAGACCCTGGAAGCCACCATTCTGCTTTATGTTGCTATGAACTTGACTACTCTGAGTACGTCTCGTGGGTGGAATCGCGTAGTAGTTGCCTTTCTGAGTCAGGCTCTTTTTGCTTAGCACAGGGTCCTTAAGGTGCATTCAAGTCGCAGCGTGTGTTGGAATTTCCTTTCTAAGGCTGAATGGTATCCATTGTGTGCACATACGGCGTTGAGTGTATTCTAAACGCCGGACGCTTGGGCTTGCTCCTGGACGCTTGGGCTGCTTCCACCTGTTGGCTCTTGTGAACACTGCTGTTATGAACATGGTTGTGCAGCCCAAGGCATGTTTTAAACTCACCAAGCTGTTAGGGTTCGTTCTGTCTTTTGAGGGCATTTTCTTTGGACTGGAACTACCTGAGAGCAGGAACAGTGAGTTTCCATCTTTAAATCCGTAGGCCCCAGCATGGGCAACAGAAGTATTTGTCGGATGAGTAATGTACGGGTGGATGGATAGATGGGTGGAAGGATTGGTGATGGCTACTCGAAGTGGAAGGTGGAAGGTTTTAATTTCTGAAGCCTGACAAGGGCCATATTGGGTCATACTGAAGATGGGGCCATCCCATAATGTGCCAAGTCCTGTTCTGTTGTTTTGATAGACCTACTGACTAGGGTCTGGCACAGAGTCAGCTTTTATTAAATACAGATTGAGTTGAGTTAAATTGCAGTTAGGAAATGGGCGATGAGCTAGAAAGGCTATGTTTTAATAGTTTTTCATCATTATAGTCTTCCACTGTGCTTAATACACGGTCTTGTATTGAGAAATTTTCTGGTTGATTCAAGGAGTTGTAAAGTAGTTGTTTCCTTTGTTTGTTGGGTTAGTTTCTACTTAATTTCGTTTTAAGCCTGGCAGCCTTGATAATGACTGCCAAACCTTGATGTTCGACTCAATTTTTATTAGATAAATTTTAGCCCTTTTTGTGTGCTGACATGGATGGAAAAGAGCACATGTGTTAAATACAAAATTAATCGCGACTCTTGCTTTTCGTTGTTTTCTTTCATTATTCGATTGCTCCTGTAAGTGGGTTTATGCAAAAAAAAAAAAAAAAAGAAATCCCCACAAAACAAAAACAGAAGTGAACGTGATTGTAATATCCTGACTTTCTGTTTTACTGTGAATTAGATAACACAAGGTTTACCGTAGTAGAGCAGGGCAAGCGCAGCCCTTAGCATGCAGCCATTGCCATGCGTTGCTGTTCAGCCGCCCAGTTGCGTCTGACTCTTCGCACCCCGTGCACTGCGGCAGGCCAGGCTGCCCTGTCCTTCACCACCTCCCGGAGTTTTTTCAGATCACCACCAGACACATCCACAGCCGAGTGTCGCTTCCGCTTTGGCTCAGCCGCTTCATTCTTTCTGGAGCTGTTAGCAGTTGCCTTCTGCTCTTCCCAAGCGGCATATTGGAGCCCTTCTGCCCTGCAGGGCTCGTCTTCCGGTGTCGTTTCTTTTTGCCTTACCGTACTGTTCGTGGTTCTCACAGCCAGAATACCGGGGTGGTTGGCCGTTCCCTCCTCCAGTGTTCATCAGTACCCTGCACCATCACTGGGTACTGGGTCCACCCAGGGCCCGCTGGTGGTCCCCGCCCCCTGGCAACCACTGTCAACGATGCACCGTCAGTGGTTCTGTGCCGCAGTGGGTCCCGACCACTACCAACCACAGTTAGCGGGGGGATTCAGACTGCAGCGGAGTGGTGGTCCTGAGCTGGGGAGGCCGGTGACGGCGGGCCCTGCTTCTCCCTGAGGCCCCCAGCTCACCCGACTTCCTTCCACTGTTGTAGTGCGGTCTGGCTCCGCCTTGTGTGGGGCGCAGGGACTTGTGTTTTCGGGAGCAGTATTTCCTTTAACTTCTTCATATGTGTTCTTCAAATTAATGTTTGAGGAATTGGTTGGGAGTTTTCATCTACCTTACACATCTTTTATATGGACATGTGGTAAAATGGGATGAGCCTTGGATTTGGAGTCAGATGGGCTTAGGTTTGCATTTTGGGTCTGTCATTTACTTGTAAATATACCATTTAGAGTGCTTCCCAGGTTGGGTAGTGGTAAAGAACATGCCTGCCAGTGCAGAAGTCGTAAGAGATGGGGGTTCCATCTGTGGGTCAGGAAGATCCTGTGGAGGAGGAGATGGAAACCCACTCCAGTATTCTTGCCTGGAGAATCCCACGGACAGAGGAGCCTGGGGCTGGGCGGAGGGGGCGGGTTTGGTCTGTAAGATTACAAAGAATTGCACATGATTGACGTGAGTTTGTACACTACTGTTTAGAAGAAGGGGGAAAGTAGAAATAATAATAGTCTCTCTTGGCCAATTGGAAAGATTCAGTTCAACTCAACCAGCCCATGTCTGAAAGTACCTGTGTGTATATGAAATTTGAAAGTAACATTTTGGATTTCAGCGTGCCTCTGCCTGTACTGGTATCTATAAATGTAAATGTAATGACAGGTCCACCCTCTTGGAAAGTAAGGTAGTGAGAAAGGATGCTTCTATTTCTGACTCTTTGCTTTTACCATAGAGCTTTAGATAAGGCTAGATTTTTATTTGACAGATGGGGAAATTGAGGTCCAGAGGATTGAATGAACCATGCAAGTCCTCATAACATGTGAGAGGCAGAGCTGGGGAGCAGAGTGCAGTGAGAGGCAGAGTTTGTCCAGTGTTCCATTGTATAGCTAGACTGCTGCCTGTCGTACTGTTTTCCCAGGCTTCCCCTCCCCTTCTTCCTCCTTCTCAACCTGGTCCACCATTAGTGTAGGCACATGTGTGTGTACACACACACACACACACACAGAAAAGGTCTAGAAGGATGCAGCATCTAGTCTCCTTACCAACGGAAACTGCCAGTACCATTCCTGGCTACCCATGGCCCATCATTGTTGGTCACTTACTATGATAACTTATATTAAAGGGCTAATTCTATTAATAATTCTTTTTTTTCTGGGTTTTCCTTTTCATTTGTAGGTTTGAGACCCATGTGAGATCTTTGAAGTACCCACATTATTTTCTCTTTCTCTCAGTGTCCATGGACCGAATTACCATGCCAGGCATCTCAGTAAAAGCTTGATACACACATACCTGAAAACCTCCCATTCCACAAAATCACACATTGGAAAGAATATGGTTTATAGGAAGTAGAGGGTCCGGGAACATCTAAGACATGGGTCTCCACCTGCTCAGACCCCGGGGGCATCTGGCATGGTGGGCCAGGTGCTGCATGGAGTGCCAGCTCCATGATACGCTGTGTCCAGCTCCTGTCACTTCCAGGTGCGGTGCCGTGTTGGGGCAAACGTGCAGGAACAGTGTGACTCTTGTTTTATGGTGCAGCCAGTCCCCTATTGCCTGTCTGTGACAGAAAATGTCGGGTAGTGACAGGCAATACCTAGTGTTACTGATGCCACTAAACATCACTGAACATATCCATTGGATTACCCTTAGAGAAATAAAGACTCTTGAGAGTCCCTTGCACTGCAAGATCAAACCAGTTAATCTTGAAGGAAATCAAGCCTGAATCTTCGTTGGAAGGAATGATGCTGAAGTTGAGCTCCAATACTTTGGGCACCTGATTTCGAAGAGCCAGCTCATTGGAAAAGACCCTGATGCTGGAAAGATTAAAGGCAAAAGGAGAAGTGGATGGCAGAGAAAGAGACGGTTAGATAGCATCACTGGACATGAATTTGAGCAACGTGTGCGAGATCGTGGAGGACAGAGGAGCCTGGCATGCTATAGTCCATGGGGTCATAAAGAGTTGGACATGACTTAGCAACTGAACAACAATGTTTACAAAACATTTTGAATGTTTATTCATTCTGAACATGACAGTGGCCTGCATTAAATATCCCCCAACACCAGAAAGTAAATATATCTCATTGGATTTTCTCAAGAAATGTAATGCAATATTCCTGGTAAACTATGGAAACAAAAAAAGGCCAAAGGGTATATAGTGCAGAGCTTCTTGTGGGTTTTGAACCTGTGGTAAAATCAATGAGCTGAACTGCAAACTGGGAGACCAGGATAGGATCCTTCATAGGGACAAAGACATCTTTGCCCATTTAATAAAACAGTAGTTATGACAACTGTCTTCTCAGGATCTGTAGCCCATGTCTGTCTTTTACTTTTCATAGCTCACTTGTTATTTTTATTAATTCTGTGGAAATGTATCTTGTGTTACCTTGCATGCCAGTGATCATAAGATGACCTGTTTGTCTAATACTGCCTCTCTCGAACCCCACAATCTGATGAGCGCTGCACCCAGAAGCCTGTTCTGTTTTCTCGCTCATTTCTTCTCTGCTTGGCTTCTGTGTACATAAGAAGTTGGGAATGGGAAAGGACCACGTTGTTTGTCAAATGGAAAGTATACTCAGCACTGAGGCTTTGAATGCATGGGGAGAGGAGTGTTTTGACTTTCCTTCCTTCGTCAAGTGCAGTTAGACTGATACTCAGAACAATGATGAGAAAGTTCTAATTAACTCTATATTTGAAAAATGGTGAAATAAAGGAGATGGGCAGTTCTTTACAGAAGATTTTTATGAACTTCACTCTGAAACTGCAAGCTTTGGGGAGTTCTGGTTTTCTGTGGCTGCCTTCTAGTTCTGCTCCCTCGGTGTGGGAATCTTTCTGTCCAAAGGCCACTGGGAGCCCTCAGCACTGGGATCTGTTCCCTCCTTCCTCTCTCTGAACTCTATTTTAGATCTGCAGTCAAGTTTTGAGGCTTTTTGCAAGCTTTCAACTCTGAGGTATTTTGGAAAACTGTAATTGTGTTTGTTCTCCGCTGTATGCGTGTGGTTTCTTAAAACACGAGTGTGATTATTTTCTGCATCCTTTCCATAGCAAACACTTCCCCCTAAACTACAGGTTTCAAAAGAGGGTTCTCTAGTGCTCTTGGCAGTCTCCCTTGCAATGCTCTCACTGAGAAACTGTCTCCATGACCAACAACTTGATACAATTTTGAGGCTTTATAAAAGGTGGCTTCCAACCTTGTGTTGGGGTTTGCTCCTCAACAGGAGATAGACCTGCCCAAAGCATTGTATTTTCCAGCAAGCCATGCAGTGCTATTGAGTGATTATGAAACTTAATTTGATGATGATCAGGGTGGTCTTTAAAATAGCACTTTGGGTAGTTTTTATCTGTAAAATAGCAATTTGTGGAAGACCATTAGCATGGAGCCTGGACTCTGAATTCCAGCTTTATGACTTTTTTTTTTTCCTAGTGCTTTTATTCTTTTTCTTGTTAAAATTTTAGTCTACCTGGAATTTACTTTGGTATGAGGAGTCAAGTTTGGCTATTTATTCTTTTTAAAATAATATTTGATGTTGGGGGTAAAATATTACTAATACAGAGTTTACCATTTTAACCACTGTTCGATATACCATTCAGTGGCATGAAGTACATCCACAACTTTTTTAGCTGTATGATATAGATCAAGTTATTTTATTTCTTTTTATCTCAGTTTGTTTATCTGCTAGCAGGTATCCCTGTCTCCCTCCCTATGCACTATCCCTACATCTCCATTAATTTTTCCTTAAGTTATATTTTTTTGGAGTATAGTTGCTTTACAGCGTTGTGTTAGTTTCTACTACACAGCAAAACGAGTGAGCCGTACATGTGCATATACCCCTTTCCCGTGGATTCCATTCTCATCAGGTCACCACTGTGCATTAAGCACAGTTCCCTGTGCTATACAGAATGTTCTCGTTACTTACCTATTTTATACATAGTATCAGTAGTGTGTATGCCTCATTCTCAACCTCATAATTCCTCCCATCCATCCATCCTCTCCCCCGTGGTATCCATATTTTTGTTCTCTATGTCTGTGTCTCTGCTTCTGCTTTGCAGATAAGATCATCTACACCGTTTTTCTAGATTCCACATATTGTGTTGTTTTTCTCTTTCTGACTTACTGCACTCTGTACGACAGTCTCTAGATCCATCCACGTCTCTACAGATGACCCAGTTTTGTCCTTTTTGTGGCTGAGTAGTATTCTGTTACATATGTACACCACATCTTCTTTATCTATTCTCTGCTGATGGACATTTAGGTTGCTTCCATGCCGTGGTTACTGTAAATAGTTCTGGTATGAACATTGAGGTGCATGTATCTTTTTGAATTATGTTTTTTTCCTGTGAGGTTTTTATGAGATGATGAGTTCTTCGAAAACCCTTGGTGTGCCTGGGAGACAGTAAGTGCTGAGTAATGATTCATGGTCGTGGTGACTTGTAGTCCTGGCAGGCTCTGAGTTTGCTGGGCAGAACTAGTGCCTTGTGTGTGGTGCACATATAGAAATGTTTAGATGGGGCCGTTTTTGCTCACTGACTCAGTGTGAAGACTAGAGAATTCTCATTGCAAACGCTGGTAATTTTACATCATTTTTGTGTCCACTTTAGCATGGGTCTAACATGCAGTTTGAACTTCAGGAGGACAAAAAGATTTTTTCAGATCGGGATTTCAAATGGTTTCCAAAGCCATTCATAGTGAAAAGATAAAATCTATTTTGTCTTCAAGTTTAAGGCATAATTCAAGAGATTTGAGAGGGTAGACTTCTGAGTCTATTCTGTGTACCTTTTCAGAACCTTTGATAAGAGCTCTTGCTTTAAAAATTAGATGTGAGCAACAATTGTTTGTTATGCCTGAACTCTAGATGAAGTAAATCGTGTGACCAAAATGAGAGGAGAAAGAGAAGTCACACGAAAATAAGCGTGTTGTTTACAAAGGAGGACAAAAAGATTTTTTCAGATCGGGATTTCAAATGGTTTCCAAAGCCATTCATAGTGAAAAGATAAAATCTATTTTGTCTTCAAGTTTAAGGCATAATTCAAGAGATTTGAGAGGGTAGACTTCTGAGTCTATTCTGTGTACCTTTTCAGAACCTTTGATAAGAGCTCTTGCTTTAAAAATTAGATGTGAGCAACAATTGTTTGTTATGCCTGAACTCTAGATGAAGTAAATCGTGTGACCAAAATGAGAGGAGAAAGAGAAGTCACACGAAAATAAGCGTGTTGTTTACATGCTTTCAGAAGCATGTTTAAGTCTTTCAGAAAACCATATACTGGAAAATAATATAGCAGTTTAACATACTTTTTTAAATAATATAAGCTGTATTTCTATTATAGTTGCTAGAAAGTGATAATGTGAAACAGTTTCTATCAACAATCTTATTACATCTTAGTTCAGCAAAAAGCTTCCAGCTAGATCTGTAAAAAAAAGGATACAGAAACCATCTGAAATAAACTATTTCTAGACTTAAAAACTCCATGAATATAATACTATATTCAGACACCGTCACAAAAATGCCTTTCTAATCAGTGCTGCCCTAGCTAAATGTGAACTTTAAAAATTGGAAATCAGGCACTTTGTAGACAGTTCGTGCTTTGATTCATATTTTAGCATTAAGAAAAAAAATTGCCCAAGGAAGTGTTTCTGGAAGGAGTCAAACTGCTCAATTCCCTTGGTGTGTAGCCTACAGTATTTTTGTTGTTTCAGGAGTTGATCGTGACTCTAAGTATAACTGAAAGGATACTCATTTCTAAAGCATGGATCCTGACTACTTCCTAAAAAGTGAGTGATAGATAATATAGCAATTAGATGCTGTCATCATATTACACACACTTGGTCAAGGTGTCAGTACAAAACCATCATTATCACTGAACTGTGTATAACATGTAGGGCAGAGTGCAGGAGTGGAAATAACACTGGATTTGGGTTCAGTAAGTCTGGGTTCCAGAATTCATCATGGCCCTTGGGCCATGGGACCAAGCCTTTAGGTTTCAAGAAGCTGTGATGGGAAAGAGCAAGGCATTGGCTTTATGGAGGCAGCTGGTAGAAAGTCCTTTGCTAGCTCATTTTCTTTCCTGTTTCTTTTTTCTTTTTCATGTTTTTCCTAGGATGATGTCATATATGAACACCCCTTATTTACATGCTGATTTGTTCCAATCTACATTTTAACCAAGACCTTTATCATGGGCTCCAGACCCAAAATCTCATGGCCAACAGACCACTCTACTTGGTTGCTCCATAGATAACATTAAATCATTGTATCGAAAACTAAACTCATCATGGCTGTCCTCTCCCACCATTGCCCACAAATCTAGTTTTTCCTCCTGCATTCCTTTTCAAGTAGCATGCTTCCGGGCATTTCCCCAAGCCAGAGACTTCAAGATGCCCTCAGCTTTTCTTTCTCTCTACTTTCTATATTTAACAGATCACTGAGCTCTACCAATTCTACCTCTTAAACATCTCCCTGATCCATTCCCTCGTATAATCATGTTCATTCTTCCGTTGCAGATGACTTCACCTTACTCCTGGCCCTTCTCATTTCTCACCTGGATTTTTGTGTCCAGTCTCTCTAACTACTGTTTCCATGCATGCCTGCTGAGCATCAACCCCGTGTACCAAAGCCGTAATGCCAGTAACAGTTCCTCAGCGAGCTACCCCGTCCTCCGTTCTTCACCTGGGCAGCACCTGTTAGTCTGGAGTGATTTATCTGATCTGCCCCTGGTGGTCTCCCAGACACCGTCCAGAGACTTGTCTTACAGGTCAATGCCTCTCTGAAGTCTCTTGGCCTGTCAGACAAGTTGGTATTTAACCAAACTGATAAATATAGATCTTGTGAATGTATTGTACATTTTCCTTTGATTTCTCTTCTTCCCTTGTTGGACTCTACTTGAAGTTATGAATGAGTCCTAAATTCATGTCGCTCTATACACTAGCTGCACAATGTGCCCAGCTTATAGAGACCTCCTCTAAATGACAGACTGAGCGTGGATGGCCTTCCTTGCGGCGGCAAAGCTTAGGGAAGAGGCCGCTTAGCCGTGGGACTGCCCCCTACCTCCGCTCACCCCTGCCAGCATCTGGGACTTACTGCTGAGTAGGTTCACCTGTGGGGACTTTGCTTGGCTCTCCTCATTTAGATATGTTATATTATAGGATCAGAGCGACACATGATAAGTCAATATTTTTTTTTTCATTTCTAGACGAGTTTTTTTTGATAGGCACAGGCACTAAGGTTGGACAAGACCAGGGGGGCACAGGAAGCCGCGCCTTCTCTCAGGCATCTGTAGGCGCCACCCTGCTCTCAGTTCACGGCCAGTCTTCAAACCGCCCTGCACTCACTCTCCGTCTGGTTCGGCCACTTTCCTCCTGTCCTACTGACTGCTTCGTGCTCCATCTCTCCGAAGACCTTGACCGGCTCCTGCTCCTTGCGTCCCAGCTGGGCGTGGCGGCAGTCGTTTCGGGCACTTCAGGGGCTGCCCACCACCCCGCCCACTCAGATAGCTGCATCTGTGCCTCAAGGCTGCCTGCCCTCCTTTCCTGGAGGGGAGCCGCCCGTGGCCGGCGAGGCTGCCGTCTGCCTCCTGCAGATCGCCACCCTCCCGAGCCCCGCTGGATCCCCTGCTGTGCCGGGGGTGCGCCCCCCCATCCTGCCTCAGCACTCCCCCCACCGATCGCTGTTCATCCTGGAAAAGGTGCCTCCCCCAGATGTTCCCGCGACTTCCTGTCTTCCTTCCTTAAGCTGTTCGCTCAGTCACTTCATTTGTGAATTCTTCCTAATCATCCTGTTCAAATTTGCAGTCCCCTGCCTCGTACTTCCTCTTTCCTTATTCTACTTTATTGTTCTCTTTAGCACGAACCACCATCTAACATGCTACATATTATCCCTGTTAGTTTTGTGTAGACCACCCAACTAGAGTGTAAGCTCTGAGGGCAGGAATTTTGCCAGTGTTCACTGCTGTTTGCCCACCATGCAGAACTATTCCTGGCACGGGTGCTCAAAAGTATTTTTTGAGTGGTTCTGTCAAGAAGGAGCTTTCTCAAACAGAAAAGCACAATAAGTTGTCTGTTTTCCTCTCTTAAAACTATAGGCTTCATCAGAAACTTCTAGTTTTTATTTTATCCAAAAGATGACAAAGTTGAATTTAAAATTCCCCCAAACACTGTGTCTATTTTCAAAGAAAGACATGAAAATGAAATAATAATTTAAGGCTTCTCTCAACATTTTTGTACACATAAAATGTCATTAGTGATTAAAAAAACAGTATTTCTATTATGTATAAGGAGGTTAGTATGGATTTTCAAGTGGACTGGCACATAAGATTGGCCTTCTTATAGAATATTACATTTAAATATTGGACTAACTTTAGATTTTCTGAATCATATCTACTTAGAAACATCACTGGTGATATCTTTCAGGTTTTTTCTGTCAAAACTAAAGTTTGTGGTAATGATTCCTTCTTTGACCTTATAAGCAATATAGTGAAACTGACTCACAACTTGTGGATAGCTTTTAAAATTTTGCCGCATTTGTGGTCATGTATGGATGTGAGAGTAGGACTGTGAAGAAGGCTGAGCGCAGAAGAATTGATGCTTTTGAACTGTGGTGTTGGAGAAGACTCTTGAGAGTCCCTTGGACTGCAAGGAGATCCAACCAGTCCATTCTGAAGGAGATCAACCCTGGGATTTCTTTGGAAGGAATGATGCTAAAACTGAAGCTCCAGTACTTTGGGCACCTCATGCGAAGAGTTGACTCATTGGAAAAGACCCTGATGCTGGGAGGGATTGGGGGCAGGAGGAGAAAGGGACGACCGAGGATGAGATGGCTGGATGGCATCACAGACTCAATGGACGTGAGTCTGAGTGAACTCCGGGAGTTGGTGATGGACAGGGAGGCCTGGCGTACTGCGATTCATGGGGTCGCAAAGAGTCGGACACGACTGCGCGACTGAACTGAACTGAACTGAGATTAGTCACCATTGATATAATTGACACTATGTGATATAAACTTTGAATTCTGTGTGATTTCTGTTTCAGAGTGATGGCTATTACCCACACTCTACTTGACGTTTAACACAAGTATTTGGGGAACTTGAATAATGGATTATCTGGCTAGTGGACCTGTACTTTAGAATTAATAAAAGGAAAAATTCATTTCTTTATCTTAGAACTCTTTAAAAATGTACTAAAAATTTTTTTTGGCCATTTAGAAAGTCTCTTGGAAGGTCAGTAATTTTATCTTTGATAAAGATCTTACATGGTCTCATGCCTGAGATTATTTATAGCACTGTAAAAATTGACATTTGATTTGCCTCTAAAAGGGTTCCTTTTAATGAGAGACCAAATCAATAATATATGTGAAAGGGCTGTTTAACTATAAAAACATTCCATCCTCTCTACTTTTGGTGGGGGTAATGTTAACTTTCTTAATGTTTTTATTTGCTATTTTTAAAGTTTACAGTAAAATAATCTGGGACTTCCCTGGCAGTCCAGTGATTAAGACTGTGTGCTTCCAAAGCAGAGGGCACAGGTTTGATTCCCGGTCGAGGAACTAGGATCCCACATGCTGTGTTGCATGGCCAAGAAAATATTAAATAATAATATCATCATCATCTAATTGTTGATGATTATGGTCATCTGACATTCACGACTGAGGACACACACACACAGACTCTTTCACGGTATATTTGATTTCTAAAGCTAACAAATGTAGAAATTCTGGAAAAAATTTATGATGAGGTCATTTTTATTATAAAGGGCTTTCTTTCCACCAAATAACATTTCTTTTATGGTTGAGAGTTTTCATATTTATGCAATCAAGTCACAACAGTGCATTGTTTCATTCTTGGTAGTAAACCTGGAATGATTGTAAGCTCCAGGCAGGCTGAGGCCATGGAGTTCACGGGTAGCTGCCTGTGTTCCTCCTTGCTCCCTGCGCTGTCCACAGCAAGTCCACTCCTGTCCTTTAACTCCAGTATAATTATGTGAGTTTGATCCATTAAGGCCCTTGGGACTCACTTTCTTTGCTTTCCCCATATTACTCATCTTGCAGCACTTGTCAGATCCCTTAATCACTAATAACTAGTTTTCCTGCAATTACCGCGTGCCAGAGGTTGTCCATGAACTGGCTGGTGAGTGAGTGTCATCAGCCGCTCAGCTTTAGTCCAGCAGCAATCATGTGCTTTACCGAAGGGCCCCTTGAGCTCTAGAACCTCCCAGGGAAAGCTCTAGAGATTCTGTTCTCCCTCTTGCCATTCCAGAGAACCCCAGGTCTGCTCACAGCACGTGAGCAACTGCCCTGAGTCTGACCTGCCAGAGGACTGGCCCAAACTATCTCCTGTTCCCCGGAGCCCCTTGCTACGTCTCTCTTGGGCTCCTCTGCACCCTGGGGACCCCATTCCTGGGAGAGTCTGTGACTGTGTCTCTCCTCATATCTGCCTAGAATTTAACCTTTCTGCTCTGCGAGATTGTTAAAGTCGAAGCCATGCCCTGATTTACTTCTTTTCTTAACTGTCGTCTGTTGAGTTCCTGGCACTGCTGTTCACTCTTCTTTCCAACATTTATGAGGTCCAAGTGTACCTAGCAGGTACTGTGGTTGGCATTGTGATGAGTGAGGGTATCTGTCTATGTAGATCAATGGATGGAGCTAGAGAACACTGTTAGGTAAGGTGACTGCTGAGTTAGTGGTACTTGGTCATCAGTCCCTGGGTTGGGAAGTTCACCTGGAGGAGGACTTGGCAACCCACTCCAGTATTCTTGTCTGGAGTCCCATGACCAGAGAAGCCTGGCGGACTGTAGTCCCTGGGGTCCCAGAGTCGGACGCGGCTGAGCACCCACGCACGCCCAGTCGTAGAGCTGCCTGATGGCATTTACAGTGTAGACGTGCTGTCTGTCCTTGTGAGATTTCCCAGAGCTGTCCCTTTTACTTCTGCTTCCACCTGATAGGGTTAGTAATTTCTGTTACTCTGGGAAATTTCAGGTTCCAGGATAATGTTTGTATTTTATGATCATTTTTAAAAGCATTCATTTTAAAAAATTGTAATAAAATAACAACATGTCACATGAAATTTACCCTGTTAACCATGTTTACTTGTCCAGTTCAGTGGCACTGAGTCCATCCACGTTGGTGTGTGCCATCGCCATCATCCATCCACAGAGCTCTTTTCACCTTTCGAAACTGAAACTCTGCCCACTACACAATTCTGCCTTTCCCCGGCTTCTGGCAACCATTGTTCTACTTTCGGTCTCTATGAGTTTGACTCCTTTAGGAACCTTGTGTAAATGGAGTCATACAATATTCGTCTTCTGGTGACTGGCGTATTTCACTTAGCGTAATCTCAAGGATCACCCATGTGGTAGCGTGTGGCAAACCTTCCTCCCTTTTTAAAGTTGAATGCTGTTCCATTTTTTGTGTAGACCGCATTTTGATTTTCCATTCATCCCTTGGTGAAGATTTGAATTAATTCTGCTTTTTGACTATTGCAAATAATGCTACTTAAAGCATTCATGTGTCATAAGAAAATTAGTGTTTTCCCTTTAAACTGGTATTTCTCATTTTAAAGATGAGCTGTTTTTATTATGTCTCAGAGCCAAAAATTCTCTTAAAGGAAGTGGGAAATGATTCATTAGCTAAACAGAATCACTAGGGAATGGGTCATTTCACAGAAGCTGTAACCATTTAAGATGTTTTGTTTTGAGCAAATTTACATGAAAACATTAAAAAAAAAAAAAGATACTGCCCTGCTATCTTGAACATTTTAAATTTAAGTTAGTTTAATTTTCAAATGTGTTAATTAGTCCTAGATTATTCGACATTGAGACTATTATTTTGGTGCTAAAACTACATTGTGCTATAATATTTAGAAGGGTTTTGACCATTACATATAGAATTTTTAAATTTAAAATACTGAAATTTTAAAATGTGTATGTATATTTTACTCTTTGTTAATTTTTTGTTTTGTTAGGTGCACACTTTCTTATGACTGCTTTTCTTTGTAGTAACTATTTGTTGTTTCTAAAATGCAGTGGTGCTAAACAGGCAATAATATCATTTGTTAGAATTATGTTGAAGAAGAAACAGCCTCTGAGTGAGGCTTTTAGAGATTAAGTAAAATGGTTATACTTTGGGACAGGAACCCCTTCCCCCACCAATTCTATCTATGGTGGTCTTTTACAATTTCATTTCCTAATTTTTTTGGCAATGCTTTGGATAGGAGAGGTACCATAAAGAAATCAATTTTTGCTATCAACATTTCAACAATGCATTTGTTCTATAAAAGGCTGTGCGTGTGTGCTAAGTCACTTCAGTCGTGTCTTTTTGCGACCCCATGGATTATAGCCCACCAGGCTCCTCTGTCCATGGGAATTCTGCAGGCAAAAATACTAGAGTGGGTTGCCATGCCCTCCTCCAGGGGATCTTCCCCACCTGGGGATCAAACTTGCATCTCTTATGTCTTCCGCATTGGCAGCTGGGTTCTTTACCACTAGCACTGCTTGGGAAACCCTCATATGTAATTACCTCTTCAGTTTTCTGTGGGCTTAAATAGGTATCTACTGTTAATAAATTCACCAGACCAAGAGTCTGGATCTATCCTATTTTTTTTTTGGCATTTACCAAAACTAGCTTCTATTTCTTATTTGCTGCTTCTGCTTGGGAAGGGTGACGTTCAAACTAACTTACACATTTTTCACTCATAATGCACCATTGTTTTTATCTGTTGTTTCATCTCTGATTTATTGTTATGAAGCATTTGTACAGATGGTGTACTTCTTGTGCTTGTTGGCTGGATTTTAAACTCCTTCCCAGCCCAGGCCATTTTTCCTTGCTAGAAGTACTGTATTCGGAACCCAGCATTAGCTAACATAATGACAGAGACTATTCCTAGAGTCCCTCCCTCTGTGAGGATGCTGCTGTAAGGATTTGTGTGTATCATCTCATTTGGTCCTTCCAGTAACTCAGCGAAGTAAGTACTGATACTACCTCCTGTTACAGGTGAAGAAGCTGAGGCATAGAGAAATTAAGTAATCATTTCCAAGTGCACACACTAAGTAGTAGAATCAGGGTTTGAGCTCAAGCTGTCTGACCGAAGAATCTCCTTTCCTACTACCTTCAGTGAATATTTGTTAAACTCTTACTGTATATCAGTGAACAATGCAAAGATCCCAGCCTTCACAGAACTTACATTTTGGTTGAGGAAGAGAGAGAAAATGAACAACCAAAATACATGAATAAATGGTACACTATGTTAGAAGGCTATCCAAGTGCTAAGACAGAAAAGAAAATGTAGGACAGAGGAATGGGAGGTAAGACAGGTTGACATTTTAAGTAGATAATCAGGGAAAACTTCATGGTTCATACAGAGGACTGTTTAACAATTCTCTAGTGTTTGACAAGATGTCTTTTTTTTTTTTTTAATTGATCTCTTAGAGATGTAGCCTGAGGTCTTGACTGACTCACTCAAAACTTTCATGACTCCATTTATTAGTTCTGCCTGTTAACCCTGGAAGTGAACCGGTTTTATCTCCAGAGTCAGGATGAGGCAGCCCCTGGACTTGCTTCACTGCCAGGGGCAAGTCTCTTACCAGAGCACTCCCAGGTGTGCAGGCGTCTGGGGAGTGGGCTCTGGGTGCTGAATCATGGGGCCAGGTGGGGTGTCTGTCCTGCAGTGGGGAGGGAGGGGTGATTAGACCCCTGGGACAGTGTGCAGCAGTTCTTTAGAGAAGGATATCGCTGAGATTCTTCTAGAGAGACCCCTGCCTGCCTGGGGGAGAATGGATACGGATTGTCCAGACAGGGCAAGTGGCCCCAGACCACCTTCCATCCAAGGACTGTCTCTGAATCGTGGACCCAGCGAGGGACCAAGCAAGAGGGGGAAGGGGCCCTGGCCCAGAGGTCCCTGCGGTATTAGGAAGACACTGGGGCCCGTATGCCTGTCTGTGGGTCAGGGGGTTAGATTTGTGTGTGAAGGACACACACTTCACCCAGCTACTAAGGCATCATGTAGGTACTAATATGCTAAAGTTAAACTTCTAGTCCCTGTTCCTTTTGCCCAGTTTCTCAGTCGTGCCCGACTCTTTGCGACCCCCATGAACTGTAACCCGCCAGGCTCCTCTGCCCATGGAATTTTCCAGGCAAGAATTCTGGAGTGGGTTGCCCATTCCCTTCTCCAGGGGATCTTCCCAACCCAGGGATCAAACTCGTGTCTCTTGCGTCTCCTGCATTGGCAGGCAGGTTCTTTACCACTAGCGCCACCTGGGAAGCCGAGATCACATATTTACTCTCAGCTTAAAAGATGGATCGTTCGGTTTTTCTGGAACTGGGCATGATTGAACTCCAACAGGCCTTTCCTTCAGACCAGTAAGCGCGGACGTTGCAAATGAGGTTCCCAGCTGTCCTGGTCTGTCAGCCTTCTGCTCGTGGCTGTGGTGGCTGATAGATAACTCAGGATGTTGTTGTTGTTGGAGGGGTACGGCCGGTGGTGGGGGTTCATCCAGCCCCTCCCAAGGCACCACTTTCCTTTTTTATACAAAAACAACACCGTGCCTCCGAGGGTGCTGACTGCACACCAGATTCCATTGACTGTTTTCCTACGCTCCTCTGCTTATTTTTATTCATTTGGCTACTTTATTTTAGGGCTTCACAGAGCTTGTTTTGGCCAGGGCGAAACTTATTGTTTTATTTCTGGCTGCCCGCTCTCATGTGAACGCTTCAATTAAGAAGCGGACGCGGGGAGGACGTGGTTCTGGGGTTCCGGTTTGCTGCCCGGCTGTTTGCCCAGAGCTGCAGTCAACCCCGCTCCCCAGGGCAAGCCGAGGCCTCTGGGCAGGTTTCCAGCAAGGACGGACTGAATCCAGCTCAGGATGGGCAACCAGGCCCTGATACACAGGCTCGTCTCACTGGAGAAGATATTAGGACCTGGTCAAAGATCACTTACTGCTAGTCCAGACCTTTGACATCATTTCATGCCTCCTCACCAGGTGTCAGAAATGGATTATTTTTTTAAAAGAAAAAAAAAAGGATCTGTTTTATTATTATTTTTAAAATTAGGGATACCTCACAAGAACAACTGACCTTCCCTAGCTGCAGTCCTACGAGGCTGAATCAACGATGTTTAAAAACAGGGCTTTGGTGTCCTGCCTACTGGTTTAGTTCTTGGCTCTGCCACATACTAGCTCTGTGTCCTGAGGCAAATTACATAACCTCTCTGGGCCTCAGTACACATACTGGGGAGTGGTCTTTGCACCTGCTTTCCTAGGTTATGGTGAAGATTCAACAAGGAAAAAAACCTGATTTTCTATGATCATAGCCAACTGATGATATGTAAAACTCCATTGCAGATCGGATTTTTGTCGCTCCAATCGTATCTGGAACTAGTTGAGCTGGAATTTAAGAACCTAATCAAACTGAATTGGTGAGATTTTCTTTCCCAAGGCTGTCTAAATCAGACTTCCCAGACCCAACCACTTGCCCATAGGAGAGCGCCACCTGTTGGTGGGTCTTGGTTCAGATAGGAAGCTGAGAGGGTGGATCACCTGTGTTTCCCTTGGGGATTATGGTTGTTCAGCCGTTCAGTCATGTCTGACTCTTTGCAACCCCATGGACTGCAGCACGCCAGGCTTCCCTGTCCTTCACCATCTCCTGGAGCTTGCTCAAACTCGTGTCCATCAAGTCAGTGATGCCATCCAACCATCTCATCCTCTGTCATCCCCTTCTGCCATCAATCTTTCCCAGAGTCAGTCTTTTCTAATGAGTCGGCTGTTTGCATCAGGTCGCCAAAGTATTGGAGCTTCAGCTTCAGCATCAGCCCTTCCAATGAATATTCAGGGTTGATTTCCTTTAGGATTGACTGTTTGATCTCCTTGCAGTCCAAGGGACTCTCCAAGAGTCTTCTCCAGCTCCACAGTTCAAAAGCATCAGTTCTTCGGTGCTCAGCTTTCTTTATGGTCCAGCTCTCACATCCATACGTGACTACTGGAAAAACCACAGCTTTGACTAGACGGACTTGTATTGGCAAAATAATGTCTCTGCTTTTTATTATGCTGTCTAGGTTTTTCATAGCTTTTCTTCCAGGGAGCAAGCGTCTTTTAATTTAATGGCTGCAGTCATCATCTGCACTGATTTTGGAGCCCAAGAAACAAAGTCTGAAAATAAAGGGATAGTCGGGATCAACTAGCCATCCAGGGATGCCCAAATCACACCCCGATACTTCTGGCCATGGACCCCAGGCTTCAGGATTTTTAAAAGCCTTCTTTCTAAGTGATCCCAGTATACTAACGTGGTTGAGATATACTAGGAAAATATTTTATTTAGGAAAAGATTTCATAAGTGGCTTCATTCATAGCTCCATGTATTTATAACAGAATTAGAGCAGCACACAAGAAAAATAAACACAAATTCTACATCCCTGTTTATCTCGAGTTTAAGAACTGACATACTTCTATCATTCAGAATTTACTGGACTTTTCACAGCTCCTGATTCATGTGCCCAAGCTGGATTGGGTTGTATTTCAAAATAAAGATACAAATTGGCGTTCTTAACACTTGCCTGTTATCTGTGAACTCTTATTCTTCCCATCTGTCTGTAATTATTACTGTAACTGCCGGCTCCTGCTTCGTTTCTCTCTGCCTCCAGCAAGGATCTTTTCTCTAAGAGTCCCAGTTAGAGACACTCAAATCTGTGCGGGCACCCTGAACTGTCTGCTCATGACTTTAATTACAGCTGAATCCTGGATTTCTTTTTCTTCTTCCTTCTTGCGTGCTTTGTTTTTGTTTGTTTGTTTTTGGTTCTTTGTTTTGTTTTTAAAGAGGGATCAGACCATATTTTATTTCTTTGTTTTCAGATGACAAGAAAATTTTTGAACAAATTTGTATGGCATTTTTCCCCATTGTTTCTAATTGGGTTATCCACTCTGGATTATCAAAGTCAAAATGTCTTAATCCAGACTGACTTTCCCAGCCTTTCTGGGCATCTTTCCCATGGTGAGTTAGTGGATGCCCGAGGGCACAAAATAATGTCTGCAGGAGCCTCAGTAAATCATCGGAAAGCAAACCTGTTCCTTTTTCTTTGTACCCTCTTTCTTCCAATAAGAAAGTTAATTGAGAATTAGATGATATTCACACCCAAGTAGCAAAAAATAAGTGACGTGTTTGAAAACTCATTCTAAACTCTTCAGTGAAACAGAGTGCTTATGTAAGATTAGGGTAATTGGCAGTTTAAGCCAGTTTCTACTTAGCAAGTTTCCTGTAACCACCTCCAGAGTTTAGTCCATCAGGCGCCATTGTTTTCAGTACTTTCTTTTTTGAACGTAATGTTTCTAACTTTCTTGTCCTCTGGGTTTTCACACAGATTTTTATTGTATTTTGGACAAATGAAAATGCAGGGAAGATTGAATCGCCATATCTTCCTAATAATATAGCTGTGGACTACAGGATCTGGCCATTACGCCAAGGAGAAAGGGTGGGCCCTTGGGGGGAACTTGGTCAGCCTTGGAGTTAGACATACTTAGCTGTGAATGTAGTTACTGATTTCTGTGGCTTTGGGCAAGTCACAGAAGCTTTCTGAGCCTGGTTTACTCATCTGTAGGTTGGTGGTGCTCCTTGCATTGGTTTAAATGAGTTACTAACGCAAAGCTCCAGATACGGTGTCTGGCTCAGTGGGAGTGCTCAAGGGGTGATTACAAATACCCACCTGGATTTTACCTCTTTATTTCTATCTTTTTTTTTTTTTTTTTAAAGCCCAATAGGAACCTTTTACCTTATGGTTGAGGGTTTGCCTCCTTTTATCTATTGAATTATTAAAAAAAAAGTAGTCCTCTGTGTTTTTCTTTTCTGCAGAAACCATGTACTCAGTAAATGTTGATGAATCTGTCAATAATTTATCATCTGGATAGTGAATCTAAACAAACAGGGAAGAAAAACTTGTGATTTTTCTGTATTTCAGTTTTGTTTTAATTTAACTGAGGCAACTGTTTCTCTATAGGGATTGAAAGAGTCTAAGCTCCATGTAGGTTTTGTTATTTCTTCCCTTTTGATGCAGAAACTGGAACCCAAACCCAGGATGATAAGGGCGTGTTACATAGATAAATTCTCACTAACTCATTGGACATGGAGGTCTGTTCATTTGGTCTGTTCATTGTAGGCTGGGCATTCATGTGCCCACTGTTAACACCTTATACCTTTATTTATAATCAATAATACTCTCAAAAGAAAAAACTGGAGAAATCAAAAATAGCTCAGTTAAAGGATTAGGGTGATTCTGTAGGCCAGATCCTGGACAGCTAATGGTTTTGCATGTGACTTTCCTATGGAAACTCTCAGAGACCTTAAAAGATGTTTATTGCAATGTGACTCATAGGAGAAGGGAAAGAAAGAGGGAAAGAGGAGAGGTGACCATATACTATGTCATGCTTCACTCTTTATTTGAAGACATGTTTAAATAATTTAGAAAATACTTATATTTCTAGAATGAATCCCACTTGATTCTAGTATGTTAATCTTTTTAGCTAAGTGTTTAATTCTGTTGACTCATTTTAAATTTAGATTCACACATGTATTTAGAAAGGAGATTCATATATAGTTTCCTTGTTGTGTACTTTTTGTTAGATGATGATATCAGTATCATCTGTTACTATTTAAATAAGACTTGAAAACTTGCCTTCCGATCACATGGTTTGAAATGGTTTAAATGGGATCAGAATTGTCCCTTAAAATTTTCCCAGAATTCTTCCTCTGAAGGCATCTAACCTGCTTTTGTTTATTTAAGTGTTTATCTATTGGAAGGTCAGTTGGGGAGGTAGGTTTTTGATTTGTGTTTCATTAGTACACACAACAGGTAGTGTGATTCCTTAAGTAAATCTGAAATATTATTTACTGAACATCTTCAGCTCATACTGATTAAGTCCTGCCTAACTGAGGGCGAGGCGATTTGTTACTGTTGAGTCACTGTTTTCAAGAGTGGCAGCTCTTGTTTGTATTCAGTGCTTTATGGCATTTTACAGTCATGCACACCATTCTTAGATTTGGAGGGTAAGGACTATTGCATATTTTTATTGTTGAGATGGTGATGCTGTCAGTTGTATGCTTATATCACTGTGTAGACTGTTATTGCTCTTTAATTTTTCTTTCTTTATTCATTTGTTTATTTGGCTTCATGGACTCTTAGTTCAGCATGTGAGCTCTCAGTTGCGGCACATGGGATCTCGTTCCCTGACCAGGGGTGGAACCCAGGCCCCCTGTGTTGAGAGCGCAGGGTCTTAGCTAGTGGGCCACCAGAGAAGTCCCCATTGCTACTGTCTTTGGTACACTTGGCCAAGGGGGCCAGTTTTACCGCAAATCTTGCAGCAGACACAGTATCCATCCTCTACAGACAACAGGGTTGCCTAGTACATTGTAGGTACTTAGTAATTCTGGTGAATGAAACACTTGTTTAGTATCTACTATGTGTTTGTTTGGAAAAGGTATAAAAGACATGTTCTGAGAGACAATATGTTATGAATGTAAAATTGAATTAAATAGTTTAAATATTAAGGCAAATATGTATATTCAGATATATTAAAAGATTTGATTTACATACTCATCTGGGGGAGAAACCATTTTCAGATGGAGAAAAAAGTAAATATTGATTCAGTTACCCTGTACCTGGCCTGAATTTATAAACTGATATAGAGGCTAAAACTGTTTCAGTAGTATTTTTGTTTTTCCATATGAATTGGGCTATAATGGTAGGAAATGGGAGTCACAACTCTGTAGTAACAGTGGTACAAAAAATAATGTTGATCTAAATTTAGATTATAATATTTATTTTAAAGTGTGTTAAAGAAAATATATTGATAGTTGATAAGATTGTATTGGATTATGTTGAAGATTTATTGACAAAATATTCTTTCCTTTTCTCTTAGATTTATCTAAAAACAGACTGGTTGAAGTTCCAATGGAATTGTGCCATTTTGTATCACTGGAAATTCTTAATCTGTACCATAATTGTATCAGAGTCATTCCGGAGGCCATCATTAATCTACAGATGCTGACTTACTTAAATTTAAGGTAGGTTGACACCTTTAGGTAACCAAATTTAATTAAAAAAGAAAAAAGATCACTTGCATTTCTGTCAGTTTTTTTTCTCTCTGATCTTTTTTGATCACCTTTTGAAATAAATCACATGAAGATTATTGAAGAAATACCTTTTATAATACGTTTGTAGTGCCGTTAACATTGTTTTTGGTGCTTGACTTCTCCATGTCAATAGGGCAAAATGTTTTGGCTTCTTAAGATAATTGATACAGCATGATTTATACTTTTAGTCTGTTTGATACTTGGAAGGTTGTTGGTCTTTGATGTAGATTTTGGAGGAGGAAGGCTGAAGGAAGTGAGAAAGGATTGATGGCTGAGGCAAATTAGGGCCTTCCTGGTTTGGGAGGTTGTTGGAACCATTGGATTTGCTACCCAGAGTTGATTGAACCTGTTCACCTCAGGTCCCTAGAGAAGGTTGAGGAGGAACACTGAGCCGCTTTAGCAAGATAGGACTTTGCTGTCTTGCCCATTAAACTAGGTCAGTGTTTGCTGAGTTTGGGTCAGTGGTCTGTACTGACCCTCTGATTAAGCACAACACAGTGTAGGCTGTTAATATACTGAGTAGTCCTGAAGTTAAGAAAACTAAGAGTTTTAAGGCCCAGCCTTTAGACTTCTGCTGGACTATCCGCTTTTCTGGCCTGATTTTGACTCCTTGATACTTAAATCCTGGCTCACATCTGGGATATCAGGCAAGAGGGGGAGCTGTTTCATCATGTCTGTCTTTAAAAACAAAGTTGCAGAGTTCAAGCCTGAGTAGCCATCACTCTTGTCAGCTGTGTTATCTTACTGTGCAAAGGATAGCACCTGATTAGCAGGGTTTGTGCTGTGTAACAAATATGCCAACCTTCAAAGAGCAAGATTCCCAGAAAACCAGGTATAGTATTAATTTATGACAGAGAATAATGTCATTTATATTTTAGGGGTTTTATTGGTTTGGTTGGTTTGGTTTACCTCTGATAGTTAGAAGTCTTCTGCAGCTTTCTTTGTTGTCAAAAATGGGTTTCCTTCGCATTTCATTAGGACTGTATATCTTTTCCCTTGGGAGTGAAAAATAAATCTTAGTCATGTTTTTAAGTGGCCTTTATTTCATTTTTGGTAAATAAGATGTAGGCTATTATTATTATTACTACTAGAAGCTCAACAGAGCCAACTTTCATTTTTTTCCAGGTTTCTAGTTCATTTGAGTTTTCTTTTATAAGAACCATCCATACCATTTCTGCTGCAGCAGAATATTAATTACCTGGAATTGCCTGATGGAGCCAGCATAGTGAGGTCTATAGATATGGCTTATTATCTCCCTAAAACATCTGTCTTCTAGTCCCAGCCCACATTAGGGGAAATAACCCAAGAGCATATGTAGTTGGTCTGTTTATTTTACTTACCTACTCCTGAGACTTTCACCTCCAGCAGCCTGCTTGCAACAAGTAAATAGATTTAACTTTGCATTGTTGTACAGTATTAAATATATATACACTGAGAACCTTGGGGTAACAGATGACGTATTTCTTCTGGCATGATATAAACTATAAAATTCTACAAATACTAGGGAATCTAATCTCAGCATTTATATTTTGCTTTAAAAGCAGTAATAAAATTGTTTTTGATAGGATAATTTTTATGTTGAGGCTAGTTGAAGGTAGGTAATGTTACTGTTCTCAGATGGTAGAAAGACTATATTGGAATATGAATCTCAGGAGTCTTTCAGTTAAGAACAGAGAGAATTTATTGGAACTGTTAATGGTTGAAGCTGTGTTTGGCATATTGTAAACAGAGTTTTGTGATGTATTTCTAGGTAAAAGAAAGGAAAGAAGTAAAGAGGTCATTAAGCACCCAACTTTTTAAACTTTGTTTTCTTCTTACAATGGTTTCATTTCTCATTTGATTTAATTTCTCTATTTTTGGTCCCATTTATATGATGGTGGTTTAGTCACTAAATCGTGTCCGACTCTTATAACGCCATAGACTGTAGCCCGCCAGGCTCCTCTGTCCATGGGATTCTCCAGGCAAGAACACTGGAGTGGGGTGCCATTTCCTTCTCCAGGGGATCTTCCCCACCCAGGAATCACTTATATAGGTCATCTTTATTTTGTTTTGGTTTTCTTTGCTCACATTTCCTACTTTAATATTACCATCTTTTAAGACATATTCTCTAGTGTTGAATCAACTCTTCAAAGGAGTTGATAAATAAATGGATGAAATTGAAAAAATATATATCTCTTACTTTTCAGAGATACTCTTAATATGTCAAAGTATATGAAAAATGTATGTGTCTCCTCTAAAATCTTTGAAAGGCTGGTGCTGTAGGTACATATGTGATTATCTTTGGTGACTTCTATCACATTTACTTTAAGAATGTAACCTGAAATAGCAACACAGGGCAATATTTAAAGTGAGCAGGAGATGGTCATCTTTTCTATTCATTCATGAGGCCTTTAACTCCTGTTTGATTATTAGGTTTTTGAAATGAAAATTCTAGGAATAAGACCTTTGGAACTGAGTTTTTTCTTTGTGGGAGAGATTTGAGGTAGAATGTTAAATTTGCCTAAATAGTTTATTTATAGCTTCTGAAATGGTGGATGACTGTCACATCTGTTTATCTATAAATGTGTCATACAGTAATATCTAGAAAATGCCAGTGGCATCTAGTTAAATTGTAAGTCTTCGAGAGATGTTGAGTGATAACCTCCCGTGATGGTAGTGTTGTCTGTGTGAGTTCTTCCTGTCTTCAAGCTACCATCTCCACTCCCAGCCCCCACCACCCCCACTCTGAAGGCAGCTGGTAACCAGAAGGAATTTAGAATGTTGTGCTTGTCTGTGTTCATGACAGATGTCCCCTTCACAACAACCAGGGTTGGGCACTGTGGCCTCTTCGTGTCTTTCTCATGAAAACTTAAGTCAACAAAATAAAATGAATGGGTGTGGTGAAGAGGCATGGTAGAATTCTGTTGACTCCTGGCCTTCAAAGAGAAGCTGCCAAATCCACTTACTAGGAAAAGAGGCAAGATGCTCAGGATGCTGCAAAAAGTACTACTTTGTAGGAGAGCTGCTGATCCCCTTTCAGTCCAGGTTTTGTGTGTGTATGATCATTACAAATTGGATATTATGCCAATGAAAAAAGCTCTTTTTTAATAGTCCATCTAGTCGAGTGATTATTTTTTATTTGAAGTATAGTTGATGTACAGTATTAGATGTTATATGTGTACAACACAGTGAGTCACAATTTTTAAAGGTTATGCTCCAGTTATAGTTATTAAAAAATATTGGCTATATTCCTTGTATGGTACAATATATCCTCATAGCTTTTTTATTTTCTAAACTTTGTTTATTTGGCTGTGCTGGGTCTTGGTTGTGGCATACGGGATCTTTGTGGCCATATGCAGGTTCTTAGGCATGTGAGGTATAGTTCCCTGACTAGGGATAGAACTCAGGCCCCCTGCATTGGGAGCTTGGAGTCTCAACCACTGGAGCACTGGGGAAGTCATGCTTATTTATTTTATACATAATATTGGGTGGGCCAAGAAGTTCATTTGGGTTTTCCCGTAAGATGGTACAGAAGAACCTGAATGAAATTTTGGCCAGCCCCGTAGCTGGTACCTCTTAGTCTCCTAGTCCGGTATTGCCTCTCCCCATGCCCTCATCCACTGGTAACCACTGGTTTCTTTTCCATATCTGTGAATCTGTTTCTTTTCATTATGTTCACTAGTTTTAGATTCCACATGTAAGTGGTGTCATACAGTATCTGAAAAGATATATTCTAGATAGAAGCATTTAATCAAATCAGGCATTTAATCTAAGCTGTTACTAATTTAGATGTGTTGGGGAAGTCAGTATACATTTCAGAAAATTAAGAAAATCCTGTAAATTACTTTTGAGTGCACAGTGTCGGCTGGGTCAGATATAGCACGGTCTGAAATAGCTTTAACGGATAGGCAAGCCAGGAGACTATATCAGTAAATATCCCAAACATTTTCTTTTCCATAGTACACTTAGGATTTTTCATCTTACTAACTAGAAAGAAAGAGCTGCTCAAGAAGATAGCACAATTTATAGAGTATAATCTTTAAAATTTGTTCACTATGCTGTATACTTGAAGTGTATATAATATTGTACATCAGCTATACCTCAATTTAAAAAAAATGAGAACTATATTTATAAGTAATGGTCAATAAAACTGGTAATTTCTAAAAAAAAAAAAGAAGATAGCACAGAGAAGCTGCTTTTCAAATTCCACAGATTTCATGTTCCTGTGCATAACATTAGACGTGGTCTCACTGTATTTTTAAATTGTTTTCTTTTTTAAAATAAATCACATGGCGAAATTGCTGATTTTCGTGTGTTCCAAAACAAGAGACATGTCCTGTGAAGCCACTTTGAATGTATGGGAACCATTCAAAATTGATGACACCCTCTGGGATGCATTGCATATTCCAGCCGAGTAAACAGTCATCAATATTTGATGGCGTGATGATGCCAGTAGAGGTGATGGTGGTGATGTGTCCCTGCGTCTGTAGCTTCTTGGCTGATAGGATCTCTCAGCGACATTATCTTTAAATGTCAAATGGCTGTTTGGTGCCAGCAACCCAATTCCCATCTTAGACTACAGATGGGTTTAATTAGTACATGGAAAGAAAACCTTTATTGTAAAACACAGTTAAAAACACTTCAGTGTTTCCTATTTTTGCTCTCGCTGTAGAAATGTCCTGTTTGGGAAAACCTTATTGCTGTTTATGTAGTGTGCCTTTGAAGAAACTGGGCTTGTAATCTTTTCTTCTTGGTGTTTACAACAAAAGGTTATGTTGATTTAATATATGTGCCACTGTGTCTTTTCCTGCTAGAAAGTGTCTTAATCCAAGAAATCTGGCCAAGAACAATATAAGTGATTAAACAAGACTTGTTCCTATATCGGAACAAACACTTTGAACCTGGGTTACACGGGAAGACCTCCTAAAGTGTAAAACCAAGCAGTTGGAGAGGTTGTTGTTGATGAGACTCATGAAGAAAATGTACCTTAGAAAGTTTCTGGAAGAATGCAGAGCAGAAAAGCTTTTGGCAAGTGTCTGGGTGTTGTGAATGAAACTAAGAATAGGGAGCTTAGCTTCAAAGTTTCATCTCAGAGATTTGGGGGAACAGAAGCTGCCCCCAAAAGGCACATTCTTCATAGCATTTGATCATAATGTTTCCAGAACTCTTGGTTAGTGGTTTTACTTTTCTGGGGTGAAATGCACAGAGCCAGGAACTGGTTTATTCATTAGAAGCCCCTTTCTCTGCCAGCAGCTCTTAGGTATTGCCTGTAAAGAAGGGGGCTGTCTCTTGAGCAGAATGTTATCATACCGTACAAGGAATCTTTTTTGGCCGGTTTTTCTGAAGCCTGGCATCCTTTTTGGCTGCTAAACAATGTGCAGGAAGAGCCAACTTCCTGATGGCTGTATATAACCTGTATCCCCACATTCCTTTCGGGGCTCATTTGGAGCATAATCTTTAATCCTCACACTGTAGCTCTCTATCTGAGGGACTTGGGGGAAGAAGCATCCTGCGTGCTAGGTTTGCCTTAGAAAGCATAGATTTTATAGTTTTTTGTTATGAACAAAAACTAATTTCATTGTTTCTAAGAATCTTAATTTTATCCCTGAGAAATACAGTTTCTCCTTGCATTGACCTTCCTGAAGAAACTCTCAATTATAGGATAGTATTTTTGTCTTTCTAGAAACAGAGAAAATGGGTGATGTCTTTTAAACTGGAAAAAGGAGAGTTTCGCTCATTCAAGCTTGTATCACTCTTTCTTTTATGAAGATCATAGGAGCTTTTCTCATTCAGACTTGTATAGCTCTTTGTTTTATGAAAATCATGTCTGGTTCAAAGGGGAACACACACACACACACACACACACACACACACATGGAACTGGCCTTTGGTAACTAGATTGTGCTTTGTGAACTGACTGATCAGCAGGAAGACACCAAAATACAATGAACCATGTTGGAATTTGGAAGTATCATCTTAAAATTTGAAAATATTTTCCATAGACTGCTGAATTAGAAAGTGGTCATCAGAGTCATCCGTCGCAGGAGCAGCAACTTGGGATTTAAGCCTTGCCTTTTCTAATGTGTTTACTGGGCATTTGTTTTTAAGGTGGAACCTTTAGGCAATAGCCCTTAAAAATTTTAATTCATATTTATAAAGTATTGTGCCAGGAAAGTTATTAGCATTGGTAGTTGAAGGGCTTTATTAAATGTGAATATGTCCATAATAGGTATTTCTTATCAGACTCCATTCCTGTTAGTATAGCCTAAGCTTGGCAAGACTTCCAAAAGGGATTTTTCCATTCTACATATCACCTGATCACAGACGTGGTTTTAGATCAGTGTTTGTATTAAAAAAAAAAAAAAAAGAACAGAGGAACACAAAAGGGGCATTATGGCTTATGATAGCTAGACTGCTGTCAGAATTTGCTGGGTTTGTTTTCAGTTCTGCTTCTGATCTTAATAAAATCTTTAAGATCTTGTGCTGCAGATTTGATTTCTGAAAATAGGATGAACACTCTACCAATGCTCTGTATAAATTTTCTTGTTTAAGTTCATTCTCAATGTTTTTTCTGTAAGCCCCAAATGAACATGCTGCAGATTACATTTCTATTTCTCATCAGATGGACCAAAGCTCTTTGAAACATTGCCATTTCATCAACAAGCTTATAGTTCCTCCAAGAATGTTACAGTTTACCAAGTTTTATAACAGGTGTCGTAGATGAAGAGAGAAAAGGAAGAAAAACAGAACGTAAACACGTGAAAGGAGAGGTGTGGAAGTCTGGAAAAATCTTCACCATTGTCATCATCATCACCTCCACCTTATCACTTCTTAATAGCTAAATATGATTGAGCTGTTACACTGTCGTATTTGAGCCCTTCAACAACTCTTTACTTGAGATAGGAAATAGGAAAGTGATGCATCCCTAAAACACATTATTTCATAAGTAAGAATCACGGGAATTAGGGAAGCTTATTTCTGTGGCCTTTACTGTTTGCTCAGCACTTTCCCTGTTCTCATCTTGTCTGACACTGTGCTCTGCTGCATTCCATGACCTTTGAACCATTTCAGAATCGTAAACATAGTTTATGAATTAAAACATATAGTTAGAGAATTTTCCAGTAGGCCAACCTAAATATTTAAATAAGGGAGTTAAAAATATTCATGCTACTATATCCATGCTTTAAAATTTTTTAATGCCTATAAATTTGTGTCTTTCTTTTTCCCTTTTTATTTTTTTTCAGAAGTTTGTTTTTTGTGTATGTTTTAGTTTTAAGATTTCAATGACCAACTCTATTGATATTTTCTTTTCCATGAATTTCTGATACTGTCATATTTCTTTTGGTCTACTTTCTAATAGTTTTAGTCTTTTTTTAATTAATGGAGCTTCCACTTATTTTTCTTTTCTTATAGGAGCATTTAAGGCCATGGGTTTCTATGTTTTTAGTGTTTTAGCACTAAAGTTTAGGTGATTCCTAGATGTTTTGATATATAGTATTTAAAAAAATCATTCCTAAATCATTTCTGATTTCCCATGTTTCATTTTTGACCCATGAGTTTTCTATAGAATAGATTTTAATAGTTGTCTTTTAAAATTGATTTTTAATTGCATTACATTTGGAGGATGTTTTGTTTGACATTGTTTCTTAAATTGGTTGATATTTGCTCTATAGCCCATGCATAGTTAATTTTGTAAATATTCCACATGAACTTGGAAAGAATGTATGCTAAGTGTTGTGGACTGGATTCTAGAAACCCACTAAGTGTAACTTATTGTTGCTTTTGCATCTCACTTATTTTAGGGTTTTACTCTTTTATAGCATGTGTTCTTCAGTGGTGCATTCAGTGAGGGTATATAAATGCAGCCTTTTTCTGAAATGACTTTCTTTACTCATTTTTAAGATTCAACTATTTGTACAAAATTTTCATTTGTACCAATATAAAGTTTTAAGTTGACAGCTCTTTTCTATTGTGTTTCAAAGACATTAGATTTTCTGTTCTCTGTTTTACGTTTGTAGAAAATCTTCTATATTTTTTCACTTGATTTCTTCTCATATCTGTCTTCGGTGTTTCTGCACTTTATGCTATGATGTGTACAGAGATATATTATTTTGATTTATCTGACTGTACACTTAATTTTGCTTCCTAAGCCTAAAGATTCATGTCTTTCATAATTCTAAAAAAAATAGTTATTACCTTTTTAAATACTGCACCTTCCTCTATTTCTCTATTACTTCTATTTTTTTAGTGTACTCCCTGTTGGTTATGTGTCAGACCTCTCATTCTCTCACGTTTTCAGTCTCTTTGTTAGTTCTCATTTCTTTATATTTGGGTAATATTTTTTAAGCATGAATATGCCGTTAACATATTGAGAGTGAAAGTGCGGTAAAATGTGAAAGGAGGAAAAATGGTAGTACCATGAGATTCCTTAATGGAAAAGAGTCCTAGTGATTGAGATGCATGGCGTAAGAACTGTGCATTTGACTCATTAATGAAATCTGAAATTAAAGCACTCTCTTCTGCTTCTAGTGGGAGACTTTGTTGGTTGCCTAAAAACAAATCGATACAGTAAGTTCCCTACATGCAAAACTTCAAGTTGCAAACTTTCAAGTATACGAGCTTGTGTTCTTGTGTTCAGTCACATAAATCGGTTGTGTGTCTGGTGTACGTTGTCGTGTGTGTGCATCCTCTACAAATGGTTGCAATGTTGTGTGCTGTACAATACTGCACAGAGTACAGACAATAGTACCATCTCCCGCCTCCTCCCCCTCCTCAGCCCGTAACTCTTCCTTCCTGTTTACTCGATGCCAGCCCCCGTAGGCCAGCTGTTATACTGTACTACTGTACTTTTCAAGGTGCTGTACTATAAGATTGAAAATGTTTTCTTTTGTGTGTTTGGTTTTTATGCATTATTTATGTGAAAGGTATTGCAAGCCTATTACAGTGCAATACCATATAGCCAATTGTGTTAGCTGGGACCCCGGCTAACTTTATTGGTCTTATGAACAAATTAGACTCAGGAATGCAGTTTTGCAATACAACTCATTCCTTTGTGGAGGACTCTATGGTACTGAATTTCTTTGAGTTTTTGTTTTTGTTTTTTTTTTCTTAATTATAAAACTTGATGAGAACTAGTCTTGTTCCTTTTGGCTTTATATTGAAGTTTGTGACAGTTTGACTTCCTAATCTTCAATCTTGTCTTTGTTGAACTCTGCCCCACCCCACCACCCCCTTTTTAAAAAATCTTGTCAGCATTCTCCATGCCTTCTTCCCTGAAATTAGGGCTTTAAGGAAGTAGGTTTTGACTGCAGTCTGGAGGTCTAGTGGCCAACCCAGGGTTTTGCTTTGGTTCTCTTTGCGTTCTTACTTGCTTGTAGTAACAATTACAGTAACTGGACAAATAGAAAGTTTTTGTAAGAGTTGTTTTTGAGAAAAAGAGACACAGTATTGGTTTCCTTGGCTTCCCAATCCAGATCTAAATGCATCACTTTATGTTCAGAAGTAATAAAATGTAAGCTATAGTGGCTAGAACATTGCAGAATACGATGTTAAAAATATTATCCTATTTCTGAAAGGAATCCTTGTGCTCTAAGAATGTAGAAAGGAGAAATGTTGATAAAATAATGTAGCCAAGAGTTTCAGCGTATGTAATAGTCTCAAATGACATTTTTTTCAGGGATGAGAAATAAAGTCAAGAACAAATATGTATTCTGTAGTTCTTTATCTACAAAGAGTTGAGGGATTGGGTGCTTAGGATTCAGGAGGACTCATTATGAAGAGGGAAGTTTATTCTGTAGGCTTTGTATTTCGTCCTCTGTTATTTCTTGGAATACCTTTATACTCCCTGGAGCAGATGGACTGTCAGAATAGATGCCATGAGATGATCTCTCTGAATTCAGTTCAGTCGCTCAGTCGTGTCCGACTCTTTGCGACCCCATGAATTGCAGCACACCAGGCCTCCCTGTCCATCACCATCTCCTGGAGTTCACTCAAACTCTTGTACATTGAGTCGGTGATGCCATCCAGCCATCTCATCCTCTGTCATCCTCTTCTTTTCCTGCCCCCAATCCCTCCCAGCATCAGGGTCTTTTCCAGTGAGTCAACTCTTTGCATGAGGTGGCCAAAGTACTGGAGTTTCAGTCTCAGCATCAGTCCTTCCAATGAACACGCAGGACTGGTCTCCTTTAGGATGGACTGGTTGGATTTCCTTGCAGTCCAAGGGACTCTCAAGAGTTTTCTCCAACACCACAGTTCAAAAGCATCAATTCTTCAGCACTCAGCTTTCTTCACAGTATAACTCTCACATGCATACATGACCAATGGAAAAACCATAGCCTTGACTAGACAGACCTTTGTTGGCAAAGTACTATCTCTGCTTTTTAATATGCTATCTAGGTGGGTTGTAACTTTCCTTCCAAGTAGTAAGGAGCTTTTAATTTCATGGCTGCAGTCACCATCTGCAGTGATTTTGGAGCCCCAAAAAATAAAGTCTGACACTGTTTCTACTGTTTCCCCATCTATTTCCCATGAAGTGATAGGACCAGATGCCATGATCTTAGCTTTCTGAATGTTGAGCTTTAAGCCAACTTTTTCACTTTCCTCTTTCACTTTCATCAAGAGGCTTTTTAGTTCCTCTTCACTTTCTGCCATAAGAGTGGTGTCATCTGCATATCTGAAGTTATTGATATTTCTCCTGGCAATCTTGATTCCAGCTTGTGCCTCCTCCAGCCCAGCATTTCTCATGATGTACTCTGCATATAAGTTAAATAAGCAGGGTGACAATATACAGCCCTGACGTACTCCTTTCCCTATTTGGAACAGTCTGTTGTTCCATGTCCAGTTTTAACTATTGCTTCCTGACCTGCATATAGGTTTCTCAAGAGGCAGATCAGGTGATCTGATATTCCCATCTCTTTCAGAATTTTCCACAGTGTATTGTGATCCACACAGTCAAAGGCTTTGGCATAGTCAGCAAAGCAGAAATAAATGTTTTTCTGGAACTCTCTTGCTTTTTTTCTTATGCTTATTCTCTGAATGGTGAGATCCAAATAGCTAGAAGATTTGGGTCATTTTGAGAGTTGGATCATTGGAAACTGTGTTGTCTTTTAATCTCAGCTCATCTACCTTATCCTCCTGAAATCAAGCAGTATTTTTCTGAAACTCCATTTGGCAACTGGCAAACCTTTGCAGAAAGGGATGGGAAAATGATATAAAAAAATTGATCCATTCTACTGAGTGAGTAGTTCTTCTGTTCATAAAAAGAGAATAAGAGAACCAGGGAAAATCTGCCTGCCAAATTCCCTAGGAGAAAGAAGTGACTTATTTCCAACCACAGTGAATGCCATTAGCTCCATTAGAGTATAAGTAGAAGATTGTTGTTGTTTAGTCACTGAGTCATGTCAGACTCATTGCAGCCCCATGGACTGTAGTTGGCCACTCTCTTCTGTCCTTGGGAGCTTCTAGGCAAGAAAACTGAAGTGGGTTGCAACTTCCTACTCCAGGAGATCTTTTAGACCCAGGGATCGGATCCACGTCTCTTGCGTAGGCAGGTGGATTCTTTACCACTGAGCCACCACCATTTCCTAAAAAAATATTCTATGGCAAAGCTTCTGTTGGATGATAATAGGTACACCTACTTAAGAAAAGTCCATGTATCATGCTATCAGAACTCTTCTCCTTTCTTTGGTGAAAATGAAAGTGTTAGTCACTTAGTTGTGCCCAATTCTTTGCAACCCCATGGACTGCAGCCCACCAGGCTCCTCTGTCCATGGGAGTTCCCAGGCAAGGATACTGGAGTAGTTTGCCATTTCCTTCTTCAAGGGATCTTCCCAACAGAGATCAACCCAGGTCTCCTGCACTGAGCTGTAGGGAAGCCCCCTTCTTTGGTGAGGTCTGTGTATGAGCATCTCCTAGAAAGTGCTTTTCAGAACGTCTGTTTCTAAACACTGATTTAGCAGAATGCTGTATCACCTAGAGAACCCTTTAGGAACTGACCTCATGCCTAAAAGAGAATGAGGTTAAAAAGCATATGCCTTAATGATGTCTTGTTCAGAGGCCAAGGAATCTGTATGGACTGGATGTGTTGAAAAATAAGATGAAATGTGAGTAGAGAAGAGAAAGGCCCTGGGAAACAGTAGAGCATACAGTGTGTTCGCAGAGCTGCCACCCAGGCTGATTTATTCTTTATTTAGCACATTTAAAATATGTATTTATTATTAATGATTAATTAAAATAGGAAATTCATTTTGAGAAACAGATAAGGACTGAAAGTGCAAAGAGTGAAAAGTGCATCACTCACCCACTAGTAGTCAGGTTTGTTTCCTTCTCCTCAGCTTTTTAGTAAGACTGAACTTTCTCTGGAGTGGGGTGGGGGGATAGTTTCAGTTTCTGAGAGCTCTGTATTACATAATAAGGATAAGAATCACCTTGACCAAAAGTCTGTAGCAGCTGTGTCTTTAAATTGAATTGTCTGTACTGAGATTTTATTGGTGAAACACCACCAGACTTCCTCTCATTAAAACTAATCACCTGTTAAAAGATGATTCTTTAAAAAAAGATAAAGTCATAACTCTCATACAAATGTAAAATGTACATCTGTGAAAGTTTCTATTTAACCAAGTAATTGATGGAGAACTGATTGAACGTTATATTTTGTTTAAAGGAAAATTCAGCGCGCGCGCGCACACACACACACTCTCTCCCTCCCTCCCTCCCTCTCTCTCTCTCTCTCTCTCTCTCTCTCTAGTGGACTTGCTGAAATGAATTGACAGATAGTTGCAAAGCTGGTCAGTATCCAGAGGGCAGAAGTCAGCTGCAGCTCCTCTGCACTCATCATGATTGATCTATATTTCTATGAACATTTCACTATGATCATTTCTGCAAACACAGAGTTGTAAAATAACTTGAAGTCAGTGAAAGACAGAGGTCATCTGGAAAGATGTGCTAGACAAGACCCCGCATGTAGTTTATGTCTGTATCAAAATTACTTACAGTTTTTTCTGATATCCCAAGTAATTTATATTGCCATGTGCAAGAACTGTGTCACTCTGTGAACTATTTGAACAGGACTGTAGGTAGTCCTGGTGGCTCAGCAGTAAAGAATCTGCCTGCTATGCAGGAGACACAGGAGATGCGAGTTCAATCCCTGGATTGAGAAGATCGCCTGGAGGAGGAAATAACAACTCACTCCAGTATTCTTTTTTATTATTATTAATTTATTTATTTTAATTGGAGGCTAATTATCTTACAATATTGTGGTGGTTTTTGAAAGATGGTCAGAGACATTACTTTGCCAACAAGGGTCCGTCTAGTCAAGGCTATGGTTTCTCCAGTGGTCATATATGGATGTGAGACTCGGACTGTGACGAAAGCTGAGCGCCGAAGAATTGATGCTTTTAAACTGTGTTGTTGGAGAAGACTCTTGAGAGTCCTTTGGACTGCAAGGAGATCTAACCAGTCCCTCCTAAGGAAATTAGTCCTGGGTGTTCATTGGAAGGACTGATGCTAAAGCTGAAGCTCCAGTACTTTGGCCACCTCATGCGAAGAATTGACTCATTGGAAAAGACTCTGATGATGGGAGGGATTGGGGGCAGGAGGAGAAGAGGACGACCGAGGATGAGATGGCTGGATGGCATCACCGACTCAATGGACGCGAGTCTGAGTGAACTCCGGGAGTTGGTGATGGACAGGGAGGCCTGGCATGCTGCGATACACGGGGTCGCAAAGAGTCGGACACGACTGAGCGACTGAACTGAACTGAACTGAATGATGATGCAATATGCAAGGCAGCAAAAGAGAGATGCAAAGAGCAGACTTTTGGACTCTGTAGGAGAAGGCGAGGGTGGGATGATTTGAGAGAGTAACACTGAAGCGTGTATATTACCATCCCGTTTTCTTGCCTGGAAAATCTCATGGACAGAGGAGCCTGGCAGTCCAGAAGGCTGCAAAGAGTAGGACACAATTGAAGTGACTTAGCACGCATGCACTCATAGGTAGAATAAAAAATAAAGAGATGTTCAGTAGGGCCTGGGAAACTTCTTTCCCGTCCTGTATTCTAGACTGTGAGAGGCCATTTGCATGCAGTAGGTGGGGAAGACCGAAGACAGAGTGGGGGTGTTTTGAAGGCAGCACATTGCTTTCACTTTTGTGTAGCCAGTCACGTAAATGGGTTATCTTCAGGGAGTTCAAGAAAACTGATGCCTCTGGTGCATTAGGCTCAGTAAGAGACCCCGTGACCTCAGGATCAGGAAAGAACAGCCTAGGGGCCTTGGCAGAGGCAGCCTTTGAGCATCTGACAGCAGTGCCCAAATCTGCAGACACTTGTTTCAAGGGTTATCACCAGCAGTCGGGAATCCTTCATTCCCCCTTACAGGATAAGATCCATACAGGATGTCTCGCTTTCTTTATTCCTTGTGCTCACGCTCAGTCGCTTCAGTCATGTCCAGCTCTTTGCAACCCCATGACTGCAACCCGCCAGGCTCCTCTGTCCGTGGGATTCTCCAGGCAAGAACACTGGAGTGGGTTGCCATGCCCTCCTCCAGGAGATTGCCCCAACCCAGCGATCAAACCCAGGTCTCCCACCTTGCAGGTGGAGTCTTTACTGTGTGAGCCACAGTAGTCACTAATTTCTTTTATTAGTGCATATATGTGGAATCAAGAAAACTGGTGTAGATAACAGAAATAGAGACAAGAGACAGAGAGAACAAATGTATGGATGGCAAGGGGGAAGGAGGCGTGGTAGGAGGAATTGGAAATTGGGATGACACATAGACACTATTGAGAGTGTCAGTTCCTCGACAGGTTGAAAAGAAGTCTGGGATCCCTGAGGAGGGGAAAGGGGTCTGGGGTTCGCAAGGAAGAGGAAAGGACAAACTTTTTTTCTCTACACTCCTTAGTCTCAGTCACATAAATGATTTTTTTTCTTCAACTCTGAAACTGATGATTACACAACAAACAACTCAGTTTAAACTCGGTGCTAGGGCTATACAACAACAGTGTATCCTGCTTGGGGACAGTTTCTCCTCCCTGAAAACCCGCTGGCTAATCCTGATATTTTAGAATGCATATTATGGGAGTGGGTATGGTAGGATCTTTCTGTTGTTAAATTCTAATCCTGTTATCCTAAAATGTAAATTGTGGGAGTCACAAACTTGAGACATTCTTTTGATTTATTGTAAATAACTCCCTTGCTGACGCTAGCGAAGGGGGCATTCTCAGTCCCCCTTCTGATGTCTGTGTCAGAAGCTTTCTGTGTTCCTTTTTCACTTGAATAAAATTCTGCTACACAAAAGCTCTTGAGTGATCAAGCCTGGTCCCTGGTCCCCAAGCTCCATCTTCGGGAGGTCACGAATCCAACATGGTTCCCCGTAAGCTGTTGCTATTGATACTATGTATAAAATAGATAACTAATGAGAATCCCTGTGAAACACAGGGAACCAGGCAGTGCTCTGTGGTAACCTAAATAGGAAGGAAATCCAACAAAAAGGGGATATATGTATGTGGTGTGCTGTGCTCAGTTACTTCAGTCATCTCCGACTGTTTGCGACCCTATGGGCTGTATGCCAGGCTCATCTGTCCCTGGGATTCTCCAGGCAAGAATGCTGGAGTGGATTGCCATGCCCTCCTCCAGGGGGCCTTCCTGACCTAGGGATTGAACCCATGTCTTCTGCACTGCGGGCGGATTCTTTACCCACTGAGCCACCTGGGGAGCCTGAATGTACGTGTTCATATAGCTGACTCGCTTTGCTGTGCAGCAGAAACTAACACAACATTGTAAAGCAGCTATAGTCCAGTAAAATTTTTGTTAACAGTCACTAAATTTTTAAACGCAGTAAGAAGTATTGGTTGCTCCAACACTTTTAAAATACCTGATCCACGTTCAAGTAGGAGGTAGGGGATCACAGCTCAGAGGGATGTGGCCTGTCTTGGTGGAGTTACGCTTTAGGATTTGTGTACATTTCACATTTTATCAGTGCACTCAGGCAGCACGGCACTCAGTAGGTGTAAAAACCACCTGGATTCCTTTCAACATTTGACACCATAGCATCTTCTTTCCTTGGCTTGGTCACATGCTTTCCTGCCCACCCTTCTCCTCCTTTCTGTCTCTTCTCTATTCCTGTGTCTGGATGTTCTTTCTCTTCTTGCACCTAAATGCTAGTATTCCCCAAAACTCCATCTTTGGTCCCTAAATCTTGTCTCTCAGACTTCATGCCTTATGTGTGTGTGTCCAGTACATTCTCTTGTCACTTTGACTTATATTAACACTAGTCCTCACTTTCCCAGTTGACTAAAATCCAGTTTTTCTTAGATGCCTTTCGACGCCTCAAAATTCAACATGTGTTAAACTGAGCCTATTATTTTCTCTCCCAAATCAGTGTATTTCTCTCCCAAATCAGTGTAACTGAAGGCCCCCTGGAGGAGGGCATGGCAATCCACTCCAGCATTCTTGTCTGGAGAATCCCAGGGACAGATGAGCCTGGCATACAGCCCATAGGGTCGCAAACAGTCGGAGATGACTGAAGTATACCTTGTTCCTGGCCACGCTCCTACAGCTTTTCTCCAGTCCTCCACCCTCCAGCTTGGAATCTCAGAGACGATCTTTGACCCTTTGCTTCATTGCTTTTTATATAAAACCAGTTATTGAATCGCCAGCCTACCACCTCACTCCATCTTGCTTAAAATCCAGAGGCCTTTTCCTACTGCTTTCTTGGTTTGCCTTTATTATTTTTTAATTAATTTATTTTAATTGGAGGCTAATTGCTTTACAATATTGTAGTGGTTTTTGCTGTACGTTGACATGAATCAGCCATGGGTGTACACGTGTTCCCCATCCTGAACCCTCCTCCCACCTCCCTCCCCATCCTGTCCCCCTGGGTCATCCCAGTGCACCAGCCCTGAGCGCCCTGTCTCATGCTTCAAACCTGGACTGCTGATCTGTTTCACATATGGTAAATACATGTTTCAATGCTATTCTCTCAAATCATCCCACCCTTGCCTTCTCCCACAGAGTCCAAAAGTCTGTTCTTTACATCTGTGTCTCTTTTGCTGTGGTTTGCCTTTATTTTTTATTCCAAAGTAAAGCGAGCAGAGGCTATATTGTGTTGAGGGAAAACCACAGACTTTGACCTGAAGCCCAACCTGCCTGATCTTAGCAGAGTGACTCATTAGTTAGACAACTTGAAGCAAGTGATTTAAATTCTCTGAATAACCTAGTTTTGTGTCTGAAAAGTGTGTGCCCATGTGCTCAGTTGCTCAGTCATGTGTGACTTTTTGCGACCCCAAACACTATAGTCTGCCACGCTCTGTCTGTGGGATTCTTCAGGCAAGAATACTGGAGTGGGTTGCTATTTTCTCTTTCAGGGGATTTTCCTGACACAGGGATCAGACCCGCGTCTCCTGCGTTGGCAGGTGGATTCTTTACCACTGAGCCACAGGGGAAGCCCCTGGTCTGAAAAGTAAGGGGATTTGATACTTGTATGATAGGATTATTGTGAACATAGATAAGATGATGTTTGTCCTGCCTAGCACAATGCCTTATCCGTAAGAACCACCCAAGAAAAGTCCATTGAATTGTTGAATGAAGTTTGTAGCATGCTTTGTCTCATGAATGCCAATGTGGGTTAAGAAAAATAATAGTCAGAAGTCTAGTATTTGAGTACTTGAGTAAAGTAAGTGGATTTTATAGTATTTTTAGTAATGAGGCTATGTTGCTGATTTGTTGGGCGTTAGAGCAGTTAAGTGGAACTGTATTATTATAGGCTGTCATGAGGGAAGCTTTCTGAAGGCTCACTTCCTTGGAAGGACACATGGGAAGAAAAGGGTGTACAGAGATTTATATTCCTACCTGTCTACCTGTATCAAACATTCAGAAATCCCTGGAAATAGACAGAGAGGCACACATCTTCAAATGATAAAACAAAGATGTTCAAGCATTTTAAGTTTTATCATGAATATATTTTGTTAACTCGGTGTCCTGGGTATAAGTTGATCTGAGCAGCCAGTTCTCATTTAAATCGGTGTCAATAGCCTTTTCCTTTTTAATAGGGAAAAATGTTAAAGTAAAGAAAAATGTATTTCCTTGGTTTTGGTGTGGAGTGGCAGAGAGGAGAAGGCAGGTAACTGAGGCACACCTTCTTGGGAGCAGAAAGGTGGTGTCTATTCTGCATGGAAGATGGTTCTCAAAAGTGGGAGAATTTTCTTCAGTGCCGATACATCTTTCCCAGCTACTTAGGGATCATTTTCCTGGTTGCCAGCGATAATGTTTTACAGAAGGCTGTGGCCTCTATAGTCTTAATACTTAAAACCTCAAATCCACGTTGTTGCCTCTGGAGGTGTTTGGCCAATTAATATTCTTGCTGGTGTCAGGTTGTAGAGTTCTTGTTGAAATTCAAAGCTTCCTTGGTTTTGAACATTTAGCTCCATTTTAGAATGAAGGGAGGACATGATCAATATTATAGAGGAAACCTTAAGGAATAATGTTTAGAGCCTTGTCGTTTTAGAATTGAAGAGATCTTAGTAAAAAGGAGAGGAAATAACTGAGAAAGGGACAAGTTATCAATAACTGTACTCTGAAATCTAATTACAGACATTAGTAGTGGTTGCTAACCATTAGGGGTGTCAGAAACCAGAATATTTTAAGCAAGGGTTTATTTATACTCAAGAGGAGACTGATAGGCTGTTATTGTGGGAAAGCAGTTCAGTTGCAGAAGCCAAATATGGTGCAGGTATGCACAGCAAAAATGCACAGCGAAATGGCTGGTGCAGCAATTTGCCTGAATTTTGAACTGCTTTTTGTTTCTCCTTTTCTTTTAGTTTTCTGAAGTTCACTTTTACCTTCTCAGAGCATGGCCCTTATTGTGGAAGGTGTGAAATGGCTTGGTGTAGTGTTCAAGAACTGGTTTAAGATTCACTTGAAATGATGACTGTGTGTTTCTAGTTTTGCAGCATTTTAAGTTTTCAAGTGATTGTCATCCTCAAGTGGTAGGTAGCAGAACTCTTTCAAAGTTAGATGTAAATATAGACTCCCAGATTTTATGCACATGCCGTGTTTCAAATTTCTATCTAAAAATACCATATAAAATAGTCCTAAAATTAAATTACATTTATAGAATTTATATTTTTAAAATTAAAGTTGACCAAGATATCTCCAGGCAATTTAAAGCCAGGATCTGGTGGTTGTTGGTCATTGTCTCAGGCATATGAGGATGGTGGGAATGAAGGGGGCGGGCTGGCCAAGAGGGGAAGTATTAAGTCACTTGGGGAAGTGAGGGTGAGAAATTTTGCTGTGGTGGGTTTTCAGAATGAACCAAGCCGGAAAAAGGAAATCGTTCTCTGTGGGTATTGTTCACTGTTGTGTGGACATGAAGACAATTAACAGCCAAGTGTCATATGCACAACAGAAAAAATGGTTACTCTGCCTTGATGAAAGGAAAACAGGGTATGCAGAAAGAACATAAAATTAAGAGAGTTATTCTGTGCAAGAGGAAGCTTACTTGGCTCAAGTGAAGTAGCTGCTCTTCACTGCAGTTCAGGCACAGACAGTGCATTCAGAGAAGCAGTTATACAGTAACTCCTGCGTCCTTGTTTATTCCTTTCCTTCAGGGAGACTCACTGCTTTCTTTGTGTCCTTTAGCTGCATACTGTGACATTTTCCTCATAGGTTTGTGATGCCTAGTGATTTCACGTCATTATTTCTGTTCCTTTTTGGAATGTGTGTGTGTTCAGGCTCAGTGGTGTCTGACTCTTTGCGACCCCATGGATTGCAGCCCGCCAAGCTCCTCTGTCCATGGAATTTTTCAGGCAAGAATACTGGAGTGTGTTGCCTTTTCTTTTCCAGGGGATCTTCCCAGTCCAGGAATCGAAACCGTGGCTCTTGCATCTCCTGCATTAGCAGGTGGATTCTTTACCACTGGTTCCAGCTGGGAAGCCCTGGAAACCAAGTAGTAAATAGAGATGATGATCCCTGGGTATTCATGCTCTTCCAGAGAAATGACAGGATCTTAGAGAAGATGGGAGGGAACGGTCAGTTGTGTGATGATACGTTTTAGTCCTGGTTCTCCAGTCTGGAACAAGTAACTTGGTTTGTTTTGGCATGAAATTTTATAGCCCAGCCTGGTTCCCCACAGCATGCCTTTGAATGGTCATCTTCAATTGGCTTATGTTTTTAAAAAATAGAACAAGAAGCCATATTGTACCAGTGGCCGAAACTTTAGCAATCAGGAAATAAAATACATGGCTAAAACCTAATTATGTTCTTTTTGATCCCTCCCATTGCTTTGCCACAGTAGTGGTGTTGGATATGGTTTAACCTTTCTGTACAGAATAGGTGTTGGGCCAAGCACTTTTATATCCATAAACTAATACATCATGTTAGGTAAGTATTATTATCTATGTTTTATGGATGACAAAGCCAGAGAGGTTAAAGTTATAGAGACGATTATAGTAGAAATGAGATTTGAACCCAGGTTTTCTGCACAGTTAGTGACCTCTTTACCAATGCATAGGTGACTCTGTTATAGAAATCTTTCTATAAATAATTTTCTGTTGAGTGAAAATTCCATGTTTCATTTTGAAGTGAACCCATTCACTTACACAAAAGATATATTCCAGTAGAATAAAAAATGTATATGCTGCCTGATAATAAAATCACATGTATGTAGCTATGTTTTTATCATCACATACATTAAGGAAAATAACTGATAAACCAATAATAAATAATGTCAAATACCAAAATTAGATGTGAACGTATTGATATTAATAAGGGAGGCCATGGTCAAAAATGTATTAAAATAAGACTCTAAAAGAAACCATACAGAAGTGACGTGGTTTGTGAATTCTTTAATTTAGGAATTAAATGAAGGGAGTGATACTTGAAGAAAAATTTAGCCTGCAGACTTCGGCTATCAAAAACATTCACATTATGGTGAGCTGCCTTTTTTCATCCTGAAATGGGGAAACAGATCATTAAGTCTGGGAAGAAGTCATTTGGATGAGAAAGAGGACTACAAAGCCTTAGCAGTAGTCACCGACTCGCAGGGCCGCCGCCTCCCTGCCCCGCGCCCCCCACGCCATCGTCCACCTTCATCATCTCCATCTTGGACGCCAGGTCCACCCAGCCCGGACAGGGAGAGAGACGGGAGGTGCTGGGCAGCCCTTGCTCTGCGAGGGCAGCAAGGCCCAGGCCACCGTGGCCGAGTCTGTAATTTCTACTTCTGAATAAGTGGCCCTCTTTCCCCCCACTAATTTACTCTTTTGTAATGAGTGAGTGTAAAAAATCTTTTTTTAAATACTGCTTTCAGATGTGACTCCAGGCTGGATTTGAAAATAAATGTTGGCCATTACCTTATCGGATGCTGTTAACGGCCTTATTTTTAAACCCCCTTTCCTCTGAGGGCCTGTTCAGAGCGCAGAGGGCTGCCGCAGACAAGTGGGGGCTGGGAGGGTGGGTTGTGGCCTGAGGCGCTTATTTGCTTGAGAAAAATTGTTGCCAGATGAGTGGTTTTTAGAAAGCTCTGGCTGCTGATGTGGTCTTTAGTAGGGAGAGGATTAAAGGGAGCGCAGTTTCTCCTCTTCTTTATAAATATTTGCTGCAGAGCTAATGGGTTTGTGTGTGCCTGTGTATTTCCTTTTTCTATGGGGTAAATTACCAGTAATGCAGGAACATCCTGTGATAAAATATACAGAGTACAGGCTGAGGGAATGGATGGATGAAATAGAGGAAATGTGCCCCGGGCCTGTGGCGTGCCGTAGTATGAGTAGTCCTGGCATCTTGATTTGCTTACAGGTGATTAATGACAGTATAAATAGAGGAATGTGTAGGGCATAAATAAATAGGCTCTTCCATCAGCTGCTTTTAGCAGAAAAAGCATTCATCCCCATCAAAGAAACCACAAATGCTCTCCCAAGCCTGAATTTTATTTTCAATTAGTTACCCACCCTGGAAGAATGCCAGTGGGAATAATCCCATGTAACTTCAAATGCTGCTGTGTCTGAAGGAGCAGAGCCTTCCTCGCATTGCTTAAATGGTATATAGATGCTCTGCCAGTGCAATACCTGCTGATCTATTAGATGCCTGCATTGAGGTAGTGAGACCGGGAATACTGTAAGTCTGAGTTTCCAGGCAGACAAACACAGGAAAGATCTCCAACTGTAATTGCTGATTCTGTGGAAAATAGGAGCGTAGAAACTTCTAAAAATACTTACCTTTGTTCTCCTTATCCTGTCTTCAAAGGGGAGTTCAAATATGGCTCCAAAATGCAAGGATTAGCTTACTATGTTTTAATTTATCAATCCTCTCTATGTGAAGTTATATATTAATAAATATTTTAAACCACAAATTGCATGCCAAACTATTTACTTGTTGCCTTTTAAGAAGGGGCTTCCTGGATGGCTCGGCGGTACAAGATTCTGCCTGCAATGCAGAAGACGCAGCAGATGTAGGTTTGATCCTTTAGTCCCTCTGGAGAAGGAAATGGCAACCCACTCCAGGATTCTTGCCCAGGAAAATGCCATGGACAGGAGCCTGGTGGGCTACAGTCTGTAGGATCGCAAAGAGCTGGACACGACTAAGCAACTGAGCACGGATGCATGCCTTGTAGTAAACTGAGTTCTTTCCAGAAGGAGTGTGAAGAAAGCTCTCCCAGCAGGGCATGTGGAAAGCCCCCTCCTCCAGCCAGAGGAACCCCACTGGGTTCCTGCAGGTGTGCGAGGGCAGCAGGAGGGCTCTGAGGGCAAGAATAACAGGCTGGCAGCCCTGGTCCCTTTGTCAGCTGCCCCCGCACAGCAGGAGAGAGTGTCAGGGAGAGCTCACCACCCCAGGCCAGCCTGTTATCCTTGCCGGCAGAGCTAAGAGCTCTCTGGTCCTTCTGGTGCCAGGATACAGCCCCCAGGCTCTCACTCTCCTCCCCTCTTTGCTGGACCCTCCTAGAGAAGGCCGTGCCCCTCTCTGGAAACAGCCTTCTCTGTAGGCCTGTGCAGTGGAGAGAAGATATGGCTGTATGTTTTCTTGCTAAACCCTGGTTACCTGGCATTGGGCACCTGGTCAGGGTGGTCGCTGGCGGGCACCCAGATTGGAGAGGTTATTTTACAGCACAACCCCTGCTTTTTCTGAGCCCATAAGTTAGAGATACCCTTTCACTAACCAGCTACCCACCCCCTCATACAGTAGGGTGAGGAAGTAAAAGATTCAGTTGAAATATAACATACAGAAAAGTGCACAAATCCAAGTGTACATCTTAATGAATTTTCACAAATAGAAACACCCATGTAACCAGTATCCTAGTGAAGTTTCCTTTTATAATGATTTCTTCCTTAATTATAGAAGCAATCTGTAGGAACTTTTGAAAAATACAGCAAAGTATAATAAAGAAAATACAACCCATGCATTGTACCTATTCCCCCTAAAATGATCATTGATTAACATTGTGGTGTATTTCCAGCCTGTCTGTTCCTCTCTTACACACACAAAGATATATGTATGTCCATAAATACACACACGGTCCTGCAACCTCTGAAGCTTCATACACATGTGTGTGAGTAAACACAGAAGTTCCAGATAATTGCAATAACATGCATAACCTCTGAAGCTTCATACATGTGTGTGTGAATACACACAGAAGTTCCAAATAATTGCAAGAACATGACCTACAGATTTGTAGATACTTAACTATCTGGTGGTTGGCTTCCTCAGCAGAGTAGCCAAGATATAAGGGGAAACGAAAAACCATCTGTCTCCTTACTCGATAGCAGGAAGAGAGCTGCTTATGATGGAGGGGATAAATAGATGGCTGACACACACTTATGGGTGATTCATAGGTTTCATTTATTCAGTATTTTCCTTCTCTCTCCTAGCATTGACGATAGGAAGTGTAAAGACTTCTTAATGTAGAGCATTAAGTAGAGACCATTTCATGCAGAGCAAGGGTGAGACCTGGACTCACATTTTTCCGGCTCCTCCGTGAAACTGAACCCCTTTTGGCTCCAGCTTCACTTTTACCAAAAGGCCAACTTTCCTTTTTCTTTTTTTAATTAGCTCTCTCACAGATAGCCAAGCAGAATTTAACCACAGAGCTCTCGCTTTAACAAAAGGAAGCGGAATCAAAATGTTGAAATGGGCCCGGTGGTTTTGTGAGTTGCAGCAAAATGATCTTTCCCATCACGATGAAGATGGATGCGATGGTGCTTCACTGCACTGAAAAGCTGGGGGCTTTGGTGGTCGCTGAGTCTCCCGCTCACACTCTCAGGAAGGGAACAGTTGGCACCAGCTTCCCGTTGCTATTGGTGGTGCAGCCTGTGCTGTCCATCTGCTTTCGGGCTGGCCAAGTCTGCAGGGGGCTTGATAGGGTCCCTCTCTGACTGCTCTTCTCTTTTTTAGTTATTTATTTAAAAATTTTTTGTTTTATTTTTGTTTTGACTGCACTATGCAGAATGTGAGATCTTAGTTCGCCAGGGATCGAACCTGTGCTCCCTGTATTGGGAGTGCAGAGTCTTAACCCCTGGACCACCAAGGAAGTTCCTGCCTCTCGTCTTTTAATATCTTTTATATCCTTATGCACTGGGGATTTGAATTTTTACACATATAGAAAGTTCATTGGACTTTTTATATTTGCAAAATGTTTTCTTAGATCACATCTTTCTCCTTGCTTGTTAAAAAACATGTTCACAGGAGCATCCATTGTGGTCCAGTGGTTAAAACTTCACCTCTAGTGCAGGGAGTGTGGGTTCAATCCCTAGTTGGGGAGCTTAGATCCCACAGGCTCCCCCCCAAAAAAACAAAAGCAAAAAAAAAAACCCATAAAATAGAAGCAAGCAATAATGTAACAAATTCAGTAAAAGCTGAATAGTCCATATCAAGGGGAAGAAAAAAATCTTTAAAAAGACAGTACGAGTCGAAAGACATTAAAAACAAATATGTTCACAAACAGTAGGAAGTAGCCTGCGTGTTTACCAAAGTTCTTATGTTTCTTTGCAGTCGGAATCAGCTGTCCGCCCTGCCGGCCTGCCTGTGTGGTCTCCCTCTCAAAGTCTTAATCGCAAGTAACAACAAACTTGGATCGCTGCCTGAAGAGATAGGTCAGCTCAAACAGTTAATGGAGTTGGTATGTTACTGATTTTTCAGATGCCCTTCTTGTTGTTTGCTAATCATAGCCCATCAAGGTAATCAGAAAGACTTTTTCCTACAGGGGGTCAAGGAGAAGATCTTGTTATTGGAGGTCTGTATATGATAAAGACGTTAAGTGGGGAAGGGAATAATCATGGCTTTGCTGTGATGAGGAGTTCCTGAAATTTACAGGTTTCTTGTAGTTTACACTTCCTGAAGTTTGCAGGATTTACAGTTCCTCAGGTTCACAAATTATCCTATGGTAGTTAGATCACTTTTTTTTTTTTCAGATTGGATAAGTAAGTTTGTAATGAAATATGGATACACTGGCAAAATAATCTGCAAATTAATTAGTAGGCCACACTTTGTGAAGGTGTATAATTAAGTCAGAAAGAACAGAGTGCTCTGATTCTGTAAGAATTTTAGTAACCATTGCCCCCAATTGATGTGACTTTAGCATGTGACCATAACCCCAGGGATAAGAAAGAAGAGCAAATTATAAATAGACAGAGATGGGTTGGAAGTATGTACCTGAGGCCAAGAGGTCAGCTTTTTCACCACTAATTGAGTTACTGACCTTGTTTCTAAAAGGGCAAAGAGTGAGTGCTTTCTCAACTTCCATTGAGCTACTTCCCTGGTGGCTCAGAGGTTAAAGCGTCTGCCTCCAATGCGGGAGACCCGGGTTCGATCCCTGGGTCAGGAAGATCCCCTGGAGAAGGAAATGGCAACCCACTCCAGTATTCTTGCTTGGAGAATCTCATGGACTGAGGAGCCTGGTGGGCTGCAGTTCATGGGGTCACAAAGAGTCGGACACGACTGAGTGACTTGACTTGACTTGACTTGAAGGTATCTTGGGTGAATGAAGAGGCAAGAATAAGCAACTGGGCTCAACCATAATCATCACAATTTATCCTCCAACAAGCGTCCTCCTATACTGCCTCTATTGTCGTCCAGTCACTTGGTCATGTCCGACTCTTTGCAACTGTCTCTGTGTTAAGCATAAAGCAGGATGTTCTGATTACAACCATGAAAAGGGCACAGTACCTTCCTTGAACAGACTCCAATCTTGGACACTGATGGCCAATAACTTTTCTCTTGCGTGCCAGTTCCAGTTAATTTCTTTGTGGCTACCTGGAACATTGGGGTGATGGCTTATGGGGCCCAGAGAGAGCATGCTGGGACTCCATGGTCAGGTGTGTGTTTGAAATTGGCTCAGAAAGGAACAGCACCCATGTCATGTACGTATCCACTTTGACTTTAGGAAAGAAGTGAGTAATTGCGGCATAAAGGCAGCAGGGCTCTACAAAGAGTGCCTTGTTCTGTGAGAGCAGAATCTGAAGCTCATGCCCACTAGCTCACACCAAGAGCTAGGATGAGTCATAAGGATACAGGGGTCGTCATAGCACTGGTACCACGGCATCTGGTCAGGGACCAGCAGAAGATACTGGAAAGGTATTGAGAAGCATGGTGGCCATCGGTTTTCTTACTCAGCTTTCCATACTTCTCTGTACGGTGGAGAGGTTGCCTCGCCCACAGATCCCAAGGTTAAATGTTCTTCAGCTAAGTATTCAGCAGAACGTGCTGGCATGTTTCAGCCCTGGTGTCTGAGTGAGAGAGACGAGATCTCGATCCGGTGTCCTCTCCTGACTCGGTCAGCGAAGCCCAGGGCCTTCGGCCACACTGCTCGGACGTGGCTGCTTGACTGCCACCTAGAGGGATGATTCCGAAAGAAGACAGATATTAATTTGGGCGGATACACTCCTCCTACAAAGTCTCTATTACAAGAAGTAAGTGCTTGGCCTGGGGTCTGATTGATTCAGTCCTGGGTTGAGAATGGTTTGTACAGGAAGAGACCTTTGAGAGTCTCCTTACATAAGTCCAGGTAAGGGACAGACTTGTGAGTACTTTTGAACACATCACTCTTTCTGCAAGGACTGTTTCTTCCTTCTCTTCTTTGCTTGGTCAATTTTTAGCCAAATTGATTTCACTTCCTCCAAAAATCCTTCCCAGATTCTCCAAGCCAGAGTAGGGTCTCCTAAGGCCAGCACTGTCTACGTAGCACTGAATTTTCATGAAGTGCATTTGTCTTTTCACTTGGCGTTCTCTAGGTCAGTACCCACTAAACCCAGAAAGCTGCTTTAGCATCGGATCAGCGTGTTACTTGTTGTAGCCTAGTGCTTGAGACAAGACATTGTTGTTTAGTCGCCAAGTTGCGTCTGACTCTCTTTGACCCTATGGACTATAGCCCTCCGGCTCCTCTGTTCATGCAGTTTTCCAGGTGAAAATACTGGAGTGGATTGCCATTTTCTTCTCCAGGGGAATCTTTCTGACCCAGGGATCAAACCCACGTCTCCTACATCAACAGGATTCTTTACCATTGAGCCACCAGAGAAGCCCCTGACACAAGATTGACATCCCCAAAACATGATTGCTAAGAGCTACTATTAGGTTGGGGAGAGTGGGCCAAGAAGGTGGCTTGGGATAGATTGGGAAGACTGCCATGTGCCATGTCAGTGAGGAGTTGACTCTGTCTTTCAGTCCAAGTTAATTCAGAAGTTTCCATACTAATTGATTCCAGAAAACAGAAAGTATACCAAAAACACTTTGGATGAAACTGAGAGTTATATGCCTTTAAAAACAAATGTTTCTTTTAGGAGTCTGATAAACACTCAAATCTAAGTTTACTAGAATTTGGATTAGGTCTTGCTGATCCATTGTGAATAAGGAGCTGGGTTTTTTCCACTGCTCAGGCTCCCATGGCGTGGATGGGTGGCACGTCGGTGAGGTCAGCCTTTGGCAGCCAGCGTGTGTTTCGATCCCGCTGCACCCGGGCTTAAGCCGACAGCGTGCCCGCCCTCAGCTGTGTGGCTACCGGCCTGCTCATCTGCTAAGAAGGGGCGCACGTATTGAGCCCTGGAGCCAGCCCCACACGGAGCAGGGCTTTCATCGGGTATTCTTGTCAGCTGCTGAGCTGACACGCGGCAGAGGTGGAAGAGCACTGTCTGCAGCCTCCGGGCACATGAGCTGCTGGCTGGCTGTAAGGGGGTGCTCTGGGGCTTTTCTTTGCTCCCGGACCGGAGCCCAGCTCCCGAGAAGCTGCTCTGCTTCCTGAATCCAGCACCGTCATCAACCCCCTCCTTGTGTCTTTTCTCCACTAGCAATAAACTGTTGAACCCCTGAGTCCTGGAATGTTAGAGCCATTAGGGGTTTTTTAAAAGACATCTAGTCCAAACTTTGAACATCTTGCAAAAGGAGAAATCCAAGGCAGAGACATGGTGAATGATGCCCGGAAGGTCACCCTGGTGTAACTGACTTAGAACCCAAACAGAAATGCACTCACCCAGCACGGTTCTGTGAAAAGACCATGCAGGCAGCAAATGTCATTTTATTTTTGGTTTTTGCCTTAAAAAAGATATTGAGATATAGTTGATTTACTAGTTTTTGCTGTATGGCAAAGTGAATCAGCTATACATATATCCACTCTTTTTAAGATTCTTTTCCTATGTAGGTCATTACAGAGTACTGAGTAGAGTTTCCTGTGCTGTACAGCAGGTCCTTATTAGTTATCTATTTTATATTTAGTAGTGTGTACCTATCCCAGTCCCAGTCTTCCAGTTTATCCATCCTCCTTTTTCCCTGTTGGTAATCATAAGACTGTTTTTTACATGTGTGACTATTTCTGTTTTGTAAATAAGTTCACTTGTACCAGGTTTGTTGTTTTTTTTTTTTAGATTCCACATAAAAGTGATATCACACGATATTTGTTCTTCTGCAAATGTCATTTTAAGTGTACTGGTTGCCACATTAAAAGAACAGAAGCAAGTGAAAGTCATCTTTACAGCATATTTTAGTTAACCTTTGTTTCAACATCTCTATAATATAAAATGGGTGAGATATTTTGCAGCCTTTCTTTCATCCTAAGTTTTTAAGGTCATCCTAAGTTTTACTCTTGACCAGTAGCCACGTGTGGCTCATGGTCACCCTTCATGGGCAACCCTGTATTCTGTGCTCTTTCTGCTCTATGAGCAAGCATGGTCTTTGCAAAAGGCATTTATTTGCAAAGTTGATGAATATTTAATAAGCTGCCATTATTTAACCACAAAGGGTGGCTGGGCCTTCTTAAGGTCACAGACTAAAAATGACTGGTTTCCATCCGTTCTTATTTATCTTTCATGTCTTTTTGCTTAAAATAGTACTGATACTACAGGTAACCACGTCAGAGGATTTTTAGCTGTCAGTTGGAAAAAAATTCCCTGGGGAGCCTGAAATAATTCTGGAATTGCATGGGAGGCCCCTGTTTTGTAGTTACATAGTAACCAACTTGCAAAAAAAAAAAGAAAAAATTTTTGGGAGCTCCTCAAGCATTCAGGCTATATAAAACCACCTAAGTGCTGATAAAAATCTCACAGTTTATTATTAGGCTCTGCAAGGAGATCCAACCAGTCTATTCTGAAGGAGATCAGCCCTGGGATTTCTTTGGAAGGACTGATGCTAAAGCTGAAACTCCAGTACTTTGGCCACCTCATGTGAAGAGTTGACTCATTGGAAAAGACCCTGATGCTGGGAGGGATTGGGGGCAGGAGGAGAAGGGGACGACAGAGGAAGAGATGGCTGGATGGCATCACGGACTCGATGGACGTGAGTCTGAGTGAACTCCGGGAGTTGGTGATGGACAGGGAGGCCTGGCGTGCTGTGATTCATGGGGTTGCAAAGAGTCGGTCACGACTGAGCGACTGAACTGAACTGAAGCATTGTTTAACTGTTTTGGAAGAAATATTTTGAAAATGTTCATTTTAGACTCAAAGAGTATCCTAAACTGAGTTGTAAACTCTTCTCTTCCAAGAGTCATCATTGGCTTAAAAGACAAAAATGATAACACTGTGGCCATCTGTAAGAAAGGAGATCCCCTCTCTGATTTTTGAGAGGAGTTGGAATACAGTATCTTACCTTCCTGAATATATCAGTTACCTGAGAATCTTAAAACATAAGGCATTGACATTTAGTGATTGTGCAAAGGTATGGATAAGCAATTTTTCCTCCTTCCCTGAAGACTTTCAATAAGAAGTACTTCTGAGTTTTTTTTCCCCTTAAATCCACAGGAGAGGCCAGGATGGATTAATACATTGTTTCAGGTGCTGGAAATTTAGGGAGCCTGAGCCTAAGCTCTGCTGAGTTTCTGCCTCAAAGCATCATTTCTGATGGGAATGATGTAGACTTTTTGACCTCCTTGGCACTGCGTTACTTCTGTACTGCTTGTCTCCTTAGAGCTGTAGCTGTCTGTGTTCCTTTGTTAAGTCTTTATATCTGCATGTTCTTTCTATCAGGGACAGACATACACGGCACTGGCATTTACTGAGCACTTAAATTGTATGCCACACACTTCGCCCGGTATATTTATCATTCAATCTTGATAATCGCCCAGCAAGGTGGATATCCCATCTACCTTTCACAGACAAGTTTGGGTTTCAGAATTACTTACCCAAAGGCATGGGGCTACGATATGAAGCTGGAGTGAAAACCGAAACCTCTGTGCGGCACAATGGCGGCTGAGCTCACCGGGCCCTCATCTGGATTGCAAACCTCTCATGGAGAGAAGCCGTGGTTTCTTTCCGTGGGGCTTCCTTGTTTCAACTTGCAGTGGTTTTCCCATTAAAGTTGTGGCAGGCCATGAACAGCAGGGAGAATGTTACAAAAACAGGGTGTGGTACAAATGGACAGTGTCTGTGAGTTTCCTCTTTGAGGAACCACAAGCCAGGGGCAAGGGTCAGTAGACTTGTCTCCGAGTTGACTAAACATCATTTTATTCTTAAAGATCCTGCAAACTTTTGTTGTGTGTGTGTGTGTGTGTGTTTACTTGTCAGATCATACCTGAAGGATAAGGTGTGTTAAATATTTGGTGAGAAATACTGTATGAAGCCATGTTGTAATTAACAGATGCCTCTGAAGAAGACAGGCACACTAAAAACAATAATTTGAGAACCTTTTATGGGGTATTTGTCAAAAGTCACTATCTTCCCTGGTGGCTCAGACGGTAAAGCGTCTGCCTACAATGTGGGAGACCTGGGTTCAGTCCCTGGGTCGGGAAGATCTCCTGGAGAAGGCAGTGGCACCCCACTCCAGTACTCTTGCCTGGCAAATCCCACGGACGGAGGAGCCTGGTAGCTGCAGTCCACGGGGTCGCGAAGAGTGGGACACGACTGAGCGACTTCACTTTCACTTCCACTTTGGTCTCACTGGTTCTCTGATTGTGCTGACTCACTGGGGTCCGCAGATGGTCCATCTCTCGTTTGGTTTTTCTCAATCCTGTCTCCTCTCAACTTATGCTAAGGGTAAACATTGTGTCTTCCAGTGCTTAGCTTCATGTAAGAGAACATAAAATCATTGTTTTAGAAACCTGCTTTTTCACCCCCAAAACTCACAGGGTCTGACTCAGGTAATAACTGACTAGAAGGTGCATTTTCTGGCCCTGAGTAGACACACTATTGTTTTTCTTCCCTCTTTTTTTTTTTTTTTTTGTGAAATGTCTGGTTGTGTGGAGAGTTGGAATTCAAGGACAGAGTAGACACAGGATGTATTGAGCAGCTTCTAAGGAAACTCTCTTCTTCATTATTTTTATATGTAGCATTCCGGTCTCTGAGGTAGATGTAACGGAGACAGGAATTCATGTCTAATCAAATTGTAGGTCCTTTCATAGTCCCTGCAGATGCCTCCCAGCCTCTCTGGTTTCTATTAGAGAATTGGAGAACCAAGGCCTGTTCAAGGCCCCTTCTGTTGCTTCTATCTCTGCCGTTTCTTATAAAGAGCTGGGGGGGTTGAGGTATGTGTTTGTGGGGATGTGGAAGGGTGTGAACTAGAGTTTTATACTAGAAGGAGACTCTCAGTAAGTGTTGAGAGGTAATAATTTATCATACCAGAGGTTGCTTGAAAAAATTTTGAATTTAAAAAGTTCTTACTACAGGCTTTTACATTTTTGATTGCTAAAAAAGCAAAGTTGACATTACTCCTAAGTCAGTTAAGTATCTATCTTTCAGCAGATTTCTTCATTATTTCTAATGTGGTAGAAGGATTTTCCTGATGTTGTAAGGAAATTAGAGTGATCTATAATCTCATCTCTTCTTTTTACATGGGAACAGAGAGGTTAAGATATTGCCCTCGAGTTGCACAGTGGAAGTCACACAAAAGACTTTCCACAAAAGGACATGGGCACCTGGTAGGAGGCCAGTAGTATTAATAGCTCGTATTTCCTGTTAGAGTGTTCACATTTTCATCTGTTAAATAAAGAGCTAGATTCTAAAATATGACTTAAGCCATAGTATAACAACACTAAGATTTTGAAAACCCAAGAGTCAGAGGAAGATAGCTCATGAGAATACCACATGTAGTTTTGCAGCGTAGCCTGGTCTCCCTGGAAACCTTCTCTAACCAAAAATCATCTTGACACACTTAATTTTGTTGGCTTTCATTAAAAGTTACAACTTGAAAAAACAGGCCTAGTCTTTCTAAAAATGTTATATTCTGAAAATGAACCTTTCCTGCTTTAATAATCTTGAACCTACGCTAATATTTTAAATCCTTGTCATTTTTGCATTCTGAAGGTAAGTTTGCAACTAGCAGTCAGTCAGCTAAAATGTATTAATCTTGAACATGCATCTAACCCTTCTAGAGACTTTTTTGATAATTGCCCAGAAGGGCTGTGATGAATGAGAATCTTAACTTCTAAAGTCTTTCTTTGGGTTGCTTCGGAGCATTTTGATTAAACCAGCGGGAAATACGTGTATTTTAAGTCATTGCTGAAGTTCTGGAGTTCTTTGTTTTTTTAATCTAAATGAGAAAATTGGCTGGCCCATAAAACTTGAGTTTGAGTGTTTATGTGATTATGTAATGCATAATGATTAGATTCATTTCTGTTTCAAAAATAATAGATTTAGTAAATATTTACGACACATTTAAGATTTTTGCTTTTGGGCCTTTCAGTATATTTACAATATTATAATGCTAAATATATGGTAATTTGGTTTCTCTATCACTTCATGGGAAATAGATGGGGAAACAGTGTCAGACTTTATTTTTGGGGGCTCCAAAATCACTGCAGATGGTGATTGCAGCCATGAAATTAAAAGACGCTTACTCCTTGGAAGAAAAGTTATGACCAACCTAGATAGCATATTAAAAAGCAGAGACATGACTTTGCCAACTAAGGTCCGTCAGTCATGGCTATGGTTTTCCCTGTGGTCATGTATGGATGTGAGAGTTGGACTGTGAAGAAGGCTGAGCGCCAAAGAATTGATGCTTTTGAACTGTGGTGTTGGAGAAGACTCTTGAGAGTCCCTTGGACTGCAAGGAGATCCAACCAGTCCATTCTGAAGGAGATCAGCCCTGGGATTTCTTTGGAGGGAATGATGCTAAAGCTGAAACTCCAGTACTTTGGCCACCTCATGTGAAGAGTTGACTCATTGGAAAAGACAATTTATCATACCAGAGGTTGCTTGAAAAAATTTTGAATTTAAAAAGTTCTTACTACAGGCTTTTACATTTTTGATTGCTAAAAAAGCAAAGTTGACATTACTCCTAAGTCAGTTAAGTATCTATCTTTCAGCAGATTTCTTCATTATTTCTAATGTGGTAGAAGGATTTTCCTGATGTTGTAAGGAAATTAGAGTGATCTATAATCTCATCTCTTCTTTTTACATGGGAACAGAGAGGTTAAGATATTGCCCTCGAGTTGCACAGTGGAAGTCACACAAAAGACATTTCCACAAAAGGACATGGGCACCTGGTAGGAGGCCAGTAGTATTAATAGCTCGTATTTCCTGTTAGAGTGTTCACATTTTCATCTGTTAAATAAAGAGCTAGATTCTAAAATATGACTTAAGCCATAGTATAACAACACTAAGATTTTGAAAACCCAAGAGTCAGAGGAAGATAGCTCATGAGAATACCACATGTAGTTTTGCAGCGTAGCCTGGTCTCCCTGGAAACCTTCTCTAACCAAAAATCATCTTGACACACTTAATTTTGTTGGCTTTCATTAAAAGTTACAACTTGAAAAAACAGGCCTAGTCTTTCTAAAAATGTTATATTCTGAAAATGAACCTTTCCTGCTTTAATAATCTTGAACCTACGCTAATATTTTAAATCCTTGTCATTTTTGCATTCTGAAGGTAAGTTTGCAACTAGCAGTCAGTCAGCTAAAATGTATTAATCTTGAACATGCATCTAACCCTTCTAGAGACTTTTTTGATAATTGCCCAGAAGGGCTGTGATGAATGAGAATCTTAACTTCTAAAGTCTTTCTTTGGGTTGCTTCGGAGCATTTTGATTAAACCAGCGGGAAATACGTGTATTTTAAGTCATTGCTGAAGTTCTGGAGTTCTTTGTTTTTTTAATCTAAATGAGAAAATTGGCTGGCCCATAAAACTTGAGTTTGAGTGTTTATGTGATTATGTAATGCATAATGATTAGATTCATTTCTGTTTCAAAAATAATAGATTTAGTAAATATTTACGACACATTTAAGATTTTTGCTTTTGGGCCTTTCAGTATATTTACAATATTATAATGCTAAATATATGGTAATTTGGTTTCTCTATCACTTCATGGGAAATAGATGGGGAAACAGTGTCAGACTTTATTTTTGGGGGCTCCAAAATCACTGCAGATGGTGATTGCAGCCATGAAATTAAAAGACGCTTACTCCTTGGAAGAAAAGTTATGACCAACCTAGATAGCATATTAAAAAGCAGAGACATGACTTTGCCAACTAAGGTCCGTCTAGTCATGGCTATGGTTTTCCCTGTGGTCATGTATGGATGTGAGAGTTGGACTGTGAAGAAGGCTGAGCGCCAAAGAATTGATGCTTTTGAACTGTGGTGTTGGAGAAGACTCTTGAGAGTCCCTTGGACTGCAAGGAGATCCAACCAGTCCATTCTGAAGGAGATCAGCCCTGGGATTTCTTTGGAGGGAATGATGCTAAAGCTGAAACTCCAGTACTTTGGCCACCTCATGTGAAGAGTTGACTCATTGGAAAAGACCCTGATGCTGGGAGGGATTGGGGGCAGGAGGAGAAGGGGACGACAGAGGAAGAGATGGCTGGATGGCATCACGGACTCGATGGACGTGAGTCTGAGTGAACTCCGGGAGTTGGTGATGGACAGGGAGGCCTGGCGTGCTGTGATTCATGGGGTCCCCAAGAGTCGGACACGACTGAGCGACTGAACTGAACTGAACTGATAGCTTGCAATAATTATTCTGCGAGACAGAGCTTAGGGCTAATAGACAATTCAGAAGGGATTCATTTGATTATCTGAAGAAGCTACTGGATTTGGAACTTATAACTTGATAAATTATCACTACTGAGCAATATGGGGCATTAATGTTTATTTTTAAAATTTATTTTTTAAATCATATCTTTTAAAAGTGAACTCTCCCCCCTAAAAAAACAAAAACAAAAAACATTCTTTTAGACCAAATGAGGAAAGACATGTTCTAAAGAACCAAGCTATTCTAGGAATGTTGCTTTTTCAGTTTCTAACCTGGAGTATCTTATCCAAAAACATCTAGACTATTTTCCTCTCTGTCCCCTCCTCATTCCCCAACTAATTAAGACATAATTACCTATGTGGTTTTATTTTTGTGACAGAATTCATAACCTCTTTAAAACTTGGCAGAGTTTAGTAGCTAAGAAGGAAGAGGTTAGCACAGTTTTGCAGTATTGATCATACAAGAGTGAAAAGTCTTTATCTTGCTTTCCCCTCATTATTTTGGCAGAACAGGAAGTAACTGAAGGCAGTGCAGAGTATTATTAAAATAATTTGACCTTCACCATATACCCTTCAAAATGTGAATGGACAATTGGACTTTGTGTTTCTAATGGTCTACAGATGTCTTGTCTTGTAAGTTAGAAGGAAAAGCTTGTTGTTAACATTATGTGAAGTTCTTTAAAAAAATAAATTAAGAAAGCATTTCCCCTGCTGGTAAGTAAGTATTTAAATATAGCTGAGGGGAGTCTGCTTTCTTTGATAAAGCCATTTAGAAATATAGGTTGGAAAAATTACCTATATTTAGGGAAGCTTAGAGAAACAGCAGACTCTTAATTTCGTGACTTAACCAGCGGTAATCAACATGCAAGATGAATATAGTATACAGAAAAATATATAGAATAAAAATGCATTTTATCTCAGAGTATTTCATAATGCTGCCTAAATATATCTGATTTCTCTTGGCTTGCCCTTCCCACCTCTCTTGTTTTAAGAGAAAGATTTTTTAAAAATTATGTGTTTGAAACTTCTCAAAATCATCAGTTTCACATTGAAAAATCTGCAGTTCCCATATTCTGCAAAAGTATCTTGCTCACGCTATCACTCACAGACTTATAAAAACATTTCAGATGTCATCATAAATTCTCCTAAAAGGTGGAAAATAGTCTCACTAATTCTTCCTCCATGACCTTCCCTTCCTGTCAGCCATCAACAATCTGACTATACCTGATCCTGAGTCCAATAAAATAATTTAATTTCATATATTTCTAGGGCTTACCTGTGTACCATTTCTGTGAAGGCTCTTAGATTTTAAAATGGTACTTCTTGCGAATTTGTAACTTGGTGAAGCAAAGAAAGATAAAACTTTCATTGCTCGGGTTTGGTTATTAACTTCTATGGCTGATGAGATGCTGTAGTAATCGGGAAAAGATGGCATTTCACTTTTTACTTCTCATACATGGAAGTATATTCAGAAAGGCAGAATAATTTCCTGACTCAGTGAGGGGGTAAGAGCGACTGAGCCAATCTCTGGACCTCCTTTATGTAATTACTTCCTTAGACTTCTATGTCTCTGCAGATGTGCTTGTGGGTTTTTTTTTTTTTTTTTTAAAAATTAGGGAAGCCTTTCATAAAAATTGGTGTGACATTTCTGTGCCAGAAGCAATGCAGCAACAGCCAGCTTGGGGGTGATGCCATCAAACATTTAATGTTCTTAACCTATCACATGCCAGACCCCAACCTCTACCCCAAGTCAGACCGCTGAGTGCAGAACAGCATGGTGGGCTGATTCCAGTGTGTGTGCCCAGACTTCATAGATCACAGCTCACATGCCTTCAGTAGGAGTGATGTTACTCCTTTTCATCAAGTGATATCATTTAACACCTTCATGACCACGACAGATTGGCAGGTCACCTGAGGATATTGAAAAGAGATGGGATCAGAGGACAGTGATCCACTGTGTTCTGTGCAGCCCTGCTTTTACACAGAGCCTGGAGGTTTCAGGGAATTGGTCAATGAGTTTCTCTCATATAAGTGATTATGAAACGAGGCTTTGTTCCTTCTAAAAGGAGGAGTGAAGGGGGCATTTTTTTTTGTAGATTCAGCAGTGGTGTGGGATGTTTACGGACTTGATCTCATTGGGATTATTTGTAGTCCAAATATACCTATGGTTTTCTGACACCAAGCAGGACCTGCAAGAAATTTGGTGTGTATATTGGGGCCTCCTGGGCTCCCAGCCAGAGAGAATAAACTGCAGCATCATGGAGCATCAACATAAAGCAGCTTAAGACGCTTTATCCAATACTTATTGATCTTGTACTTTCTACCTGGCATTCTGCTTGGCACCAGGAGATCAAAGTGGCTAAGAATAGTCTCTTCCATCTAGGAGCTTGCAGGCTTACAGGAGGAGGCAAACAATTGAGCGGTTTTGAGCTTGGTACTTTATCCTAGAGTTTCTAAGGAGCTGCTGCAGATGTTTGAGCTAGTGGATGACACAGTGAAGTTCACACTGTAAATCTTCACTGTGTGAAAGATGGATCCAAGGAGGAGCGTGATGCTTGCAGACAACCAGGAGACCATTAAGTGTCTGGCTGAGAGATACTGCTGGTCTGGGCTAAAGGGGTAGCTGGGTGAGAGAGGTGGAGAGCAGGGCAGAGCAACCAGGGACAAGAGGAAGAGTGGGATTAGGGATGATAATACGATAGAAGATTAAAGATATCAGGGCCACCATTTTGCATGTGTCGAGGTGGTTCTAATCAATGATTCAGTTTAGTTCAGTCGCTCAGTTGTATCTGACTCTTTGCGACCCCGTGGACTGCAGCACACCAGGCTTCCCTGTCCATCACCAACTCCTGGAGCTTACTCAAACTCCTGTCTGTCGCGTTGGTGATGCCATCCAACCATCTCATCCTCTGTTGTCTCCTTTTCCTCCTGCCTTCAGTCTTTCCCAGCATCAGGGGCTTTTCCAGTGAGTCAGTTCTTCGCATCAGGTGGCCAAAGGATTGGAGTTTCAGCTTTAGAACCAATACTTCTAATGAATACTCAGGACTGATTTCCTTTAGGATTGACTGGTTTGATCTCCTTGCAGTTCAAGTGACTCTCAAGAGTCTTCTCCAACACCACAGTTCAGAAGCGTCAATTCTTCTGTGCTCAGCTTTCTTTATAGTCCAGTTCTCACATCCATACATGACTATTGGAAAAACCATAGCTTTGACTAGATGGACCTTTGTTGATTACCAGTGGAGTATTATTTTTTCCAAGGCAGAGAAGACACAGTCTCCATCTTCCACAGTCTTGCTTGTAAATGTTTACAAGCATGTTCCAGTCCAAAGTTTTCAGCCTTCTGATAAGAATTACGTTTAAAATAAATAATATATCTAAACAATGCATAATATACATAGTTATACACTGTAAATTGTGAGCCTCTGGTGAGGTAAGGTAGTGGCTGGACAGTGGGTTGGAAATTGGTTCTGAGTGTTTACTCTGCAAGCCTTCGACAATTGACAGAACTTTCCTGGGCCTCATTTTTCTGATCTGTGCATGTTAGACCAGTAGTATTGTCCCATGGATTTGTTGTGAGAATTAAGTAAGACTGAAGCACGTAAATGCAGTAGCCTGAGAGTAGCTACAAAAGGCTACTAACATGCCTCTTTTCACCTTTTCTCTCCCCAGAGGATGTTTTTAAAGCATTGTACTTTCTTCTTTTTCTCTGTGCTAAGCCTCACTTGCCCTCTGACCTGGAGACCAGTATAAAAATGTACCTGTATAGTTATCCTAATATTTAAATTCCTTAAGGAGATTTCCCCTGAAATGCTTGATTTCCCAGTGAAAGACCTTTATTGTTTCTCTTTTTGTTTGCAATGCAGGATGTCAGCTGCAACGAGATCACAGCCCTGCCTCAGCAGATAGGGCAGTTGAAATCCCTACGAGAACTGAATGTCAGAAGAAATTACCTTAAAGTGTTACCACAAGGTAAAAAAAAAAAAAGAGGAAAAATGAATCAAACAGAAGACTTTTATTATTTTTTAATAACCTTTGTGAAGGTAAATCCAGTCATGTTTGTGTGTACCTATTAATATTAATTATAATTTGAATTTTACGTGTAGATAACAGAGACGTTACATTCACGTTGTAATTTTAGTCAAGAGTTTCAGTAACAAAATTATTCCCCCCGTATAAAGCTCTGTGTGTGTGTGTGTGTGTGTGTTGTTAATTTGCTCAGATTCCCATAACAAAGTACCAAGGACTGAGTGACTTAAACAATGGAAATGCATTTTCCTGCAGTTTGGAAGCTGTGGGTCTGAGATCATAGTGGTGGTCAGTTTTGTTTCTTCAGAGGCCTCTCTCCTTGACATGCAGAGGGCCATCTTCTCCCCGAGTTTTCATGCCGACTTTCCGCTGTGCGTGTCCTACCTCTTCTTGTGAGGACACCCATCATATTGGGTTAGGGCCCTCCTTCCCTAATAACCCCATTAACTCACTCACCCTTTAAAGGCCCCGCCTGCCTCCAAACACAGTTACATTCTGAGGAACTTGGGGAGGGTGGTCACGGTTCCAACATAGGAGTTTGGGGGGCACATAATCCAGCTCCTATCAGGAGGCAACATGACTTGCTGTTGGTGTGGACGTGTGATGTCCTCAACTGTCCAGCCAACAGTCAGTTGCTGTGCTTGGTCCTGCAGATCCAGGAAACACCTTGTGTCTCGGATGCATGCTTCAGGCCAGGGTGTGCCTCTGCTGAAGTGAAATTTGGACCCCTAGCTCTGGTGGTTTTGAAGAATTTCTTGAAGCCTGGAGCAAGGATGTCTTGGATCCATGCTTCAGACAAGGGTGTGCCTCCTGAAGTGAAATTTGGACCCCTCGCTCTGGTGGTTTTGATGAATTTCTTGAAGCCTGGAGCAAGGATGGCTCTAGAGACTCAGGTCCCCAAAGACACAGCAGGAACTCAGAGCCCTATGGATAGCACCACCTAGGAGCCAGACTCAGGCAAACGCTTCTCTGGGCTTCCATATTGTGCCCTCTGACACGATGTTGTGTTGAAGTTCAAGTAAAAAGATACTCAATACAAAAAAATTGTCAGTCAACTTTACTTCAATATAATAAAAATAAAGAAAGAATTAAAAGGATATATATGTTCAGAAGTGTTCGGCCATTAAGAACTTTGATAAGCAGCTTTGTAGGTGGTGCTGGATCTGAATTTCACATTTTGGGATCCTCATTTGGACCTGAATCAGGGATGAGTTGATGAACAATGTGACGTTGAATGCTTTCTCCAGAACATACTCTGGTTTTCCAAGATGACACTGGTTTCTGTCATTTTTCATTTGAGCACACTAGATATGCCCAATTTCAAATTTACATTTGCAAATATACCTCAGAGCTAAAGTGTGTATTTGGAAGCAGTCAGCATTTGGTTAATCAGACCCTCACACACTATTTTAGAACTGCCTGATTTTTATTATTCTGTTCCTATTTCATGATCTTTGGCTTGAAATGCTTCGTTATTCAAAGCAAGAAAATGGAGCTCATGAAAGGGAAACAACTTTATAAAATGTCATCTGCGTTAAGTGTTATCTTCCATCTTCACCTTTTTCATCCTCACTAGTATTTTAAAGAAGGGAAATTAGAAATTAAGCATAAAAATTTATCACTTCATTACTTGAGATAACTTGGCATACAAACAGTGATTTTTCATTTTGTCATTATGCAGTTCTACTTTTCAATGGATGAAATTATTTCCTTGGTTTGAGCAAGTACAAAGGAAAAACTCTTATTATATAGACAGCAAATCTGTAAGCATATAACCTTTAATAGCATTAAAGAAAACTTTCATTTAAACTTGAGCTCTTATGTTAATTACTGAGAAATCATCACGAATTATTGAACTCTTTTTAAAAATTTAATCATTTAACAGTTTTCTGTAATAGAAACATGAGGGAAGAAAGTGTATCTGTAACATCAAGAGATTGGTTTCTAACACTGTTCCTTGCTCTCTCTTAACTTAAAAGCATTCCTTCTAAAAAGCTTGGTTACAGATCCCTAAGCTTTCCATAATTCTGTTTTCTCAGGTTCCATATTTTAATAAACACCAAGAGCTAAAGCTTTAGTTTACTGGAAAATCTTTTTTAAAAAAATAATTTCCTGAATATCAGGTATCTTTTTGCTTCACTCTGGAGAACTCTGTTAACAAAAGAGCATTGATAATGCTCTGAGGCAGTGAATTTAAAGACTTTTAGTATTTACTCATTTACTTTTCCTCTTTAGTATCCCTCTTGATATACTTTCAATCTGAGGAGGAGGGGAAACGTTTGTGGCCTTGTTGCCCAGATCAGTTTTATGGTGTTTGTCCTAATGCAGTAGGGAGACTCTGACTTTGTACTTTCTGGGACCAGAACAGACAAGAGTGTTAAGGCAGTCATTCATTGCTTCTCTTTGCAGTGGACAGAGAGCAGTGGATTCATTGTTCTTTGTTATTTCTTACCACCCCTTTTCCTATTCTTTTGACCTTTTCTGAGCAGAGTTACCATTTTCTCTTCCATTTCCTTGTGAAACTATCAGGTTCTTGCGTTCCTAAAGTAAGATGATAATTGTGTCCCCAACCAGGCACTAACAGGAATAGTTATTATAAAAACCATCTTTTACTTTAAGTCACCTTCTTTCCCCTTCTGCTATATCTTCCATGAGCTTAGCTCTCTCGTCTTGCTTAAAAGTCTTCATTTTAAGTGGCAATTTGTTGAAGAGCTAGAGTCCGGTTAAACTTGGTCCTGATTTGCCAAGCTGATTTGGTGAGAGTCAAGTTAACCATTGGAGAAGTGGATTCATATTACTGGAAGTTACAGCAAAGAGATATTCTTTTTCTGTATAGTCCCCCTAATTCTCAGCTCTGTTTTTAGAAACAAACTGTGAAGTGGAAAGAGCTTTTCCTTTTAAGTTTCTTGATTCCATGCAGTCCCAGGGCTCACCTCCTGCCGACCTCCCACTGCTGTCTAAGCACTTCATCAAGGCAGGTGGGACAAGTGAGGCCTGGGGAAGATCACTTATCCTGCTGTTGGTCAGAGAGATGGGTTTGAGCAGAGAATTCCTTGGGGGCAATTTAAAAAAATACACATCCAGCTTGAATTTGGAGAAGGCAATGGCAACCCAGTCCAGTACTCTTGCCTGGAAAATCCCATGGACAGAGGAGCATGGTAGGCTGCAGTCCATGGGGTTGCTAAGAGTCGGACATGACTGAGTGACTTCACTTTCACTTTTCATTTTCATGCATTGGAGAAGGAAATGGCAACCCACTCCAGTGTTCTTGCTAGGAGAATCCCAGGGACGGGGGAGCCTGGTGGGCTGCCGTCTATGGGGTTGCACAGACTCGGACGCGATTGAAGCGACTTAGCAGCAGCAGCAGCTTGAATTAGATTTCAAAAATTCTGATTAGAAAAGATATATGCACTCTAATGTTCACAGCAGCACTATTTACTATAGCCAAACATGAAAGCAATCTAACTGTCCATCAACAGATGAATGGATAAAGAAGATGTGGTGCATATATACAATGGAATATTACTCAGCCATGAATAAGAATGACATAATGTCATTTGCAGCACCGTGGATGAACCTAGGGATAGTGAAGTCAGAGAAATACATATACCTTATGATAACACTTTTATATGTGGAATCTAAAAGAAGATACAAGTGAATTTATTTCCAGAACAGAAATAAACTCACAGACATAAAAAAGAAACTTAGGGTTACCAGAAGATTAATTAGGAGTTTGGGACGAGCAGATACACACTATTATATATAAAATAGATAAACAACAAAGCCCTGCTCTATAGCACAGGGAACTATATTCAACATCTTGTAATAAACTATAAGGGAAAAGAGTCTGAAAAAACATATATATATAGTAGTTGTTCAGTCACTAAGTCTTTTCTGACTCTTTGTGAGCCCAGGGACTGCAGCATGTCAGGCTCCCCTGTCCTCCACCATCTCCCAGAGTTTGCTCAAATTCATGTCCATTGAGTCAGCGATGCTATCTAACCATCTCATCCTCTGCTGCCCCCTTCTGCTTTTGTCTTCAATCTTTCCCAGCATCAGTGTCATATATATACATACATACGTATGTATAACCGAATCACTTTGCTGTACACCTGGAACTCATACAACGTTGTAAATCAACTATATTCCAATAAAAACACATACACGTCCTGGGTTTCTCTTACACAATTGCCTGCCTGTCATGGACCTGAGTTTGGGAGCTCATGAGCGATGATCCTGTTCCACTGTCTCAGCATCTCACTCTTTTCTTTAATATAGAGCAGTTCACTAAGGTATGAAAGAGGGAATGTCCCTCCACACCCAGAGCAAGCTGACTTCAGAAAAGGGATCGGCTGCTAAAGCTTTTGTTGGTGGAACATGAAGTAGTCTAGCTGAGTAATATGAAAACCCTCAGGCAGTACAGGGGGAGTGGAGGGATAGTGTTATTAGGAACACTTTCTCAAGGTCGCTCCTTTGGTTCCTCTTCTTCCTATAGTCCCTGACCTTCATCTGCTTGAGAACTCCTTGAGTATTTGAAAGCACTGGGTATCATCCCTTACCAAATTTCATAACAAACGTGGTGAGGCCCGTTCTGAAATGAACCCTCTGTCGCCTCTCATACAGAGGTCTTAGTGATTTGCCCCGTGTCACCCTATATGTCTGGCATTGCTCAGCCTCTTTGCTCTATGGAATATATTTGAGTTCATTTCTTGCAGCTGCCAATGTCGGTTGGAATGCTTGAAATTACTGAGTGTTTGCTATGCCACTGGGTGGGGATTTTTTGCTAAATATAATGTTCTGTCTTGTTTGTGGAGCTACAGAAGACCTCTTTTAAAGCAGTAGAATAAAGCCTAATCAAATCAGAATTACAGGGTCTGTTGCAAAATTCCAAATTTGATAGCATTTATTTTTTAAAGTGGTGTTAAACAATCATGAACATATTTCTAGTAACTTGTTCTGAGATTCTGCCAACCCACATACACAGAATACGTAAGGATATGTTATAATTAGCATGTTATTCATAAGCTAGCAAGCTGTTTGAAAACAGTTGGAAGTTAAAACATAAGCATGTCTTGGTTTGGTGTGGCTTATGTGATTGTTTTGCTGGAAAAAAAGCCTTTTTAAACAATAGATTTGTACATGTATAGTGTTTCAGCTCTTATCAGAACTAACAATAAATTAAAACTTTTGGGCCCCCAGTGAAAGCTTTCCTCTCTTCTTTAGTAAAATGTTATATTGCGCTGACCAAATTGTTTGGTTACTGAGTATGTTGTTCAATAAAGCTCTTGATGAAAATGAAAAGCATGTCTTTTAGTTTTGCTTAAACCCAAACGGACTTTTTGGTCAATGCAATATAAACATAATGTATATTCCTCATGCACAACTTGATTTTAATTACGCTAAGTGATATATTTCCTGATAAGCAGAAAATTTTTTGAATGTTTAGCCACTTAATCTTGTTGCTTTCTGAGTTTTTTTTCCCTTTTTTTTTTTTTTCCTGTTCTTTTAGAACTAGTAGATCTTCCCTTGGTAAAGTTTGACTTTTCCTGCAATAAAGTGCTCGTGATTCCCATTTGTTTTAGAGAGATGAAACAGCTGCAAGTATTACTGCTTGAGAATAACCCTTTACAGTCTCCTCCAGCACAGGTGAGGAGTCTCACAGCAAAGTTGTTGCTGCTGGGGGCGGTGGGGTCTGCTATCAATAGCACCTAAGCAACTCTCAGCAGAACCATTTTTTTAAAAATATGTATTCTGCAGAATTAATGTGTGAGACATGATCATGAACAGTCATGGTTTTTTAAAAACCAAAACCTCGGGTACATCTGACTACAGTATGTCATCTTCTGTGATATCAGATTATTTACCAGCATTTACCTTGCTGTTCTGGTCACTGCAATTCCAGAATTATGATGTTTGATTATTTCACTTACTCAGTTGTATTGATCATTTGTGTGTGCGTTTGAAACTTTTTCATGGAGTGTATAGTTTATGAAAGGAGTAATAAATAGAGTCTTTAAAGTTAGCTGAAAAATGGAGTTTGACCATTTTAAAATATGATTGTCAGTTATTTAGAGATATTAAACTATGTGAGAACAAAATTAAATGTATATGCTTTCAGAATTGGAACATTTCTAGGTCAGTCATATGACATACATACTTTTTACACTATTTTTACATAAATATATTTCTGTTAAAATTTTGCAGTTAGCGCAAAGAAACTAGAAATTTCTTGAGCATAGTTTCCTATTCAGGTAGAATTTGGAGGAGATGATTGCCTTAAAAATCTTACCTGTTTTGGAGACATCAAGTTTAGTGATCGTTGTTAACATATTACTTAAAGTGAAAATACGGAGTGAGATGTCTGATGTTTGCATTTTGTTTTGTCTTTAAAAAAGGAGCTACTTATTATTAATTTTCCCTTAGATTTGCACCAAAGGCAAAGTGCACATATTCAAGTATCTGAGCATCCAAGCATGCCAGATTAAGACAACAGACTCCCTTTATCTCCACACCAGGAAAGGCCACATTTACACCAGCACGTGGAAGATGGGTGAGTATGACAGCCCTCGACTGGAAGCCCCATTTATAATCTGCTTACCCCAACACACTCCCAGTAAATAACCCCCAAAATTCTTTTGTTTCATTCAACCAGTACAGTTTTATACATCAGAGTCTCAGCCACTTTTGGAATAAGAAAGGGAAAATTGATAATGTTGATAATATTTTGTCATCTTTCAATCTCATCTACCTTCTCCTAATCAATAATCAGTCCTTCCTGAGTGCTGCCTGTGTGTGCGCGCACATGTATATACACACCCGTTTATGTATAGATCTTATAAATAAGATCTATAATATAAATGTATATATATTTTACGTATCAGTTCGCACAAATGTATCAAACTGAGACATGGTTTTCTAAGTTAATTTTTTTTGAAAACAATATAATTTTTATTGAAATCATGATGTGCATGAGACAAAAATATAGTTTCAAATGTTCATTGGCATGCTCATACATACATTTATAAGAATTTTATAGTTTCTAGTTCCCTTTAGGGTTCATAAGACAAATTAAAATGCTATAACGCCAATTTTTAAATATATACCACTCCAGTGTTCTTGCCTGGAGAATCCCAGGGATGGTGGAGCCTGGTGGGCTGCCATCTATGTGGTCGCACAGAGTCGGACACGACTGAAGTGACTTAGCAGCAGCAACCTCAATACAGGCTTCCCCTGATGACTCAGACAGTAAAGAATCTGCTTGCATCTAAGTTAATTTTTATTGTGCTTCTAAAACATTGTTAAGAAACAGTGCAGGCTTTATTTTTTTAATTGTCTTTTAAAAATGCACTGTGCATAGTTTTTGCCATTTTCTGTTTAGAATGGAAACTTTAGAGTCATTTCGTGTGTCCTTGACCATTTTATGGCATAAAATGGGCCTTGAATTTTCAGAGAGCAGAATTCTCACACTGAACACAGTTGTAGACATGCTGGTTGTTTTTGAGATGTACTAATTGCAGAAATATTTCCTGAACTTTTACTAAAAAGTAAATACAGTGACTTAAGATCTCAACCTACCTTAATGGTACATTTATATAATGCTTAAAAGAAGTATTCATTATTTTATTGTTTTAAACATACTGTCACTGGTTAAAAGTTTACAGAATTATTGAAAGGACATCTCATAACGTAAGAGGTAAGAGCAACTGACAGATTTTGCTTTTTTTATGCTAGAATTAATAAAATGAGAAAATTTGTTACCTGATTAAACAAAATGGGCCACTCAGGTAGAATGTAAATCCATGAAACTCCGGACACAAGGAATTTATTTTACATTCTATTTAGACAATACAGGGACTTCCCTTGTGGTCCAGTGGTAAGACTCTGCTCTTCCAGTGCAGGAGTTGCTGGTTCAATCCCCAGTCAGGGAACTAAGATCTCATGTGTCGGTGGTGAGGCCAAAAATAAATTAACTAATTAATTAAATAAAAAAATTGTCCAACAACCCGTTCAAGTATCTGATTTTCATTAGGGCCTTGTCTTGGTGGTGGTGGTTTAGTTGCTAAGTCATGTCCGACTCTTGAGCAACCCAATGGACTATAGCCTGCCAAGCTCCTCTGTCTGTGGGATTTTCCAGGCAAGAATACTGGAGTGGGTTGCCATTTCCTTCTCCAGGGGATCTTCCTGACCCAGGAATTGAACCCGGGGCTCCTGCATTGCAGGCAGATTCTTTACCGACTGAGTTATGAGGGAAGCCTAAGTTGGGCCTTGTCTTAATATCCTTTAATGTTCAACTGATTTGTTGTCTTTGGATAATAATAAAAATTTATATAGCAAAGTCATTATTTTGATATAAGTTGATGTATGTTGTTCTGAACTTTGTCATTTTGATTCTTTTCTAAATGAATTCAATATTGATGGCGTATAACCCAGCAAGAAGGATTCTGACTCGGGCGTTGGGAGTGATAATGGAGACAAGCGATTATCTGCAACAGAGGTAAAGTTTGGGATCAGATTCTTTTCCTTCTGTGCCTCTAGGTATATCTGCTTGCGTTCACTGGCTCTTGGATAAAGGCAATTGCCTGAGAACATGTGACAGTGTTTGCGAAAGTTATTTGAAATTTTCCAACTGTTCTATAAATATTAACGGTTGTTAGCTTTTTCTGCATCTTTAATATTTTGTAAATGTCTCAAGAATGAGTCCCTGTCTCCTTCCCCTCCTCCCACCCCTCTTACATTATCTAGAATATTCTTGCATGCTTAATAAATATTGTAAAATGACTAAGTGGTGTGCAAGTACCCAGGAAGTATTTTTATAAATATCAGTGTTTGTTTTTAAATGACAGAGTAACTTAGGAAAAAGCTGTTAATATGCCTGCATAAATGTTAAGCAATCAAATGTACATTGCATTTTCCCCACAGGAAATGCATTTTTGAGTAGCCATAATTTTTACAGCAATATTTGTTTTTCGGAAATTCTTAGATTGTGTTCTTTTCAGATAATATTGGATAAAAGTTTGGTGATTTGTGGCTTAAGAGGCCTCCCACACTAGAGCTTTGTAAAGTGGTTATAAATAACTCATTTAGAACATTTGTTATATATAGTTTGTTAGGTTCCCAAACTCTTTCACTAATAAATCATTACATGAGGTTTCTTGACCAGCAGAGCTAAGAGGGACAGCTGGGGTAGGGATGGATGTATCCTGATGCCTTCACACACACACATGCACACGCGCGCAGGCACACACACACACATCATGATGTCTTCCCTTTTTGAGGGAACTTACTGAGTTGGACTCAGCGACAGATGCATACACACTCACACACTGAGTTTTTGTGGGTATTGAATTCTGAAGCATTGTAATATTCTTTTAAGGGCTTCCCTGGTGGCTCGGTGATAAAGAATAGCCTGCCAGTGCAGGAGAAATGGGTTTGATTCCCGGGTCAGGAAGATCCCCTGGAGAAGGAAATGGACACCCACTCAAGTATTCTTGCCTGGAGAATCCCATGGACAGAGAAGCCTGGTGGGCTACAGTCCATGAGGTCGCAAATGAGTCAAATATGATTTAGCGACTGATAATACCCTTTAAGATGTGATTAGTAGCTCAATTACTCTAAGAAATCTGAATTTTTACTCTTTTGTATATATAAATCCAGGAAAATTGCCTTTTCCCTGTTCTTTTTAGGCATTTGAGATTTAATATGTAGCTAAGATGTTTAAATTTATTTCCCATAAAATATTTCATAAGGCATATATTAAAAATTAGTATACCTTAATATTTCTCATATAGAATATTTCAAAAGGAAGAAGAGTTTATAGGCAGAAAAAGAAGGCCAATATCAATAAAATGAAATTACCCTCATGAACCTACACAAGTAGTTTACTGTGGTTCCCTGGGGGAAAAAATACTCAACACATTGCTTTATAAGTTTTATTTAATTCAACTCCCTTTGCTGTATTAAAACTCATAAGTCCCCTGAAATAGCCCATTGTTTCAGAAATTACTCACCCAAGCTTATTTTCTATTAAATTAAAACAGACTCTGCTTTATCCTTTGTCTGTCTTCTAAGGATAATTAAGTTCATTAATAAAACATTAAACAAAGAACTTCATTATCCTTTTGTTCCCACTTAGTATAAGTAGGATGCTAATATTCTAAAAGGAGGGCAAGGGTTTATTTTCTCCTTTTTAACTAGATGCATATCTTGGAATTTTGCTAAGTTTTTAAAGGTGGGAGGAGGGTTAGAAGGAAGGACTGCAGAAGGGATTATGTTCAATAGAATAAAGTGTGCACATTTCCCTTTGTCTTTTTGTCTTCCTGTTTATTGCACATTACCTGAGAACACCTCCAAGAAATATGTGTTTTACATGGATAAAGGTTCTGAATTATTCTATGTAACTTTCTGTTTTCACTTTATTTGGCGAATATGTTATCATCTGTGGTCAGTCAATCTTGCTCCCTACTTAATATCTCCTTGTGAGGTTCAGAATTCATACCTCATCCCCCTCTTTGGCTGTTGCCATTGTCCGATTAATTTTAACATTTGTCACTCAGATTGATTTAGCATTTATCACTCAGGTAAACAAGCCGAAAACAAATGTGAGCCCAGTAAGGAGCTGGGTAATGAATGAAATGTACATTTGTTTCCTGCCAGTTTCTGAACAATCTGTGCCTGTGTCCAAAAGTAAGACGAACAGGATGTGGTACAAGTCACAGCCTCGAGAGCTGAGGAGCAAGCCACAGTCTCCTGAACCTGTGGAGGTTCCTGATCCGTGACTGGAAAAGCTTTTCATGAAATAGTGAAGCTAAAGCGGAGACGTAGGTCAATACATGAGGCTTCATATTTCACGTGTGACAGAATCATAAATTATCTGAACAAGCCTCAGCAGTTAGTGTGGGAAACACAACCCCAAGGGAGAACTAAGTCTGATTACTAAATAGAAGCATTATTCTGAAAATTGCACAGAACCCATGTTCCTTTTAAGTACTATATTTAAAGCAGCTTCTATATATTTAAAACAGCTTCCTCTACCTAAACAGGGAAATAAACTGAAGCTTGACGTTGTATGTAAGATGCACTGTAAATAAATGAGATGTTTCAGGGGCTGGCTGCCTGCCCTCTGTATTTGGCCCCATAAAACCTTAATTAATGTACTTTTGGTAAATCAGTATTGTCAGATCTCAGAGCACCATTACTATGATAGCGATCGATTAGACTTAGGGCTAGCTTGGTAGTGGATTTCCAGTTATTTCTTTACTCTATCAGGTGTTATCCAGTCCTTCTCAGTGTCCTGACTCTTAGATTAGAAAATATCATCAGGTCCCTGAAAAAATTTCAGATCAAAACGTACGTACAGAGAAGTGTGTGTGTGTTAGCTTGATGAATTTTGAATAAGTGAGCACACTCATACAAATAGTTCCTGGTTAGAGAAACAAAACTGGACCAGCCACCCAGGAAGACCCCCTCATGTACCCACCCCCCAACCCAAGAGCAGCCACTATCCAGACTTCAAACACCATAGATTAATTTTGCCTGTCTTTGAATTTATATTTTAGTGGCGTTGTCCTTTGGTCTCTTAATCAGTACTACGTTTGTGAGAATCACAGTACTTTTTGTTTTTTGGTTTTTTTTTTGATCACAAAACATTCTCTGAATCAGCCTTGATAACACTTCTCCCATGAATCAGACAGTGCCTCATTTCTTTTCAGCCTTCTGATGAAGACACGGTTAGCCTCAATGTGCCAATGTCAAACATCATGGAAGAAGAACAAATCAAGGAGGACTCTTGCCATCGCCTTAGCCCAGTTCAAGGTCTGAGAAGAAAGGATGGGAAGAAAGTGCTTGTTTTGTTTTGTTTTCAATATGTGTCCAGTTATTTGGCTACACTTGTCTTAGTTGTGAACCTGGGGATCTCCCATCTTTGTTATGGCGTGTAGGATTTCTTTGTGGCATATAAGCTCTTACTTGTGGCATCAGGATCCATTTCCCCTACCAGGGATAGAACCCTGGACTGCTGCACTGGGGACATGGAGTCCTAGCCACTGACCACTAGGGAAGTCTGGTGAAAGTGCTTATTTTTAAGTTCCAAATGCTATGTTTAAATTATGTAGAAATATGGCAACAGTAATACAGTAGTTACTGTTTATTGAGCATTCATATACACCAGGCGCTGGCTAATCTGTGAAGGTGATCTCATTTAAAATTCAAAACTCTGACATGGATACTCTAAGCACTCTATTCTATAGCTGAGGGGAAGTTCGGTTCAGTTCAGTCGCTCAGTCGTGTCTGACTCTTTGTGACCCTATGGACTGCAGCACGCCAGGCTTCCTTGTCCTTCACCATCTCCTGGAGTTTACTCAAACTCATGTCCACCGAGTCAGTGATACCATCCAACCATCTCATCCTCTGTCGTCCCCTTCTCCTCCTGCCTTCAGTCTTTTCCAGCATCAGGATCTTTTCCAATGAATCAGTTCTTTGCATCAGGTGGCCAAAGGATTGGAGCTTCAGCTTCAGCATCATTCCTTCCAATGAATATTCAGGAGTGATTTCCTTTAGGATTGACTGGTTAGATCTCCTTGCAGTCCAAGGGACTCTCAAAAGTCTTGTCCAACATCACAGTTCAAAAGCATCAATTCTTTGGCACTTACTTTCTTTATGGTCCAACTCTCACTTCCATACATGACTACTGGAAAAAACATAACTGACTAGATATACATTTGTTGGCAAAGTAATGTCTCTACTTTTTAATATGCTGTCTAAGTTTGTCATAGCTTTTCTTCCAAGGAGTAAGCATCTTTTAATTTCATGGCTGCAGTCACCATCTGCAGTGATTTTGGAGCCCAAGGAAAGAAAGTCTGTCACTGTTTCCATTGTTTTGCCATCTATTTGCCATGAAATGATGGGACCGGATGCCATGATCTTAATTTTCTGAATGTTGAGTTTTAAGCCAGTTTTTCACTCTCTTCTTTCACTTTCATCAAGAGGCTCTTTAGTTCTTCGCTTTCTGCCATAAGGGTGGTGTCATCTGCATATCTGAGGTTATTAATGTTTCTCCCGGCAATCTTGATTCCAGCTTGTGCTTCTTCCAGCCCAGCATTTCTCATGATGTACTCTGCATAGAAGTTAAATAAGCAGGGTGACAATATACAGCCTTGACGTACTCCTTTTCCTATTTGGAACCAGTCTGTTGTTCCATGTCCAGTTCTAACTGTTCCCTCCGTTCTAGAAGTGGCTGTTTTTTGCTGGCTAGAAGTCTTTGAGGTTTTCCCAGGTGGCACTAGTGGTAAAGAACTCACCTGCCAATGCAAGAGACATAAGATATGGGTTCAGTCTCTGGGTGAGGAAGATCTCCTGGAGGAGGGCATGGTGACCCACTCCAGCATTCTTGCCTGGGCAATCCCATGGACAGAGGAGTCTGGCGGGCTGAGACTCGTTGGGGTCGCAAAGAGTCAGAAATGACTGAAGCAACTTAGCAGGCAGGCAGAAATCCTTGAAGGTGATGTGGTCCTACTTGGTTCTTTCCAGCGTCCAGAGCAGCTGGAAGAGATCCGCCTTTGCTCCTTCCTCCTGTCCTGCAGCGTCTAGAGCACAGTCGGGTTGGATGAGCTCTGACAGACAGCGCTTTCCCCTCCACGTGGCCCTCATCATAGTCACTTTTCATGTTATGATTTGGATCCTATTTTTGTCCTTTCCGACACTTTTACCATGTTCGCTAGTTTTTCAAATTCCTAGAATGTTTAGCATTATACCTGCCATTTATTTAGTAGTTGCTCAGTAACTATTCACTGAATTTTGAAATACTTGTTACATGTTGCTGGGAGCACAAAAAAGCCCACCTTTATATTTTTCTCTTCTCTGTTCCTTAAAAAAAATTGTAGGAGATTTCATTTCTTTCATACGAAACTAAGCCATAAAGAGGCCATGACTTTTAAAAATGTTATTATTTGGAGGATAATTGGTTTACAGAGCTGTGTTAGTTCCTGCTGCACAACAAAGTGAACCAGCTATACGTGTACCTGTATCCCCTCCCTCTTGGACCTTCCTCCCATCCCACCCCACCCCATCCCACTGCTTTAGATCAAGAGGCCGTGATGATTAGATTTGGGATTTTCTGTTTCCTTTACTTTTATTCCCCTTCTTTCTCTTTTTTTTCACCTTGTTCTCACATCCTATAGGGAAGATAAAACTTGGGTCATCATATGCCTCCCGAAGAGATCGGGGAGAAGATTGGGAAGCTGGATGATGTGTTTTAGAGTCATCTATGTTTTTGTTCATCTGTTTATTAAATCATACTTTGTCTCTCTCTTTTTATTTTCCTAATAGGGGAATTTCATCAGGAATTTCAACCAGCACCTTCACTTGTGAGTGACAGTGACAACCCAGGAGAAGAGAGAGGCCAGTTTTCCCACGGAACAGATGCGCTCCATTCGGGATTTATGAACTACGTGAAGGCAAGTTGAAGGTCACCTGTTAATAATTTCTTAACTTACTGAGTTCTGTTTGGCGCGTTAGAGTTTAAGTTCAAGGTTTCCAACCCATCACCTTCACTCTCGGCTTATTGCCACCTTCCTCAGGCCTTTGTACCATCTTCTCAATGCCTCGCGTGTCTGTCTGCTGACATGAGGACCTGATCCCTGCCATCCATACCTATGTGTCTGTGTTTATGTATGATTTTCTTTTGTATTCAGAAATACTAAGCTTTCCAGTAGTCAGCGCATCAGGTAAGTCAAGAAATTTATCAGAATTGCTGTGACCATCCAGTAAAAGCTAAAACGAAGTTTCACATGCTTTTCTATGTATCCTAGGAAAATGCTTTTCTTGGGAGCGTATTTATAGTAAAAGGAGAAAAAATGAAGACTTTTAAATGAATATGTTCCCTTTTTTGGAAGGTTCCTCTGAAGTCACTTATTCCTGAGCAGGTTTATTGGCGCTGAGATGTTGAAAGGTTGGATGAAGTCACTAAATTGTCAGACGAACCTTCATCAGAGGAGCAGCAACGATGAGGGGAAAACCAGCCCTTTGCAAAGCTGGCGGTTGAGGTTCCACTTTGTGACACGATTTCTTGCGTTGGTTTGTTCCTGTCAGTGCTTTGGCCTTGGTCATGGCACCCAAGGGTCACGAGGATATTCCTCTTGATTTAGTTCGGATACCTTGTGGATTGTGAGAGACGGTGGTCTCTGAGTTGCTGTGTTAAAGTCAGGCCTGGGGTCTTTAGGTGCTGGTCCTTATTTCCTGAGAATGGTGCTAGGATGGCTGGGCTCTATCTAAACAGATGTCTCCGAGCATCACCTTTGAGGGAACTGGGAGAAAAACAGCTGAATGGTACACTGTAGGAGACTCGGGTTGCTCAAAACAAACACAGTGATCCTGGCATATGACGCACATTTGCAGAAAACCTAATTCGTTATTCTGTATATTTAATCCATCAGCTCTTATTTCAAATTATCTCACCCGCACTGCCTCCTTCTGTCCTCCGCCTCCTCTGTTGTGGCTTCAGTGCAGCCTCATCACTGCTTATTCGGATGACAGCAGGAGTCCCCCACCCCTGCTGAGCATCCAGCATCCCACCCCCGCCGGGCACTCTCCTAAAGTGAGAATCTCAGACTGTGACTCTGCAGCCGGTTGCTCTCACAGGACGCTCCCACATTTGATGTCTGTCTGTCAACTCTGAGACAGGTCTGTCACAAAAATGTGGAGAAATGGGCTTTGGTCTTCTTTTGTGAACAGTTTGAGAGTCTAATGGTGGAAGCCCTGAAAGAAAAAATTAAAGTGATAGTAATATAAAGCATGTTATTTCAGAAAAGCAAATTTCCCTAGATTTAGAGATTTCCGGAGGCACCTGGTCCATGGAGATGGCTACTGTACAGGATGGGTCCTGTGGGTGGAGGCTAGGGGCGCAAAGCTGAGTGTGGACATCTACTGCAAATGTTCCCCAAGTAAACACTCCTGCAGGAGGCTTCCCTTGGCAGGTGGAGAACTCTTAACAGTAAAATAAAACCTAAATCTACAGTGAAAAGTTGTCTACTGAAATCAGGCCCAGTTTAGCCTCGACTTGCATCTCTTTTAAAGTGTGAGTGTGTTTGACTGCCATCCAGTGTACTGAATTACTCAGCCCTCGACCATCAAGAGCTCTGTGTTTTATATAATTGTGTCTCCTCTCCTTCACTGAAGTAGCTCTTGTGCTTTTTTAACTACAGTTGATCCTCATTCACATAGTTCTGTTATATAGAGTCTTCTCAAACACCGAATTGTCTAATCCTGAACTGTTGCTCCCATGGGAAATATAGGGTTAGGTTCCTACGAGCCTCTGGTCACACATTTTTGTTAGCTGGTTGGTACATAACCTGGTTTTATATGTGTTCTTGCCTCAAGACACCTTATTTAATGTGGATTGTTGGTTTGTTAACATTGAACTTGCAGCCAAGAAAGAGTCTGTAACTCATGCGGAACGGAAGCTTACCTAACACAGGTATTTTCTCCTTAGGGTACATCATAGCCTTTTCATGCTTAGGATAATAAGACAGCACTCTGATACTACGCTAGGGGGCATTTTAAATGCAAAATCACCAAAGAAAAGCGTCAAAGTGTGATACTACGTAGACTCTGAAAAGGACAATTTTTTACAGTCTGAAAGCTGAAACAAGCATGGATGACCTCACCTTGTTCAGCCTCAACTACAGAAGTGTATGTTGGGGTTGGGGACTCCAGTTTTTCATCAGGCTCTGCATGTGTCTAAAAATCACCACAAGTATTGATTTGGGGTGACAAGTAGATTTCAGATAGTAGATAAATTCATAAATACCAAATCAGTAAATAATGTTTGTTGACTGTATAGCCATCTAACTTAGCAAAAGTAACCCAGAATGCCCCTATTTTGTGTACTGAAATAGATGTTTTATACATTTTTTGTTTTATATTGTTTTATGTTGGCTACTTTTTTATTGTGAAACTGAAACTTAGAAGGAAATACCCATGGCTCCTATAGTTGAAACCCAATAGGAAGAGATAAGAACATGTTTTCTTGGTTATTTCTGGTTGTATATTTTCACCCGTAAATTTCACTATCACTTGGATAGAGATGCAGTAATTTATATATTGATTTTTATTATGCACAAAATGTGTAATCAGTATAGAAAAAGTCTAAGTGTTTTTCTTTTAAAAAAAGAAAAAAAGTCAGTGTTTTTCCAGAGGTTGCCATCAAGCAGCTAGATCCCTCCTTAGAGGGAGACTTGTTCTCCGTGACACATCTGGAGAGTTGGCTGGGCCTGAGTTAGTTAATAATGTGTCAGAACTTTGACACAGAAAACAGTCCTTCTGTCTGTTGTACCTTGCTTGCTAGGGGAATGTTCCCACTTTCAGGGATGGCTTCCGTTTTAGCCGTCAGCTGAGTTAAAGCAGTATTTCTCTGTGTTGGAGATCAAAGTGGAGAACAGCACATGGAAGTTCCGACAGTGAGAGAGGCCTTTCTAAATACTCCCACCAGAGCGCTTCTTTGGGATCATAGGAGAGGGGTGCATTTCAGTGAAATCTGGACGTTTTACACATGAAAACCATCAGATGCAATTTGAGGCATTTTCTGTCGTTAACTCTTTTATGTTTCCCTTTTTCCTAATAGCACATGCAAGCGTGCGCGCACACACACACACTCACGGTCCTCACAAACAGTAGAATGCACATTTCCATGTAACTGACAAGCTCAGTGGACTATCTGTCAACATCAGGAGGTGCTAAGAGGGCAATGAGAAATCGAGTTAAGCTTGCATTTCTGACTCTTAAATTGTGATCCAGAGCCAGGCTCTTTTTTTTAAATTTTAGTGTTTTGTTGTTGTTATTGTTGAGTTGCTAAGTTGTGTCTGACTCTGCAACCCCATGAACCACAGCACACCAGGCTTCCATGTCTTTTATTTGTAATTGTGGTAAGATGCATATGACCTAAAACTTACCATCGCAGCCATTTTTTTTAAGTGTGCAATTCAGTGTAAGTATATTCACCTTGTTGTGTAACCACCCCCACCATCCACCTCCAAAGTTGTTTTCATCTTGTAAAACAGAAGCTCCTTACCCATTAAACAGTAACTTCCCAATCTCTCTCCCCTCTCCTCTGGCAACTACCATTCTACCTTCTGTCTTTATGAATTTGACTATTCTAGGGACCTCATGTATGTGAAATCATACAGTGTTTTTCTTTTCGTGATTGATTTATTTCACTTAGCATGATGTCCTTAGGGACATCTGTGTTGTAACACGTATCACAACTTCCTACATTTTGAAGGCTGGACGATATTCTGTTGTATGTCTAGACCACCTTTTCTCCATGCATCCACCCACGGCCACTTGGGTCGTTTCCACTTCCTGGCTGTTGTGAGTAATGCTGCCGTGAACATGGATGGAGGCAGGTTTAGACTGCTGACTGTCATAGCCAGTGGCTCTCAGAAGACCCGTGTGTTCTGTCCCATAGGAAAGGACCGAGGCCTGTGAAGAACTATTACGGATAGAAGAGGATGTGCGCTGGCCATCCGAGGGGACGTGAGTACCCAGGGCTGGGGATGAGCCTCTACCCTGTAAAGTGCATGCTTCAAGTGGAACGGCAGCTCTGTCATGATAGAATCGTGGTCCACTTTTCTTTGGGCAAGCTGATAGTCCTTTCCAGTGATATTGATCAGAAGGTGCAAGTTTATCCACTGGTGCTTATTGTCATAGTCTTGGGACCACACAGTACTAGGTCATACCTCTTCCTTGGCCATGAGTTTTATCTGATTTGAGGCTATGGGTAGAATGTATTCAGGAAATGAGATAGAATTTCTGGACTAAAGATTTCAGCTTACTTTCCTTTGTCTGAATCAACCAACAGCTAGACCTAAAATGATATATGGTCCTGTTCCCACTTCCTTCCCCAGAGTCCTCAAGGCCTGAGAAAACCATATTCTTCCGAGGTCTTGGTCTTAAGTCTAATAGCTGTGGTAGCTAATGTTTATTAAATACCACATGCCAGGCACTGTCCTAAGTACTTCACAGGTTGTAACTCATTTCCTCTTTACAACAATCCTATGGGATAAATTCTGTTTTTATCCCTCAATTTGCCAATGACAAAACTGAGGCACAGGGAGACTGATCATCTTACCCCTGGGTTACAAAGGGCTAGGATTGAACCCAAGGAATCTCGCACCAGATGGCCATCCCTTCCAGTCTATTGCATATAAAGATTTACTTGGCTAGCTTTACACAGGAGGGCATGAGTTATCTGTCAAGACGGTGAACCTTTTCCAGGGGCTTGAGTTTGGACCATATGGCATAGGGTAGATTTTTGGTTCCCAGGATTTTGTTTTCCATGATCCAGCATATAGGCCTGGACCTTCTGTCAAACTTCATGAGGGTTTTCCTCTTAGTGAGAATTTACTCCATCATTAAAAGTTTCTCCACGTATAGAAAGACATTGACTTATGTTCTGCAGTGGAAAGCAGTAACTTGTGATCAAATCTCTCTTGCCTTTTAGAAATATTGCAGTGTTCCTTTCAAATTACTGTCTAGTACAGCCAGCTATTCATTGGATATGCTGAGGAGGAGGAGGACTAGCTTGATTATAGAATCATAGAATTATAGGGAAATGGATTTTATAGAGAAAGAGTTTTTAAACTATGCAAATCTTTGGAAACCCCATTTTCAATCTTATATCTATTGTTCCCAACTCTGCCTGTAAATCAGTATCATCTGTAGACCTTAATAAAATGTTCAAGCCCTAGACAGCCTGCTTGGGAGTATCAGACCTGGCTTTTTTTTTAAGCACCTTAGATGATTTTACTGTTAAAGAGCCTGGACTGAGAACCACTCAGGTTGTCCATTGCCCTCATGTTACAGTTGAGCAGGTAGGGGCCCAGGAGCATTGAGACTTTGAATGATGTGTTTTACAGCCAAGCTGGCTCCCCGACCCCAGCAACTCTGGAAGCCCACCCTACAGAGTTCTGACACATCTCCATGAAAATGCTGAGTGTGTCAAAATCATTTTTGTAATGTTAGGTGGGTTTTTGTAAGTTTGCTCTTAAGAGCCCAGGTGCTATTCATGTTCCCGTGGCCATTTTCCATCTCACGCTTGCTTTCATGTTGCAGAATGAGCGCATCCAAAGACCAGGACATCGATATAGCCATGATTGAACAGCTGAGAGAAGCGGTGGATTTGCTGCAAGATCCCAATAGGTATGTGTGTCTTTCCTTGGCCCAGGTTCCGTGGGTCCATAATGTACACTGATTTTTTGAGTGCATTATCTCAATTTTTTAAGTATCTGTACACACAGTATGGGCTCACCACTAACCACTGAAAAAGAAAAGTTAGTTTTAACTGTCTGTTTTCCCAAGATGCATAAACAAAAAAGAGTCAAACTTCTGGAGGGATTGAGATCAATTACCCCCTGTTTGTCATTTCTAGAAATTCATTCATCCTTTATGCAATTCATAGGGTGATTTTTATATAATGTTTAGATAACAGAAATAGTCAAAGTGCATATTTTATATTAATGAAGCTTAAACCCCTGGAATATAGAAACATAAGAGATTTTCTAAAAAGGGCAAGTATTAATTTATCATGTGCTACCATATTTATTTCTTTTAAAACATTTTTATTGAAGTATGGTTGATTTACAATGTTGTTTTAATTTCTGCTATACAGCAAAGTGATTCAGTCATCCATACATATAGTGCCAAGTATATGTTAACTAAATTAAATATTTCCAAAGATTTGGGTGATCATTTTTTAATTGAATTCGTCATTATCAATAATAGGCACTATATGCAGTCAGTATAGTTTTTTTTTTTTTTAGCTGAAGAGAATAAATGCCCATGGACAAAATATTTTTCAGTAAGGCAGTATACCTGGTATCAGGGATAACTACTGTATTGATGGGGAAATAGATCCGAAGGTTATCCCTGGTAAACTGTTTGGGGTTTGTGGGGATTTAAATGTGAAGATGATGTGGTCTTGTAATGTGGTGGGTGTAGAAATCACACCAGGTTCTGGGAATTTATGAAAAGAGTTATTAGTGAGTCCCAGAGTGCCAGGGAGAGTACACCACCACTGTTGCCTGGCTCTGAAGGAATACTCACAGGTCGGGCTGAGCATGGCTGGAAACCTTCAGCAACTGATTTGAAAAGCATTTCGATTCCGCCGACATTAGGTGAGTGCTTAGAGCCTGGAAAGATGTACAGTGTGTACGTTGAGGGATATAAGGATGAATAAGACACAGCTCTTCCTTCTAAGAACTTAAACGATTACAACAGATGGTGCCTTGAGTAGTGATTTATAAGTGTAATGGATTTAAGGGCTTGAAGTGAAGGGAAAAAGTGATAGCGTGAACGCCTGGCTCCGGATGGAAAAGGGGAGGTGGCTCAGCCAGCCTTTGGAAGTTTAGAGTATTTCACCTGGGCCTTTAACAGCTAGTACTTTCAAGGAGAAAGCGAATTCTGGACTGAATTAAAAGCTCATGCAAAGGCATGGAGGTCAAGAAGAGTGGAGCAAGCTTGGAAAATCTCAAGCAGAAAAGGGGATCTCCCACGCTGGCTGTGCTTCAGTATCATTTGTAGAAGTTTCAAAACACAGACACTCTGCCTGACACTGCCAGTGGTGTAGGGGGTCTGGCTATTTTCATTTTTTAAAAAGTTCTGCTGGTGCTTCTGATGTGCAGCCAGGAGTGGGACTTCCCAGAGGAGCTGTTCGGAGTGATGCAGGTGTGACTTCAAACTCGGGGTTGAGGAGCTGAGACTTTATTTCATATGTAGAAGGAGGCAGCGGTGGCTTTAACACGTGATGATTCGTGTTCATTCTCCCTCATGGTTGGCTCAGAGTCTGGCTTATTTGAAGCATCTAACTGAGTTGTGTTCCTTAAAAAGCTGTTTCACATTCTAAATCAGAGCAGTCAGTGAGAAAGGTGGAAACAGGGAGAAGAGAGCTTCTGTGTGTGTGTGTGTGTGTGAGAGAGAGAGAGAGAGAACGTTTCAGATAAAGAGAGAGACACACACATACAGAGAGTAATTATATGGGGCAAGGAAATTGTACGGCTGGAGGAGAACACGCCTTGGTCAGCCAGACACTGGTTGCAAGCCCGGCTCTAGCACGAGTTACTCCGGATGAGTTACGTAAATTCTCTGCACCCCAGTTTTCTCATCTGTAAGATGGGCTATAAGTACTTGTCTTTTACTGTTGTGAGGATTTGAAATAATAAATACACTGCTGGTGGAAAGGTGCATGGGCAGAACCATTCTCCAGAAGGCATCCTTGTAGTTTGTAGCCATAGCCTAAAAATAAATAGACATAAAGCTTTTGAATTAATTCCAAAAATGTATCCTAAGGGACAAAGAGACATGAACAGCAGTTGTGAGAGGAGAGAGGTGTTTTTCCTAGCAAATATTTGGGAAAAAGGCAATGATCTAACAGTTTGGAGATACTTAAATTAGGTATGGTCCTTAATAAGATGAAATATGCAACCAATTCATTTTTTTTAAACTTTCCAATGTATTTTAGGTTGCTCACTATATAATGTTAACTTTAAAAAATGTAAAAGTACATAAAATTTGATCCCAATGATATAAGTAGAATTAGTGGATAGTTTGCGACCCCATGGATGATACAGTCCATGGAATTCTCCAGGCTGGAGAACTGGAGTAGGGTTGCTCTTGCCTTCTCCAGGGCATCTTCCCAACCCAGGGGATTGAACCCAGATCCTCCTGCATTGCAGGCGGATTCTTTACCAGCTGAGCCACCAGGGAAGCCCAGGAATACTGAAGTGGATAGCATATCCCTTCTCCAGCAGATCTTCCTGACCCAGGAATTGAACCAGGGTCTCTTGCATTGCAAGCAGTTTCTTTACCAGCTGAGCTACCGGGAAGCCTCAGGTCCCATTAACAATTAAAACTAGAAACAAATATATCAAGATGGAAGTTTTCTCTGAGTGTTTCTAAATTACAGTTTTTATCTATACTTTTAAACTTTGGAGATACTCAGTAGTAGATACTGTGGTAGTTCTTTGGTGATTGTTTGAAGTGGGGGTGAGGATGGAGGGAAACAGTCCAAGGTGTTTTAGATCTGACCCCTCCTGTCTCCATCTGAGATAGGAAATCATGGGGCCCAGCCAGTTTGAGAAGGAGGGTATTGGGGTCAGATTAGGACCTGCTGCATAGAATCCAAGGTGACAGTGTGATAGTGTCCATTCAACTGATAGATGGTTAGGTCTGGGGCTCCAAGACTTAGACTCCAAGTTACTTTCAGAGACTTCCTTGGTGGTTCAGTGGTTGAGACTCCGAGCTCTCACGGCAGGGGTCCAGGTTTCAATCCCTGGTCAGAGAACTGGATCCCACGTGCTGCAATTAAGACCCAGTGCAGCCAGATAAATTTTAAAAATAAATAAAGTACAATGAAAGTCACTTTCATAAGGTATATTTTAATGGAAGCAGTATTATAAATGGATGGAGTTCCCAAGGGTGAGCCTATCAACGGGAAAGGAATTTGAATCCGAGATAGAGCCTTGAAGACGTGATGTGGCAGAGAAGACCCCCACTTGGGCTTTGTTCAGTTCAGTTCAGTTCAGTCGCGCAGTCGTGTCCGACTCTTTGCGACCCCATGAATCGCAGCACGCCAGGCCTCCCTGTCCATCACCAACTCCCGGAGTTCACTCAGACTCATGTCCATCGAGTCAGTGATGCCATCCAGCCATCTCATCCTCTGTCGTCCCCTTCTCCTCCTGCCCCCAGTCCCTCCCAGCATCAGGGTCCTTTCCAATGAGTACACTTGGGCTTTATATTGTTTTAATATTTCTGCCTTCTTACACTTTGTGTCACGTTGCCAGTAAACTTTGCTTACAAATTTGAGATGAATACATGAGTCCCAAAGTGAAAAGGAACAGCTTGTTTGGTAGAAATAGCAGTGGCCAGGGAATGTGGGACTGGAACCCAGAGTCAGATCTGGTGGCCTGGCGGGTGTGGCTCCCCGCTCTGGGCCTCCGTTGCATCATCCTTCCTGAGAGGTGGGTGAACTGAGGATCTGGAGATACTGCGCCAGCTTGGAAAGGTCTGAGGCAATAAGTTGCCAAGGATGTCGAGCCAGTCGGCATAGCTGGTGGGTGTGGAGGAAAACGGCCGTGAGTAACCGTCCCAGGGATGGTTGATTTGCATCTTGGTGGCTTGTTATTTTAAAATTATACTATCCATAAACCTTTTTATGGATTTGACCTCCTAAAGTAATCGACTGCTGTGGCTGCTATAGGTCTTTGTTGTGCGTCCTGAAATACATATTCTACTATTACAGTTCTGACTTGATAATAATGTGTCTGTGAGCCAGTGTAATAGGGATAAAGAAAGAGCCCTGTTTTTGCTTCTGATAAAGAGAGGGCACTTCAAGAGGTCAGTTATTTCTAGCTGCTTGAATAATAGTCATAAAAAGTTTATGTACACATTAAGATTTCCCTTTATCTCATTTCCTTGAACCAGATTGCTTTGTTTGTTTTAATCAAGTCACTGATCATAGGATTAAATTTTAGAGCTTAACCTCTCATGCAACAGTAACATCAAAAAATTTAGTTGAATATTGCTTTCCTGTTTTGCCTTTGTTGATTTCTTCTCTCAAGGATTTCTGATTGTTGGTTAGATATGATTTTCAATAGGATTGTATACTGTGAATGCATACCCACCTTTTAAAATAGCTTTGTAACTTTTATATGACTTTTAGAAATTCCTGGTTTTATAGATCTTAAAAATTCAACTCTTAAATTTACAGAAATTCAGAAAGTGTAAGACAATTTCAGCGATAAAATGCATACCTCAAATTGCTTTTGAAATTTTTTAATTTTAATATTCCTATTAAACAAATGCCCTTGGTACATATCTGTCGTATAGTGTACGTACAGTATAGTAGAGAGAAACTTTACTTGTTCTACAAACTGATTAAGTTCTTAATAAAATTTAGTGTATACTACCTATGACTTTTTTGACCTCATCAGAAATTACTATTGTATTTCAAATAAGTTGGATTTTGATACCAAAGTAGATTGAAAATTATATTATATTAAAAAATATATATATAGTCATGGTGAGGAAACTATATAGTTTGAAATTTCTACCATAAACCTTTTATTACTCAATTCTAATGATAAACACAACTTTCAAATATATAACTAAAAGCAGTAGGATTTATTAAAGTTTAGTAATTTGGTAACACTTTTTCCCCCCCTACTCTTTAGATTAAGCACAGATATTACAGAGAGAAGCATTGTAAACTTTTACCCTGTGGACCCAGCAGATGACTTGGAATTGCAAGACTCTGCACTAAAGTATGTTGACCTTTCTATAACAATGTATTTTCTCTTTTTACATTGAAATATTTTTGCTTTAAATTATATTTATATCTTTTTATTCTGTAATTCCTACAGTGGTCAAATACAGTTGGAGAGGTCTCCAGAATGTGAGGTAAGGCTGCTCTTGGATGAACCAGAGCTCTGGTGCAGTATTCTGCCACAGAAGAGTGGCTGCCGTATTCTATCAAGATGTGTCATGGGCTAGAACATTCATTATAACACTTTGGCCACCTGATGCAAAGAGCCGACTCATTGGAAAAGACCCTGATGCTTGGAAGGATTAAGGGCAGGGAGAGAAGCGGACAACAGAGGATGAGACGGTTGGATGGCATCATTGACTCAATGGACATGAGTTTGAGCAAACTCCAGGAGACAGTGAAGGACAGAGAAGCCTGGTGTGCTGCAGTTATGGGGTCACAAAGAGTCAGACACGACCGAGCGACTGAACAGAACTTTCATTAGTGGGATCAGTATTCAAATTTGTTCAAGATCTGTTTTTCAAATTGTTTATATTTTTAGCTGCTTTAGTTTTCCTGCTTATCTATTATATTTCACCTCCCATTGAAGATAAGAGTTGACTGTTTCCATTGAATACTCTAAACTTTATGTCAGAGAGTTTTAAGGCAGGCCATGGCAAATAAGACCCACAGGGAAACCTGGCTCTGTCGGAAACTGGAGGTAGGACTAGCCAGTGCCAGCAGCCTATGAACTGACCAGCTGAACGTAAACTAAGAAAGACTTGAGAGATAAGGATGAGTGATTTGAGAAATGTCTAGGAGGATTAAGAGACTAGCAAAGATAAACTGATGGGGAGATCTGGGGACAGGGTAAGGGTAGGTTAGGCAGCTATGTAGGGTAAAAATTGAGGTGGCTGCAGAGAAAGCAGTTTGGACATAAAACTAGAGATAAGCTTGGAAGGTCCCAAAGAAAAAAGGGGGGAGAGAAAGAGGTCTGAGTTGGTGGCACGGGAGTAAAACATTGGTTACAGCCTGTTTCATCCCTTCTTACTGAATGGGTTTAAGATGGCTAATTTCAATACAGCCAACGTATGTTCCTTGAGGTATCTGAACAGGTACTGTAGTAAAGCAGTCTCACACTCTTAACTAGCTAAGTCTCTATGTTAGATAAGAAGGAAAAGAGCTATAGTTTAAACACCCATGTTCCTAGAGAGTGTGGTTTCATAGTTGAGTATTGTGATTTGGGATTACATTGAGTTTTCTTTCCATCTCAAAGGCTTGCTAACTATGGACTCCCATGGGCTACCTCTCTCACTTCCTGATTTTCTGTAAGTTAGGAACCATCTCATAACCCAGGACACCTGACTTTAGCTGTGACTGTTCCTCTGCCCTGTCCTTAGGGTCACTGCACTCCCTCCTCCCCAAGTGGAGGGTCGCTCAATGACCTGGGAGTGGGACACAAAGAAAAAAGGAAGCCTCTTATGTGCAGGCTGTCCTGGGTCTATTTCATGAGGCTCTCCTTTTGAGACATGCTCCTTTTGATTCTGTGCAGACTTACTTTTGTATTTAGCTTTTTACTTGGAAATAATTATAAAGGGTTAAAAAATTACAGAAGTCTGCAAAAAGTTACAAAAAATTATAACCTTCTACGCACATTTTCTGTGATAACATTTTACCACTTTTGCAGTATCTCTGTCTCTCTCTTCCTCCCCAGAGTTCTTTTTCTGAAAATCAAAGGATAAGTTTTGTATGTCATAGTCCTTTTCCCTAAACATCTCAATGTACCTTTCCTAAGAATAGGGATTTTATCCTATATAACTTGACTTCAGTTACCCACTTCCTAAATTTACACTGATAAAATAGTTTCATCTAATCTGCTCTCCATAGTCCAAATATTTAGATTGAGCTAATGATGTTTTTCATAGCACTTTTGCCCCTTTAGCAGGATCCGGTTTAGAAGCAATAGTTGCCAGGTACCTACAGTTTCCTTTATTCTGGATATTTCCATAACCTTTCTTTGATTTTTTATGACCTTAAAATTTTAAAGAATACAGTGCTCTTCTTTTTTAAAGAATGGACTGCCTCTTATTTTGTGGGACAGAAATCCTTTACTTCCTCATGATTAGATTGAGTCTCCTTGTTCTTGTCTGGGATGCTGCCCAGGTGATGTGGTGTCCTTCTCAGGGTATCACCTGCAGAGGCACATTGTGTATGTCTGTGCTTCACTGGTGATGGTGATTTGATCACCCAGTCGATGTGGAACTTGATTTCTTCACCATTTAAATGTTGTTTTATTTCCCCTTGCAACTAGTAGTCAGTGAAGAGATACTTTGAGACCACGGTAGAATCCTGCTGCAGACCCACTTTTTTATCTTTTTTTTTTTTTGGTTGTGCCTCATAGCACACAGAGATTCCCACTAAGATATGGGATCTAGTTCCCTGATGAGGGGTTGAACCCACGCCCCCTGCATTGGAAGTACAGAGTCTTAACCACTGGGCCACCAGGGAAGACCCTGCAGAACCACATTTGATTCCAGTAAAATAGATGCCCTCCTGTGTGCATGATATCAGGAGTATCAGGAAGACACCAAGCCTCTAGGAAAAAAAGATCTCCATTCTATCTCTGCTTTACAGTATTAATTTTTTTTTTCCTTTTTGGTGGAACGAGGAATCACGTTTGGTGTAAGGATTCTTATTCCTTATCTTCCTTCTTTGGGCAATTCTCTGTCCATGACAGATAAGTCTTCATGATTTTAAAAAGGGAGGGAGAATTTCTGGCTCTGGTGGAAAAAGAAAGTCACAAGAAGGAGGAATGGAAAAGAAAGTGGTGGATGAGCAAGGCCAGTGCCGATGATATGTGGAACTTAAGTGGGCCCCTCCTGTATGGTCTGGTTATTTCTGTATTATTTCTTCCACCCGATTCAGGAAGAAATCAGTTTCATAAGCAGAGTCTTGCATCAGTTGGCCAGTCTGTGTGGAGTCCTTGTGCTGGATGCAGTCTTGTTTTTTATACCCAAGACTGGAATAGGAAGGAGATGAAGGCGCCCTCACTTTGAAGGCGTTTTAAAAGTTGTGGAGGAAAGAAGCTGTAGATATTGAGAAAGCGGAGAAGACTATGAGATGGCCCATAATCCTGAGTGTTTTAGGTACTCTGGGATGGTAGGGGAAGGGATAAGAGTTTAAGGAAAGAGAGATTGATCTAGATTTCAAGGGCGATCTGGATTTGGATGGGTCCCAGGAGGCTGTGTTGAGCAAGACAGCGTGGCCCTGATGGAATCAGCATAGAGCATAAACCAGACAGAACCACCAAGAGAGAGGCTGGTGCCCAGTTACATGGTGAGGCCAAGACGGTGAAATGCTTTGTAATTAGCACACCACATTCTCTGCTTTTTAACACACTGTAGATGACTGGCCCCATTAAGTTTGGGTAGCACTTGCATCCATGCAGGAAGAACTGAAAAGTATACTCTCATACATAAATAATGTCCAGTGGGGAAGGATGTAGGAGGAACACAGGGAAAATTAGAGAACAGAGTTTCTGATAGAGAATCAAAACTGCAAGTTACTTGTTAGCAGTTAAGACATTTAATTGGGTAGGGAAATCAATGACATTTTATTCTATTCCCTGAATTTGTCAGTTGGGAATGTTTTTTAATAGCAGTCCTCAACAATAGGAATAGACATCTTAAATTTATACTAGTTTGGTGATAGTATGAAATGTTTATATTCAGTTCAGTTCAGCTCAGTCGCTAAGTCGTGTCCGACTCTTTGCGACCCCATGAATCGCAGCACACCAAGCCTCCCTGTCCATCACCAACTCCCAGAGTTCACTCAGACTCACGTCCATCGAGTCAGTGATGTTTATATTAGTTATCACCAAATTTTTTGTAGGGTGGATCAATGGGATTTTGTTGTTGACATTGGCCATGTCGCAAGTCTTATGGTATCTTAGTTCCTTGACCAGGAATCAAACCTGGGCCTTCGACTGTGGAAGTGTGGAGTCTAACCACTGGACCACCAGGGAATTCCCTGGGGTTCTTGATTACCTTATAAAAAAGGCAGATCTGGGTAAAATAAACTATTGAGTTTTCTCATTGATTGTCAAAACAAACTGATGTTGAACTGATAGCATAAGACTTTTCTAGGTCCAGGCATGTTCGTTTATAGAGCTCCCAGGGAGATTTTGTGTATTTGGGAACTATTGCCTTGGACCGTTTCCGAAAACCCTTATGCTTCCAGCAGGTGGGAGCCTGCAGGTTATTGGGTAACCTGGCAAGCTGGTGTTCACAGGTACTTTGGGCTGAGCTCTTTGTTCTGGGAAATCCCTTTTCTTAGTTTGTATATTTTAGATGTATTTTTCTGTGAATATAGCTGCATGTTTTTAGAAAGTATACAGTAACAATGGGCTACTGAACTACAGATTAATTCCACGTATTAGGCATTGTATCCCTGTGTGCCAGGGATATGATAGCAGTCAGACTCAGTTCTTGCCTCAAAAAATTTATAGTCTAATGGAACATACCATGCATTTTTTTTCTTCCTTTAGGTGCAAAATGACCTAACATTACAGAGTAATGGGAGCGAGTATTCTCCCAATGAGGTAAGTTTCCTGATGATTAATGAAAGCTGAGGTGTTTTGTGAAACCTGAATTGGAATATCTTTTACAAAAATCTGTTATCTGAGACTGTTGTGATTCGTGAGTTAATTGTATTGCAGAATCTCGGAGGGAATTCTTATTAGCTCTCATAGCCTGATCCAGCCCTATCCATAATTAAAGACTCATTTTATAAGATATATTTTGAAAATTAAATATAGCAGCATTTTTATAGAAAGAGTGAAAATAGCTCAAATAGGCAACATTTAGAATGTCTTGTTAACTATAAATGATTCAGCATGAGGTTTCCATATAGCCGAGACATCTGCTCAGTGTCATCTGTTTTCTCCTCTCGTTGTGTTATGAGATTCTTTATCAGATGTGCCCTCTGTGAGGTGATGTATGTGTGTGCTTGTGTGTGTGTGCGTGCCTGCACTTGAATGCACACATCTATTCTGGAGCAGAAAAGGAATGCCAGTATCACGATTATGAACTCTTATGATGAGCATATAAAAATTGAATAAATCTCCCCCCAAATAACATTCTGTTGATTCTTCCACAAGAATTTGCAATGTGAAAATGCATCCGTTATCATGTTTTTTAGTCAAGACTTCCTCACAGCAGCCAATGCAAGGAGGTCGTGGTTTTGTTACAATCCTTGATCCTGGAGAAGCATGCATAGTTCTGCTCCAGTTCTTTTAAAAATGTCCTTTCCTTTTAACAGATGAGAGAGAACTCCCCCGCCATCTCTCCGACCAACACCAGCACAGCTCTGTTTGGCCTGAAACCTCGATCAGGTAAATGGAAACCTCAGTGTTCTTGCCCACGTGAAACAACTCCAGAGTTTCTCTTTAGCCTTTTGCGTGCATATGTTATAGCGGGAGCAGCCTTGTTGACGCTGGTGAGTTTGAATCCTGGCGTCAGAACCTTGCTACAGCTTGGGGAGGCCACATTTTCAAGCTCTGTTGTCAGTGTATCTCCTCTTAAGGCTGTGTTATCAGTAACGGATTCTCTTACCTTCTTTTGAATCAGAGCAAAGAGAGAAAAATGTTGGGGCATGTAAGTGGCACAGAAATGCTTTGTGGATAAAATAGCCACCCCTTTGCCTCGGTGTTGGCTGGCACCTTGCTGAGTTAAGGATGGTGACTCTGTTTGTGAGCACCCTCATTTGCTCTCTGAACCTTGGTAAGATCTGTGTGTTTACTCCTGCGATGGGGCAGTCATTCCAAGACTCATGTGAGTGGTCAGGAGAGATTTTAAAGGCCTTTTCTGGTTATATTACCTACTTTTAAAATTTATTATTAGTACATTCACAAATGTAAATTACAATAATGGGCAAAATAACTACTGATTTTAAAAAGGAGTATGTATAGAAAATTTTGGTTCTTCTGATGTCTCCACCTATTTAAAGTCCTAGCACTATCTACCTTCTTTTAGGTGCTTCTTTGTTTTAATATTTTTGATTCTTAGGTCTTTTGCATATATTCTGTACCAATGCTTTTCAGTTAAGGGCTAAGAAGGCACTCAAATGCTTTAAGCAAAAGGTAGTAAAGAACTTAGATATTCTTGGGTTTATTAGTAAAGCATTTTGGCAGCAATTGCAGATGCACATATGTATAATTTTTTACCCATAGGGGGATAAAAAGATAATTCTTTTATAAAGGAATGTTTTTTCATTTTTGGAAGAAGTTGGTTGATGGGTAACGTGTGGCCAGGTGTAATGGTTTCCTGGCATTTTGAATGGACTATAAGGCAAAGCTATTTGAGAACATGCTTGGATGTGTGGTGGGGCTTAGGAGGTGTTTTATGGAGAGCCAAACTGTACTTGAAATTGGACTCAAATGACTGGCCTCACCATTTGCAGACCTGAGTGTATGCAGCCGGATATGGGCTGGGCTTCAGTTTGCAAGGTCTCAGGTTGCGCTGGGAGGAATGGGGCCACCCATGCCTTGAGTGATCTGCCAGGAATGTTCTCTACACACCGAGGACCTCATACTTGGCTAGGCTTTCTCCTGTACCTTATAGGCAGTTTTAGACAATTTTAAAGGTTCTTATAACTGAGCAAATCAAAAGTTGAACGGATCTCCACAGAATAATATTCTTTTGAATGTGCATCTTTGTAGTTTAGTCGTAAAATTGTCTCCATGACTTTTCCAGTTCTTTTTATGGGGTCCAAATTCACTTATCAACTTGGTGCCCAGACTGTTGAACCATTTCTGATTCTTTGCAGTGGTGAAAACTAAGTGAAATATTCATTTTGAATAGCAGGAAACAAAGATAATTTCCTCTCCTAGCTTCAAGCCTTTCTATAATGCTGACTAACCAGTGTGGAAATTGTGCTAGCTGTTGAAAGCTTTGTGGAGTTTGTTGTAAATAATACTGATTTTTCTTCAGGAACATCAGATGGCATGTTGGAACTTTATGAAACTAGCATCATCTATTGGGAATATTTAAAATTTTATTTATTAAAATAGTTTAAAGTATTACAGTGTGTATTTTTCACATTTTCTGGAAATATATATATAGTAATCTTAATTGAAGATCATATCATTCTTTTTGATTAAGTAGCTTTGGATCTTTAAAAGTGATTTTTATATTAAAATTAAGTGTATAAATTCATGTGATTTCTGTGTTATAAATAAAAACAGACTTCTCAAATCAGAAAGGTGGAGTAGAAACTTAGATTCTTTAAGTTGGCTAGTAGTTTTTTTCAAAAGAAAATTTTTTCTATGTTTTCCTCCAAGGAAAGACAAATGTATATATACCCAAATAGTCATGCCTAGAACCATATCCATATGTTTTACCGGCCTTGCCCTAAGATTGAATAAAAATTGTATAGGTATTTTCTAAATATCAAAAACTACTATATGAATAGTTAGTGCCCCCCAAAGAGATGTTATTTCATAAATGACCGACTTAGAAATGTTTGAATTGGTTGATATTTATTGGTTAATTAGGTTTGTTGTTAAGGAGACTCAACTAATGTCCAAAATTGGTTTTATACTGATTAGTATCTAAGACAATATTGAGAGATATGTCGATGGTTCAAGGGTTGAGGAGAGTTGACTAGATTTAGCTATCATTATAGATGTCTTTAAAGAGAAATTTTACACTACCTTGGGAAAAAAAAATTCACCACCTGTAAATGCTGATTCTATAATAGCTTTATTTATAAGTAATAGACATATTTACATCTATTAAACTTACATAGCCAACTTTTATGGTGAGTCATATTTGCTAAAATTGTTATTTAGAAGGCCTTTGGAAAAGGTGTCTGGTAGGGCTTTTGCTTTTTATCTGCATAATCTATGCGGGCCCCTTCTTTCCACTGACACGATTCATTAGTGCTCTAAGTCTGTGGGCCTGAGAACTGTTAACGATGAATGATATTAACTGCATGCAAAGTATATGATTGATAAGTACTAACACTCCGTTTTTTATCATTCTTTTTATTCCATGCACCATCTTTCATTCTCCTGCTATATTGTACATTTGAAATTAAATCCCATAATATGAAATTCGCTTCATTTCCATACAACCCTTATGCCATTTGTGAAATGCTGCCGCCCCTTTGGTTTTTCCTGGTCCTTGTGCGACTGTACGCGGACTGGCTCTCTCGCTCTCCTGCAGACCCAGCCCTCACTCTTCCTCCTATCTCCTTCAACAAACTTACACAGGCACAAACATGGGACAACTCTAGCTACTGTGTTCCGTCTGAAGGAGACAGTGACAATGGTAGGTGGCTTTGTACCTGTTCTTCAATGTGCTCATTAATAAGCCAGTGAATGAATTACTGAACATTCATTTCTGTGCAGCTGAAGATAGAATGTATTCTCCTGCATGCGTAACTTAAGAAATAATAGGAAATCTGGAAAGTCCAGAAAAATGCATGTGCATTATTCTCTGGCAGTTTGTTAAACTATGTTTAATTATCTTGAACATTCTGATTTTTGGCAGGACTGTACAATAATTTCTTCTCTATACTTTCTGCTTGGGTTTTTTGTTTTTTTTTTTTTTTTTTGGTGTGTTTGCTGGCTTATAGAAATTTGGGTTTTTGTACTTTGGATAATCTCTTCTGAACTAATGCTTTTGGAGTTTCATCTTTTATTATCTAGGCTTTCAATAATGAGAATTTTTTAAGTAATTAAGATATACTATGACTGATCTGAAAGGAGTGCACTGAAAATGGTTAGAAGTAAGGAATTTCTAAAAATGAAGAGAAATCCTTGCTTTTTTTTCTTTGAAAATTATTTGCACATTTTGACTTTTGATAACTTCAGCCCTTTCATCTACATAATATTCAAGAGGGCTTCCCTGGTGGCTCAGTTGTAAAGAATCCACCTGCCAATGCAGGAGATGTGGGGTCGCTCCTTGGGCCCGGAAGAGCCCCTGGAAAAGGAAAAGGCAGCGGACTCCAGTATTCTTGTCTGGGAAATCCCACGGACAGAGGAGCCTGGCATGCCGCAGTCCATGGGGTTGCAAAAGAGCTGGACACAACTTAGTGACTAAACAACAACAAATATTCACAAACAGTAAATTGGCTTGAGAATCAAATGTACAAATAAAAAATTGAGGACACCCAGCTAGGAGTAATGTGGATATTGTTTGATCTCGTGCCACTATATGTCTAAAGTAGCCTAAAAGATGAAAATAAAATACATATAGTTATTTAGATGTACTTACTACAGATATCTCAATCTCCATATTGGTCTGTTAGTTCAGATCTTAGGCATTTTACTCCAAGATACAAAGTAATAAAAGTAATGTTAAATGAAATAGAGAGTATGATTTATAGGGAAGAGCAGTGACATGTGGGGTAAAACCACAGTGCAAACACAAGAAGATATATTTTCTGATGTTATTTTTTTAATCTCAATATCAATATGTTACATGTAATGAATAGAAACCATATATGTAAAACTTGTGATTTCTGGTCAAAATGCAACCAAAAATGCTTTTTCAGACTTGATTACATAGAAGGATAATGTATATTTTGGCAGGTTAGTTACAAAAGGAATTTTCTTATTTCATAGATTTCTAAAATTTCAAACCAAAAGCAAGTGTAATTAAACAACAACAAAGAAACCAAAGTTCCTTCTTGTATCACCCCACCTTAAATCCTGGAAATTGAGGAAGGCTAGGTAGAAACTTTCTTGATAAACTATTCCTTTATTTAAAAATAAAGGGGAGAGAATCATTTTCGTTTCTCAGAAAGCATGGCTATGGATCTGATGATGTTGAAAGGGATAAGGCCTAGAATGAAAGATTTATGTGTGATTTGGTATTTCCTTAGAAGTGATATTTGAAAAAGACTTTTTAAAGCTAGGTAAGATTGAGATGTAGCAGTAAAATTTCTGTCTTTATAAACGAACCAACTAAAACAAGAAAGGTGAGGTGACCTGCCTAGCTCACCCTGCTAGATAGAGGGGGAGCTGGGTCTGCCCAAGGGTCCAGTCTCCTCTCCACCAAGTCTACCTTCACATCGACAGCTGTTTATTGAGGATTCTTTGTGCAAGATACTTTATGCCAGATAAAGTCTTAAGATTTCCATAGAAAATAATCATTGTGAAAATCTTTCTGAAAATAAAATAACCAATTCTAAGGATTCACATGTAGCTATTATAGTGTACTACACACACGCGCACACAAAATAACAAAGGGATTGTTTTCAGTATTTTTCTACCTGGTCAGACATTGGGTAGTTGTTATTTTCCCCTTTTTGCAATTTGTCTACAGTATGCCCTAGGGAAGGGATAATTTTCTGTTAATTATCTGATAATTTTCTGGCAGCAGAAGTCTTTTCAAATATTTGTGTAGGTTCCCAAATCTGACCTTTCAAATACAATCTTCATTCTCTTTGAGCTAAATGTTGCCTTCTGATTTGAATACATTTTCCAATACATTTAAAATTTTTGTCAGACTTTAAACTTTTTATCTTGTGTTGGCATATAGCCGTTTAACAACATTACGGTCGTTTCAGGTGAACAGCAAGGGGCTCAGCCATACATATACACGTATGCACTCTCCCCTAAACCCTGCTCCCATCCAGGTGCTGCCTAACATTGACTAGAGTTCCACGTGCTATATAGCTTATGCATTTTGAATATAACAGTGTGTACATGACCTTCCCAAACTCCGTAACTCTCCCTTCCCCTCCCCCAGCAACCATCAGTTCATTTTCTAAGTCTGTGAGTCTCTTTCTGTTTTTCTTTTTAATTATTATTTGAATTGGAGGCTAATTACTTTGCAATATTGTGGTGGTTTTTGGCTACATTCACATTCTCTTTCTGTTTCGTGAGTGTTCTTTTAATTGATGAAGAAACACTGTATATATCCCCAAGTATGCTAGCTAAAGTTGGAAGAGGGAAATAGCCTACTTTTACGCTGTTCTTCCTGGTTACTCTGAAACAGTAGATCCCATTCAGTGACCCCTCATGGCATCTCAAAGCTGATTACCCCATCAGTTTTGTTTCCTCATATTTGCTCCATTGTCCAGTATCTGTGGTTATCTCAAGCTGTGAAAATAAATGGCATCATATTCCCACTCTACCCAGCATAATGCAACTTGCCTTTCATTTATGATTTTTATTAATTACTTTTGGTAAAATTGGCATGTTTATGCCTTGTTCACTGTCATGCTTTGTATGAAAATTCCCACTTTTTTAAACTGACAATATTGAAGTAAAATTATTTAAAGAATCACATTTGAAATAATAAATATTGCTTTCTAATATTTTGTTTCAAATATATGTCATTTCAAATTCCCATAGCTTCCTAAACTCATTCTTCAAAGAAATAAAAAATGACAAACTGGCTAGGAAGTCCTTGGGAGTTCGTATTTCTACAGTCCTCAAAGTCCTGCCTCCTGAAATGGATGGAGAAGGATGTGGGCCTGTATCTCTCTGTCTGTCCGCCCCCTGGGGCTGGAGAGGGCAGCTTCAGTTCAAGTTGTTCTTAACGTGAAAACTTCACTTCCGCTCCTTCTCTTGTGCCCTTTTACTACTGTGCTGCTTTCTTTCCTTTCCCCCTTCATTTTGAAATTAAAATTGTTCCTGCCTGCCTTTGAAGTATTTTTTCTCTTTTTCATTTTCAACAAATTGGTGGGTGCTAATTTATACTTAACATTGATCTTTAAACTATCACTGGAAAGTGAATGAATGGACGGACATACCTATCTTGGGCCAGTTTTCAGACATTTTCTGGAATTGTTTTTACCATAATCTTACACTTCTAGGTATTATTTTCCCCATTACAAAAATGAGGAAACTGAAGCTGGGAGGGGTTGCTTGAGGGTTCTCAAGCCTGGCTTTATATTGGAATCACCTGGGCATTTTTTCAAACAATGGCTGCCTGTGTCCTACACTCAGAGATGCTAATTTATTTGGTGTACCGTGGAGTCTTCGCACTGATTATTTTGCTGACTTAATGTTCTGTTTAAGCAGGTAAACACCCATGGGTTAAATAAACTGCCCAAGACAATCGAAATTTAAGCCTTCTGAGGGCAGAGAGTTTATCTAATTCATTTTTAGGCACCAGAGGGAATAAATGAATGTATTAATCACATTTATGATTGACATTTTCAAAGCCACCCTATTGCTGCCCTTGAATCGGTATGTCTTTAACATCACACTCTGTCCAGGTTTTTTAGTTTCCAAGGGGAAGTGGAGAGCTGAATTCTGAACCTCATGTGTCCACAGAGAAGAAATCTGGAGTTAAATTTAGATAATAAAGGTTAATAATATCCACTAATAATTTCTATGCAAAATGCTTTCCTTGTAATAGCATTTCAGGGAAGTTTTAGAGGAGTGGGCTTTCTTTGCTTAACTGAAAGATACTTTTATAACATTAAAAAAAAATAGTTTCTTGTGCATATCCTTAAATATCTGCTGAAGGTTGCTCAGTTGTATCCAACTCTTTGCAACCCCATGGAGCCTGCCAGGCTCCTCTGTTCATGGAATTCCCCAGGCAAGAATACTGGAGTTGGTAGCTGATCCCTTCTTCAGGGCATCTTCCCAACCCAGAGATCGAACCCAGGTCTCCCACATTACAGGGGGATTCTTTACCGTCTGAGCCACCAGGGAAGCCCAAGTGAACTGGAGTGGGTAGCCTATCCCTTCTCCAGAGGCTCTTCCTGACCCAGGGATCGAACCAGGGTGTCCTGCATTGGGTGGATTCTTTACCAGCTGAGTTACCAGGGAAGTTCCAGTATCTATTGAGTGCCTACTGTGTGTTAGGCATGATGCACTTTGCTGTGGACACCGCTCTGAAAAAGACAGACTAAATCTCTGCCTTTGTGGAACTTCTGCTGATTTTCAGTCTGAGGCATTCAAACCTGGAAACCTAAGTTTTAGGAGATTTTTCAGGTGACTGCTTATATCAGGGTAGGGTAATCTCTGTCAAGGTGTTCTCCAGATAGACTGATCTTTATTTTCTTGCTTGTTTGTTTTTTAAGATGTTTTGATGTGGACCATTTTTTAAAGTATTTTTTGAATTTGTTACAATACTGCTTCTGTTGTATGTTTCTTTTTTCTTTTCCTTTTTTTTTTTTTTTTTTTTTTTTATGAAGCATGTGGGATCCTAGCTACTCGACCAGGGATCAAACCCATACCCCTTGCATAGGAAGGGGAAATCTCAATCGCTGGACCACCAGGGACGTCCAAGATTGTCTGACCTTTGAATGAGGGAGCTTTTGAAACACTTTTTTTGTTGTTGTTTATTCATCGAACAAGCTGCTTTCTTGGACGGGGTAGAGGTTTAAATTGGAAACAGACAAACTCTGTATTAGAGAGTCCTGTGGAGAAAGTCAGATCTATACTGTGAGACAGAAAGTGATGAGTGCCATGAGAGGCACAGAGAAGGAACGTTGTGCATTCATAGCTGACAGACCATTCCCAGGTCAGGGATGAAGATGATGAAGAGAGTGAAGGCGGAGGTAGAGATAAGGGGAAAATAGTAGAATTTGACCTGTATCTGCAGATTGAATTTGATATTCTGCCTAAGCATATTCATCATTCCCTGAAGAATTTTCGCTTAGAAATTTCTCTCTATGTATGAGTATGGGCAAAACTGCAAGTGTGAGGAAACCTTCCTTTTCATTCTTTGAATGTTATTTGATATATAGTAACTAACCAGCAAAGCAGGACTCATTTTTTTCCTGCATCTTAATCTCCCATTTCCTTGCCTTTTCCTGCCCCTTAGGCATATATACATGTGTGTACACACGGGCTTCCCAGGTGGTTCAGTGGTCAAGAATCTGCCTGCCAGTGCAGGAGCCCCAGAAGACATGGTTCTATCCCTGGTCAGGAGGATCCCCTGGAGGAGGAAATGGCAGGTCACTCCAGGATTCTTGCCTGGAGAATCCCATGGACAGAGGAGCCTGGTGGGCTACAGTCCATGGGGTCGAAAAGAGTCGAATATAGCTGAGCACACACACACACAAACACACACACACACTCACTTCTCTCATATACACCCTCCCTCTGCTCTCTTGTCCCAGCTTTTTTTCCTTTTTATTTACATTAATCAGTGTGGCATTTGCTTTGAAAAATATTTACTATAACAGGCAGCTCTTGTAGCCCCAAGTTAACTTTCATTCCCTTGAATTAAGTAGGGGAGTTCTTAAATGTAGTGATAGAAAATTAAGGAAAGCTAGAATAATTGCTCCATAGATCAATTTTCTGAAGCTTTGACCAAACTGGTCACTGTATTTATTTAAATATGACTTGAAAAGACAAAAAATTGTAGATAGTAGAATCAGAGCTACCATAATGATCTTATTAAAATTATTCTGTCATAACAAACTTATGTGCTTTGTAGATTATCAGTCTAAGTAATTCATTTTAAATTCTCATATATTCTACAATAATTAATCTATTTAGAAAACTACTAGTAGTCAAGTTTCCAATAATTTTATATACATTTGTTGAAGTGTTCATTTAAAAAAATAACAGTTCACATGTGTTTTAACATTTTTTGACTGCTTATATTCATAAAGCAAATATCTAAGCATGCATTTTGTGTTCTTTGAGATGTATGGGCATTTAAGAAGAAAAGCAATACCAGGTATTTAAAACCCAGACACCATTGCGTTGTTACCTCACATAGGGCTCTAACAGGGCATAGATACTTGAAGAATGTGCTGTTAACCAAAAGCTCACAGTTAATTTAACTTCTTGATAGCTTCGTATTCAGAATGGAGTCTGCCAGTGAAAACATATTGGAAGTATTAAACGTGTAGTATTAGATAAGATTGCCCCCAGAAAAAAAGCCGAAGGAAAATAAAACCCCCAAAGAAAACGTCAGATTTGTTTAAATGGAGCTGGCGCTCCCCCTTGCGGACAAGTATGTGTGTTACTCAACTAAGTCTGCATTCCTTGACTTTTTTGGTAAATTTGGTTGATTTCTTTTCTTTGAGGGTGTGGATTTTTTCTGGACTTTCCATTTTAATGTATCTCTCTCCTGATCACTAAGTTTAAGTGGGTAGATTTTTTGACTGGGCTCCATATGGTGCAAAGGCAACTTTATCTCATCTCTCCCTCCTGGTTGGTCTACCCTGCTTCCTCGGCCTGCCTTGCCTTTATTTTTAAACAGTTGGTCTCACTTCCTGTGGGGTTTGGTTTTTGTGGGTCTTGGTGACAAGACTTTGGCTCTTTCCACCTGTGACTTCCTTAGGGGGCTTGAGACAGAAGCCCAGGCCCCAGGCTGACTACTCTCTGAAGTTCCAGAAGGTGTTTTATGTACAGTAGCCGTCCCGTTGCTCCATTAACTTTTGTTTAAGTCAAGGATTTTTTAAGATGTGTCAACTTTCTGGTCCTCCGTAGAGCATCAGAGTGCTGATTCAAATATCCTAGAACTGATTTAGAAAGAAAATACCTAAATGTGAAAAGTATAGTGTAAGACATTCATTAAGGTGTTTTGATTCAAAGATACAAATTAGGATTAAAATGACATAGTTGTATGAATGTAGGATAACTGATTATATGGTGGGCCCCAGTTTTTAATTCAAAGTATATTTGTAAACCATATTTAACAATAACTAAATTGAATTAGCTTTTAAAGTGGCTCATAGAAAATGTTTGTCAGAACAGAATAAATGTTGTATAATCTTCTTATTCTATATTATTGAAGATATGGTGATAGAAGCAACTAGAATTGCATATGTCGGTGCAGCCTTCTATGTGGTATTGATTTTTAAAACTGGAGTTCTTTGCCCCAGATTTTCTGAAGCCCTGCCCCCCATCCTCCCATCTCCCAATCTGAAAATCTACGGAACACAGAGAACCAACGACAGCTCTTAACCACTCTTTGCTCCCTCTAGTGTGCATGGAAAGTTGATAGTCTTAATAAGAATCTAAAGGAAGAAAAAGATTCAAGTTTAAATCTGCCCTGTGCTTTGTATCCTAATATAAATTGCTAGAATCACTGCCCATATGTAGAATATGTAGTGCTTTCTTGATAGTCTTGATGTTATTCTTCAAAGTTTGAGAACATTCATTTTGTCTGCAGTCAGAGACTTACCTCCTTCCAGAGTTGCCACTGTGACTTGCTATTCCTGGAAGGTTGTAATTTTAAGGATCTGCAGGCAAAGATGATCTCTTAAAACTGCCCCCATCTTGACAGCTTTTCTAAAAGGAATCTGCGGTCATCTCTGAAGAGCTGACTTAGGGATGCACTTTCAGTGACGGGATAGAAGCCAGAATTTCCCCTCCACACCCAGATAGATAAGCTTTGGGAGTGGAGAGTGTGTATCATGGAGAAAGCGATGGCACCCCACTCCAGTACTCTTGCCTGGAAAATCCCATGGATTGAGGAGCCTGGTGGGCTGCAGTCAATGGGGCCGCTAGGAGTCGGACACAACTGAGTGACTTCACTTTTGCTTTTCAGTTTCATGCATTGGAGAAGGAAATGACAACCCACTCCAGTGTTCTTGCCTGGAGAATCCCAGGGACAGGGGAGCCTGGTCGGCTGCCATCTCTGGGATCGCACAGAGTCAGACACGACTGAAGCGACTTAGCAGCAGCAGCAGCAGTGTGTATCATCACTTAGTTCTTAATCCAGGCTGATGAAAAAACCTCAGCCAACAAAATCGTTAACCTGTGCTTGTTTATAACATGAAAAGCAATTCTGTCTTATTACTTGAAACAGAGTATTCAAGTTTAACGAAAGGATTGTGAAACCTGGCGTGTAGATGAAAGCTTGGAATAGAAGCAGTGGAAAAATTAGAGGAGGGGTCTGGAATAATACCAAGGATGACCAAGCCCTTTCCTGGATTCAGCTGGTCGTTTGTCCACACAGTGCAGAGTAATTGAAAACATAATCTTCTCTAGAATATTTGAATCAAGCTTTTCATGTGAAGTCAGAATTTCCTGTTTTCGTGAGTGGTGAATGAATTATTTGGGATAAATAAACTATTTAATTCAAACATGAGCAGCCCGATATGGCAATCTGTACTAGACACTCCATAAAGGCTTTCCCCCTTTCTCTTCTAGTGTTTCTAAGACCACAGAGAAATTTGGAATCTATAGACCCACAGTTTACGATTCGGAGGAAAATGGAACAGATGAGAGAAGAAAAAGAACTGGTGGAACAGCTCCGAGAGGTACCGGGAAACATTGTATTACTGAGTAATATTTCCAGCATTGAAGCAGCCTTCTGTATTTTTAAAAAGTAGATTTTGAAATACTTCAAACAGACCTGATTTCAAATCTAGCAACCTCGCCTACTGACTGTCTGCTACTGGGCAAGTCACTTAACATCTCTGAGTTTGAGTTTTTTCATATATTAAAACAGTGGTTCCCATCTACCTTTGTGGGATTTTGTGAGGAATCTATGAGGTAATATAAGTAGAAATACTTAATACCTATGTATAAAAGTTAATATTTGTAAAAAATGTGTTGCTATTAATGTATTTAATAAGATTACATGACTTTAAAGGATGTTTATAGTTATCCCTACTAGGCAGAATTTTCAAATGTCATTTAATAGGCAAACCATTTGAATTCCTACCAAGAGTGAAGTCTTGTACTGGGTGCTAGGGGAGATTTTAAGCTTGGTGATGGCAGGAGACTTGGCTATCTTATTCCATGTTGTATTTCTATCCCCAGCACAGCTCCTACTGGCAACTGTGTATACATTTGTCTACCCTCATGGTCTTTGTGTCTAGTTAGGAGGATCTCACATAAATATGTGGAAGGTCAAACGGCAGGCCAAGGATCAGTTACCAAAGAACACACTGATAGTAGTTATTAAAGGCAGCATATCGTGAATTACTACATAAATTTTTTTATATTCAGAGAAGTACCATAGCCATTAGCTAGAAGAATATCGGAAGCTTCTTGAAGAGGTGGATTTTATACTATATCTTCTTCTTTCACTAGCAAATGGTTATTGACTGCTTCTCTGCCAGGCCGTATAGTCCAGGTGATGGAGAGAGAAAAGAACAAAAAGGTCTCTGCTTTCATGAAGCCTGTAGTCTATTGAGAAGAGAGAATAAGTAAGGAAACAAATAAATATACAACTTCAAATAACAGTGAATTTTACAAATGAGCAATGAATTCTATAAGTAAAATTAAAGCTGAATTTAAGGTAGGCCAGAATCTTTTTTTGTTGTTGATGATACTTTATATATGATCCCATGGACTGTAGCCTGCCGGCTCCTCCGTCCATGGGATTCTCCAGGCAAGAATACTGGAGTGGGTTGCCATTTCCTTCTCCAGGGGATCTTCCCCACCCAGAGATCGAATCTGGGCAGATGCTTTATCCTCTGAGCCACCAGGGAAGCCCCAAAAGTATATATAGGTAGTCAGGAGGAAAGAGATAAAAACCCGGAAACTCCTCACCACCACTTTAAGCCACTGTGGTTGACTCAACAGTCACATTGGGCAAGTCAGACCTCTGTCATTTGCCTCGAGTATTCGGATGTGCTGTAAACTTGGGAGGCGAACTTTCAGAGATATATAAAAATAAGATGAGAAGTTGAGACAAGCCTCTCAAAGCGTGATATAATTTTATCTTAAAGCCTGGGTCATATTGCTAGCGTATGTTTTTATTTAATTGGAGACTGAGAGCAAGCTTAGGAAAAAAATGCGATGTCTAGGCACACGACAGTTCTGAAAGAGAACTATGCAGCGCTGCCACACACGCTGATTTTCAAGTCCTTTGCCTATTGCGAAGCTCCAGATTAAGTCGCCCTTTCTTACAGTGTTACCCAGTTATGAGGAGCTTTTGCTGTAACACAGAAATTTGTATTTGAAGTTTAAAAAATGGATTTTCCTACTTTTGAGGAGCTGGAGTAGATGTACTTTCCCCCATTCCTCTCACTAAGTACAACGAAAACCCTCGGCAATTATATGTAAAATAAGCACAAGAGCACTCTGAAAGGTGAGAGAATAATTCAGACCAGCTGGGCCCCTTCGGGACTGGGGATGACTCGGTGGTGAGTCCAGTGGGTTTTCTTCTTTGCTTAATCTTTCTCAGACTTGGAGCTGAAGTAGCTGGAAACTAGAAATGCTCATGGGAACAGTTTGTTTTTTTTTAAAGTCCCAACAAAAGCTTGCTTACTTTACTCAGAGGACCAGGTAAAGGACAGCCTAGGGAGACAGAACAGAGAAAGCAATGGCACCCCACTCCAGTACTCTCGCCTGGAGAATCCCATGGGCAGAGGAGCCCGGTGGCTGCAGTCCATGGGGTTGCTAAGAGTCGGACACGACTGAGCGACTTGACTTTCATGCGTTGGAGAAGGCAATGGCAACCCACTCCATTGTTCTTGCCTGGAGAATCCCAGGGGCGGGGGAGCCTGGTGGGCTGCAGTCCATGGGGTCGCTAAGAGTCAGACACGACTGAAGCCACGTAGCAGCAACAGGGAGGCAGAAAACTTTTAGACAATAAATGCTGTACACCAGCTACAGAAAACCTGTGGCCCCAACCCTACCTATGCCTGCAAAGATGGAAGAGGCAGCTGACTTTCACCTCTGCTGGGATGATATCAGAGAAGGCCAAGTTAGGAGCCAGGAATTTCATCCCTACCAACTAAAAACAATCCCATCCCCTCCCACGGTGTCAGTGGAACCTATACATGGGGAGCCTGGGTTTCTATCCCAATCCCAGTCAACTGACACCAAGTGCCAATCTGCGTTTACACAGCAGTAGCACGGTGGTGCCTTCCCATTCCGTGCCAGAGCAGTGTCCGAAATAGCTAGCCAAAAAAAGAAGTTTAAATAGGATCCGAAGTCTCATAACGTAATACCAGAAATGTCCAGTTTTCAATCAGAAAAAAAAAAAAATCACTCATTCTACCAAGAACCAAAATGAATGTGAAAAGGTAATTAATAGATGACAGCGCTGTTAGGGCAGAGATGTTAGAATTATCTGACAAAGATTTTATGGCACTCACTGTGAAGATTCTTCCGCAAGTAGTTATGAGCATGGCTGAAACAAAGGGGAAAAATTGAATGCCTCGGCCGAGGAATAGATAATCTTAGCAAAGAAACAGAAGACATTAAGAAGGACCAATGGAAATTTAGAACTGGGAAATACATTATCTACAATGAGAAGCCCAGGGGATGGGCTCAGCAGCATCACAAAGCATCAGTGAACTGTAGGAAGGAACGACAGGGATTACCTAATCTGGGCAGCAGAGAGAGAAAAGACAGACTGAAAATAAGTGAGCAGAGCGCCTCAGGGACCTTTGGGTGTTCTGCAACAGATGATCCACATTCTGGTCCTGGGAGTCCTGGAAGGGGAGGAGAAGAGAGGAGGGACAGAGAGGTACTCGGGGGTGGGAGGAAGTGGGTGTGACTGCAGAAGGGCAACATGAGGCGTCCTTGCAGTGAGGTCAGTGTTCTATCCATGCCAGTGTCCCAGCTGTGTACATACTTTTGCAGGTTGCTCCCTTAGAAGGAAACTGGGTAAAGTGTACCTGAGATCTCTCTGTATTATTTCTTATAACTGCATATGAATTTATAATGACCTCAAAATAAAACACTGAGATTTTTTTTAAGAAGGGAGAAACATTGCTTTTTGAATGAAAGCACAGTCTGAGAAAAACACCCCTAATCTCTCTTCGGCCCCCTGCAGGCTACCTGAGATACATTACCCAAAATGTAATGTTTGGGTTGGATTTGGGTTTTTCATTTGATTTTTGTTTATGTTTACTTATTTTATTTACTTTTTGTTAAAATATAGTTGACTTACAATCTGATTTTAGTTTCATGTGTAGAGCATATTGCTTCTCTATTTTTGTACCTTGTGACACAGTCACCACCGATTTGGCTTTTATTTGTCAACTCATTCTGGTTTTCTGTTTTAATTGCTAAGCCTGAGGCAATATTGAACTCAAGAAGTGATTTCATTATTTTAAAAATTCAACTGATTAAAAATTTTTAGCATAACTGAATTTATTTTTCTACAGAGAGATTTTTATGTAATATCTTTTGAAAGATTTAAATCATGTCAGTGTTTTCCAGGTGTTCCTATCCTTTATGGTGAAACTTAAACCTCAGTTCATAAATACTCATAACTGTATTTTACCCTCAGTTGCCTGAGAGCAGTTGACTTCTTTTGATCTCTTTTCAGAGCATCGAGATGAGACTCAAGGTCAGCCTGCACGAAGACCTGGGGGCCGCCCTCATGGATGGCGTTGTCCTCTGCCATTTGGTCAACCACATCCGCCCTCGATCCGTTGCAAGCATCCATGTCCCCTCACCGGCAGTCGTGAGTACACCATTTAAGGAAAACTAACTCTTAAATAAAACAAACTCCTTTGGGACAGGACTGCTGGTTAAAGAAACTGATGGGGTCACCAGGACCCTGTTCAAATCCTCTCTTTTGGGCCCCAAACAAAGGAATAGTGTGTCTGTTTTGTCTTTGTTTGGGGATGTTTTGGCCATGCCGTAGGGCATGCAGGAGTTTTAGTTCCCTGACCAGGGATTGAACCTGTGCTCCCTGTAGCAGAAGTGTGGAGCCCTAACTACTGGACTGCCAGAGAATTCCAGGGATAGCATTTCTGAATGAAGAAACATTTTTACTATAAGAAGGGAAACTATTTCAAGTAAATATGTAAATGAGAGAAAATGAGCTACTTTCAAATAGAAAGCAAATCACGTTAAAGAAATGACTGCTCTGCTCGCTAACTTTACGACTGTAGAGACAGAGATTTATTCCTCACAAGCATTTATTTAAGCAGCGAGAAGTCCTTTTGGAAAACATTTTTTGGTTGGTAGGTTCTCTTCTAATGGAATCTATTATTTTATAATTATTGAGGATTTTAGGATCACTCTGAAAAGATGTAGGTTCTGTGTAAAATATCATTAGTAACCTGTCAGGCCAGAGGTTGGTTAGCTGGTCATTAATTCAGTAATTCCTTGACTGCTAGCTGTGCTCAAGGGTCGGTTGAAGATACCAAGGAAACGAAAAAGATCAGAAACAGTGAGTGAAAAATTTCAATCCTTGTCTCGCTGTTGAGGAGATAAAGCCAACCCTGGAATCTTTTCCCTGTACTTCATGGAGCATGTTACCATCAAGAAGAGAGGAATCAAAGATAAGCTTGTCTTTGAAGCCCACGCAGGTTTCACTGGACAAGTAGAGAAGAACTTCTATCCACACTATTGCTGTTAGATGAAGCAGAAGAGTTTAGGGGCTAGGAATGTAGTGTTGGGATTCCAGTTCCACATCTTTATGAGTCACATGACTTTGGGAAAGTTATTTAACCTCTCTTGAACTTGATTGGCTCTTCTCTGTCAAGAACTGCTCTCATGAGGATGAAATGAGGTCCCGTACATGATAAACACAGGAATGCAAGCCACTGTGATCATTAGTGTTTATGAGCAGATTTGCAAAAGTCAGAGCTCCCAACCTCAAGGCACAGTGTTCATAAAGGGTCACACAAAGAGTGTGTGGAATGAAAGCCTCATGTGAAGCTACCCACTCTCAACCCCTCAAGGAAAGTGTCTCAGTGGCACTATTTTTCTTACTTTCTTTTCACTTGGCAGCAGGAAAAATAAGCTGATGATCCCATTTCAACTCTCAGTTTTCTTTCTATACAGTTAAACATAATTTTTGCTTCCCAAAGACTGACCACATTTTGACTTCAGAAATCACAGGGGAAAACAGGGGAAAATTTGTCTTCTGACTTAAATCTGCTTTATCTGCCTTAGTTTGGACAGTAAATTCTGTCCTGTAATCTAACATGCAAAAGTTTTCAAGTCCAGACAGCTACAAAATTTGAACTGTGAACCAAATTCTCATTCAGTAATTTTCCTCAAATTATAAGAAAGAAACTATCATTCTTCAGCTCCCAATTTAAATATACAACTATTGTTTTATAAGGTATAAGAGACACTATGAATCATGTATCTATATACATTTGTATATTTTGTTATTCTTCAGGGGAAAAAAATGCTACATTCTTTGGTTGTCATTTTTTATCTTTTTCAAATAAAAAATTTTTAATTGAAAATGTCATGTGAAATAATGCCTGATTAGAGAAAAAGAGATAATGGAGAAACGCAGGAGGAAGATAAATAATGTCTTATCCCACTCCCTGAAGACAACCACTGTTTACATCTTGGCTTTTATGCTCCTAGCATTCCTCCAACATAGAAGCTGTTTTGAATTGTGAGCTTCACATATATACTGTTCAGTAGTTTTTAAAATTTATGGAAACCTAAGTATCTCCCTGAGTCATTAAAATTCCTCGTAACCATGTATTTTAACAACTGTAAAATATTTTGTGCTTCGTCACTCAGTCGTGTCTGACTCTTTGAGTTTGCAACTCCATGGACTGTAGATCCCCAGGCTCCTCTGTCCATGGGGATTCTCCAGGCAAGAATATTGGAGTGGGTAGCCATGCCCTGCTTCAGGGGATCTTCCCAACCCAGGAATCAAACCCAGGTCTCTTGCTTTGCTGAGGGATTCTTTAGTTTTCCTTTTTAGAAATGTTTCTAAATGTGGTCCACTTCTTAGAAATTCTGCACTGAGCATCTTGAGCCCCCACTGACCAGACCCAGCTGTGCTGTAGCCATAGAACCTGCTTCTGCCTCTTCTGCGCCTTCACTCTCCACTCCCGTGTTTGCACAAGCTATTCATTCTAACCTAGAAGGCTGCTCCCCACTGTGCCTCTAAATTTCTTCACCTTGAGGCATCAGCAGCCTTCTAATAAAACCTATTGCTTTGGGGAGAAAGACAGTCATTAGCCTGGTGAATCAACCCTTAATATAGAAATATATTTGCTCATGGGAAAAGGTGATGTTTATGGTGTGCTTTTGGAGAAGGCAGTGGCAACCACTCCAGTACTCTTGCCTGGAAAATCCCATGGACGGAGGAGCCTGGTGGGCTGCAGTCCATGGGGTCTCGAAGAGTCGGACACAACTGAGCGACTTTACTTTCACTTTTCACTTTCATGCATTGGAGAAGGAAATGGCAACCCACTCCAGCATTCTTGCCTGGAGAATCCCAGGGACAGGGGAGCCTGGTGGGCTGCCATCTGTGGGGTCGCACAGAGTTGGACACGACTGAAGCAACTTAGCAGCAGCAGCAGCAGCAGCAGCAGCAGCATGGTGTGCTTTTAAGTAAACTAAAGCAGGTTACACAACAGTATGATCTTATAAAAATAGTGTGTGTGTGTATCCACACGTATACATTCACATACATGTGCAGAAATTTTGCACATGTATGCAAATATGCAGAAATTCTACATATAAACACATATCTGTGTGTGTGCACACCTGTTATATCAGACATGTACATACACAGTGTCTAGAAAAATATAATCCATATATTAACAGCGTTCAGGTGGATGTTCCTGGATAATTTTTTTATTGTCTTCTATTTGTTTATGTATTATTTTTCTCCAATAAACACATATTACTTGTGCCATTTAGAAAGCTTAAAATTTAACCTGTTATTTCAATTATTCCTCTTAATAACTAATTACTTTTGAATGTTGCATTTATAGCCTAAACTTAGCATGGCCAAATGCAGAAGAAACGTGGAAAACTTTTTGGAAGCATGCCGAAAATTAGGAGTACCAGAGGTAACATCAAACTTAGTTCCAATAACTATGTTCTAGTAATGGTTTTATTTAATATATTTTTGAACCCACTGAACAGGTATACTCCTTTGTCCATCCTTTTTTGTGTCAGTCTTTCTTGAGGAATGATATGAATAAGTTATAAAATTTTAGTTTAAATTACTCTATTGCAGTGAAATGAAAATGGCTTAAAATGGTATGGTAAATTCTGAGGAAAAGGGGAACATTAAGGTTTTGAAATGAGAAATTCCAAACTTAAAAAATGATTAGTCAGCATGATTCTCCACTCAGAGAGCAGCAGTTGCTGAAGCTTCAGGGAGCCTTCTGTGGAGTTACATAGGGTAGAATTTTGGAGATGGTGTTTTTCCGTATCCAAAGTTCTTAAGCAGAGCAGATCTGTAGTTGACTTTTCACACTTTTCACAATTTTGGGGTATGTGGATCAAAATAATCAGCATTAATTGGAAATATTATAATTATTCTTACTATCATTAATCATTGCCATTAATAACAGAAGTGTTTGTATATTATTTTATAGTTTATTAACTGTTGCATGTATGTTTTCCCCTTTAGTCCACTAAAGTAACATAAAATGATTTCTTAGGGAGATAAAAGCCAGTCCACTCAATTTGGATGTAATTTGACAGACTTTTCATCATTGTGATAAACAGAAATGGGCAGAACTTACTTTTCTTAAATGTTCCAGGATAAAGTAACTACAAATGCTATCATGAGAGAGTGTTTTTGAGCACGTGAAGGAATTATATTTTCATGTAATTTACTCAGAGATAACAGTTAGTTATTGGAATTAGGGCTTTTGTCCCTCTTCCTCCCTTCTTTCCTTCCTATTTTTCAACTTGGTGAGGTTTGAAGGTGAGGGTTAGCAATGGGCTTCTAATCTTATTTGAGGAAAAAGGGAAAAATTTTAAAGCATCTTTAAAACAAAACTGTATCAATTAAAAGAAGCTTGCAAATTCATTTTTTAAAAGAGTATAATCTTTATAAAATGTACTAAATGCCTTTATGATCCATCCAGATGTCTTTCAGCAATGTTAACCTGTGTGTCTATATTGTATGTGTATATTTCACTATTGCACATACATTTCTGGCTACAAATCTTTGTGAAATTCTCATACATGTACCTCTTTTAATAATTTGATTCCATCATGGGTTAAGAAGATTTCCCATGTGTGAATCAAAATTATCATACCAAGTTTCAGACTGTAAATTATTCGTGTCTGTACTCAAAAGCACTGATGAGTTATCACCTAATTCCCTGTGATATTTTAAAACTCATCAGCGTTTTCTTGGCTTACAGTGATACAAAATGAAATGGGAATGCCTTTAACTATTTATTGTGGGTAAAGGTTGGTAATTATGGTTTCTTTTTAAAGTGAGGAAAAGGAAATTAAATTAGCATCAAAATGCAGAGAAAATTTTATCATAATTTCTGAATTATGCCGCTAGCACTAACAGGCAACTGATAATTCCTGAGATGATTGAACTGCAAGGAGTAAAGCATCTTTTTTGCCAGTATTTCACTTAACTATGCTTAGTAAGAAATGCATCATTAAGACTATTTTTGAAAATTTTTTTTAAGATTTGAGATGATTTTCAAGTTCACATGGTATATGTGTGTATGTGATTGTGTATACATTTATCTATATCCATCCTGATGGATAATCCAATAGCATTTTACTGGTAACTGGAGTTATAATACATTAAGTTCATTGCTCCTAGCCAAAGTCTATTGGCTGGCTAGCAGCTATACTTCTTTAATAAGATATGTTAAAGGGAGGGTGAATATTCTGATGGAAACCAGAAATTGCCAGTTGGAGAGCAACTGGCAAATCTTCTGTACACACAAAGGAACATGTTTTCATCTCTCGGAATGAATGAGGAATAAATTATTGGAAGTATGGAAATGTTTTCGTCTAGTAATAATGATACTAAGTTGAGGGAGGGCTGGAATGACTCCTTCCCACTTAGATAAGGATCCTTTTTGCACTACTTAAGATGGTTGATGAATTGCAGTGTGTATGTGGCACACTGCAGTTCATGATTTATAGTGAAAAGGAAGTTATATCCCAAATCTAGTTGCAGAAGTTTCCCCTTGCAATCAGGTATTTTAAAAGCCTGGTACTTAAGAGCAGAGGCCCTTTAACATTACGTTTTCTTTTTGGTTTCAAACTTAATACTTGGGTAAGAAAATATTCACTGATTTCCCAGTAGCTTAATGAATTCCTCCTAATGTGCAAGCTTGTCCTCTTCTCCATTCATAACTTATCTACATAAACATACCCAGAAGTCACAGAGATTGGGAATTCTGTATTTTTTAAGCTAATCTAATTGACAATGATAAACCATCCTGTAGAGACTGAAAAGCCACAGCTGTGCTCTAGCCTGAGTTTGTTGCTCTTTGTAATAGAGTTACAGTTTGAAACTACAAACCAGAGTCAGGGTCGGCAGCTTAATCATTTTTATTAGGTTCATCTGGGTGGAATGTGGTTGCTGAGAAGTTAAAACTATTGCACATAAAGCAATACAGTGGGAAGAAAGCAATTTTTAAATTGTTCCAATTGTTATAGTTTATTATATTTTTTTTAGAAGTCTCCAGGGACACAGTGCCAGGTATCTGCCTTGGGGTTGGTCAAGGTTCATGAAGCATTTTATTGTGTGTTCAGTGGAGTGGCTTCTTCACATTGGCTGCGTTCAGAATTGCAGACAGCGTAAGCAGCCTAGGATCGCTGCAGAAGGTTAGAGTATGTAGTAGATGTGTGTGGTGACTCTAGACGTCTGTTATTTGTGATGTTTGGATAAGGCGGACCTATACATTGCCTACTCTAGGGCACAGTGAGGATTTGGCACAATTGATGCCAATGACAGGGGTTGACATCACAGAAAGTGGTTGGTTTGGAGTTCTGGAGAAATTCTGTTAGGGTTACACCTGGCATATTTGCCATCTCTGAGGGATTCTGGGATGAGGTAGAGGTGTGCTAATGAGAATGCCAAGAAAAGATCCTTAAAAACAAATTGGAAATGGCCCTCCCTGGCAAGTCGCTTTCCTGGTGGCAGAGTTAATATTTTTTCAGGTAGTTATTTCAGCCTGGGTCACTTTTCCTGCTTCCCTGTGCCCTGGGTTTTTGTTTTTAATTGTTTTCTTCTGTTTGGGGCCAATTCCCCAACTAAAGGGACAGCACCTGGAAGGCGAGGCGTGAGTGTGAGTGCAGAGGATCTGTGAGCAGAGGGAGGGACCCACGGGGTTTGGGGTAAAGTAGCCACACCTGTGTCCTTAACTGGTTATATGCCCCGGGGGCGAGCCTGTGGCAGCCTAGAGCCGGTAAAGCCATTCGCTGAGAACCTCTTACACCTGCCTCATCTTCTTGAATGCTCCCTGTTGAGGATTAGAAGTATTTTATTACCATACAGTGAAGAAAATGAAGTCCAGAGAGGTTACACAATTTCCTAACCTCACATTTGCAGCTGGGAGGCAGCAGAGCTGGCTTTTGAACCTAGGTCTGTCGGGTTCAAAAGCATCAAGTGCCTGCCTTCTTTCTGGCTTACATGGAGGATCTCTTTGATGGAGTTCCCTGCTCTGCGCACTGCAGGTGTTGGACTTAAGTGATAGATTAAGCCACATTCTCCAGAGCCCTCGATTCTTTTTAAGGCCCCACCCAGGAGGCGAGGAAAGCCACATGGGGAGGTTACAGATCATAGCTGCTGCCTTGCTTCAGCTACAGCAGTTTCTTCCTTGCCTGTGGCATATACTGACTTTCCAGTTAAGAGTTCCTTTGGGGGACAAGTGTTCTATGCTAATTATAGTTTGAAAATCACTGAACCCTTAAATTTCTTTTAGCCGATAATCCATGGATGCTCTGCAGCCCCACGATTTCAGAATTGTTCCAGTTGCTTTCTGCCATCAGCTGCTCAGCTGCAGGAAAATTATCTCATGGAAATCTGGGAATTGGGAGATTTTGCTGGCTCCGTTCCAGAGACACCAGTAATATTGATGCCAGTCAGACTGTGTGCTGTCTCTGACCTCTGGTGCAAGTGTTAACTTGATCTTGAACACAGGCTTACCCTTGGTGGGCTTCCAAGTTCTTCAGAGTATACTCTCAATCACCAAAAATCTGACTTCAATTAAGCCTCCAGGTCATGAGGCATTTTGTGAACACATTGAGGCTTTCTTTGCCTTTTCTGAGTCATCTTGGTCATTCCTGGTCTCTGACCTTGATGTGGAGAATTCACAGTTGGCTACTGGAGGGTTCCCAAGTTTATCCAAACTTAGGGCTATTTTAGGACTCCTACTAGTTTCAGGTCAAGAGAAATCTCTCATTTGTGAAGCATCAAAAATACTAGAAAATATTTCTGTTCTTACCAGGGAATATTTCACCTTGATTTGGGGGGGGATGTTGGGGAGGGAGACACGGAAATCTTTATCTGGAGAGAGATCCAGTGATCTCTTTGTCTGAGGGGAACAGCCTTGTCTTTTTCTGAAAGATATTGCCCTAGTCTCTCAGCCTGCTGGGAAGCACCCATGTCTGTGTCTGAAGAGAGAAACGGTGGTCTTTCTCTGAGAAAGGTCACGTAAGTCTCTGAATGAGGGGAGACGCTCTGGTCTTTCCTGGGAGAAGTCTGAGGGAGAAACACCCTAGCCTTTCTCTGGGAAAAGCTACCCAGGTCTCTGTGGGGAGATGCCTTCGTCTTTTCTCTGGAGGAGTTGCCTAGGACTCTGACTGAGGGGAGATGGCCTGGTTTTTCTGTGGGAGAAGTCACTCAGGTCTCTGAGGGGAGGCGCCAGGTCTTTCTGTGGGAGAAGTCGCTCAGGTCTCTGAGGAGAGGCGCCAGGTCTTTCTCTGGGAGAAGTGCTCAGGTCTCTGAGGAGAGGCGCCTTGGTCTTTCCTAAAGAAGTTGCTCAGGTCTCTGTCTGAGGGGAGACCCCCTAGTTTTTCTCTGGGAGAAATTTCCCAGGTCTCCCTATGAGGAGAGATGCCCTGGTATTTCTCTGAGAGAAGTCACTTAGTTCTCTCTCTGAGGGGAGACACCCTGGTCTTTCTCTGGTAGAAGTCACCCAACTCATTGTCTGAGGGGAATCACACTGGTTTTTCTCTGAGAGGTCACTTAGGTCTCTGTCTGAGGGGAGAAGCATCCTGGTCTTTCTCTGGTGGAAACCACATGGGTCTCTCTCTGAGGGGGCAGCCTGGTCTTTCTCTGGGAGAAGTCGCCCAGCTCTCTGTCTAGGGGGAGATGCCTGGTGTTTTCTCTGAAAGGAGTCACTTAGGTCTCTGATTAAACAGAGAAGCTCTGGTCTTTCCTGGGAGAAGTCGTTCAAGTCTCTTGACTGAGGGGAGAAGCCTTGGTCTTTCTCTGGGAAAAGTCGCTCAGGTCCCTGAGGGGAGAAGGCCTGGTCTTTCTCCAGGAGAATCTGCTCAAGTGTCTCTGTGAGCTGAGTCACCCTGGCTTTCCTTATGGAAGGAGTGCTTGGGTTTCTGAGGGGAGCCACCGTGGTCGTTCTCTGGGAGAAATTCCTTAGGACTCTGAATGAGGGGAGAAGCCCTGGTCATTCCTGGGAGAAGTCACCCAGGCATCTCTCTGAGTGGAGACATCCTGGTTTTTTTCTGGGAGAAGTTGCTTAGGTCTCTGAGGGGAGGCTCCCTGGTCATTCCTGGGAGAAGTCACCCAACTCTGTCCCAGGGAGATGCCCTGGTTTTTCTCTGAGAGAAGTCACCCAGGTCTCTACATGAGGGGAGATGCCCTGCTCTTTTTTTCTGGAAAGAGTCCCTCAGGTCTCTGAGGGGAGATACCCTGGTCTTTCCCTGGGAGAAGTCCCTCAGGTCTCTGACTGAGGGGAGATGCCCTAGTTTTTCTCTGGGAGAAGTCTTCCAGGTCCTGACTGAGGGGAGACAGCCTTGTCTTTCTTAGAAGTTGCTTGGGTCTCTGACTGAGTGGAGACACCCTGGTCTTTCTCTGGGACAAGCTGCTTGGGTCTCTGACAAGCGGAAAAGCCCTGGCCCTTCCGAGGAGAAGTCGCCCAACTCACTGTATGAGGGGAGATGCCCTGGTCTTTCTCCAAGAGAAGTCTCTCAGGTCTCTCTGAGTGGAGACGTCCTGTTTTTTTGTTTTTTTTTTTTGTTTTTTTTTTAATTGAAGGAGTGCTTGGGTCTCTGACTGAGTGGAGACACCCTGGTCTTTCTCTGGGAGAAGTTGCTCAGGTCTCTGTTTGAGGGGAGAAGACCTGGTCTTTTTCTGAGAGAAGTCACTCGCATTTCTTCTGAGCAAAGAAAACTTACTCTTTCTCTCGGTCAAAACACTCAGATCTCTGACTGAAAGGAGATGCCCTGTTCTTTTTCCGAGAGAAATAGCTCAAGTCTCAGTCTGAGGGGAGAAACCCTGTTCTCTCCTGGGAAAGAACAGGTCTCTGTCAGGTGTCTGTCCAAGGTGAGACTCCCTGGTCTTTCTTGAGAGAAGTTGCCAGATTTTCTGAGGGGATTGCCCTGGTCTTTTTCTGAGAGGAGTTGCCCAGGTTTCTGTCTGAGGAGGGAACCCTTGGTCTTGTTGAGAATGGACACGTTGTTCTCTGTCTCTCTAATTTAAATGAGAAACCTTGGCCTCCAACCTCTTTGTGGACGAAGGTCCTTCATTTAACAGACTTGCTGTCTTTAGAGGAAGAAGGAACTTGGAATTAAATGCACCTAGCTGCTTAGCCCTTCCTATTCATTACTAACTCCAGGGAGGAAATAGGGAAGAGGATTAGGGCAGCAACGCCATGTACTGTACAGGGCCTCTGCCTGCCTGGGCAGCACAGAGGCCAGGGGTCCTTGCTGGACTGTGGGAGGGGAATTGTTTTCATTCCATGTCCACTAGGCAAGTCACTTGGTGTCCATCCTCTGCATCAGCCAGATGAGTTAAAATAAAATCCTAAAATACACTGAGAAGCTAATGATGACTATGTTGATACAAATGGAATTATGATTGAATCTTCTTGTCAGTACCTTTCATACTTTTATATGAGGTTATTATTTTTGAAAATAATTATAAAACCTTTCCTACTTTACACCTGTTTTGAGGGTTTAGGACACTGTACATAAAAAACTGATCTGAAATTTTTAATTGAAACACATTTTATACATTGATGCTACCTTTTTTTTGTTTGTTTTAATCTTAAAATAGGAGATATGAGTTCCTTTGCCTCTTTGAGCCCGATGCCTCTTTTCTTCCCCAAATCAATGACTTTAGTGTCAATTTAAATCCTAACTAATAAACACTTTTGAGGGGTGGTGAGATTCTTATTACAAGATTTATATTTGCATTGATTATCTCAGGTTGGATAACCCGAGGTGCAGGTCCCTGATTATACACCTGATTATATTAAAATCAGTTTTTAAATTCACAATTTATTAAATAAAGCTAATCTCTAGCTTAGAAAACCAATCATCCCTTAATAGTTAGTAGGTGTTTATCACTGTTCATGTAAGAATCTTCTTCCACTGGGCGTCTCCTGATGGCAGAACAGTCTGGTCAGTGGTCTGACAGCCTTTCCGATGTACATGGTTGAAAATAAATATTTTATTCCAAAAGCTTCAAATTACATTTCTAGATAAATTATCATACCAATATTAGAGTTACTCTCTAAGTGCATAAAATTGGTGATTAGTTCTCATATCTGGGAAAAACTCTGGAAACCTTTTCCTAATTCACTCTGCCAAATTATACCTTGTCAATTAAGACTTTAAATTTTCAGAATAACCATCAACGTTCCTGTGCTATGATATTTTAGATTCAAAATACTTTGTATTAATAAGTATACTGCCTTTAAAATTAAATGTAAATAAATAATGTATTCTAAATTTCTTAGAATTTAGTCTATTACACTCAGAATGCCTGTAAATTAAACCTTATGCCAGATCCATCTACATATCTGTTTACATCTGTATATTTGGGGGAACCTGAGTTAATCTTTAATAGTAATTTTAGCCACACACATGTTGCCTTGTATCAGAATCAGTTAACCTCTAGTAATGGTGATTTCTGTTCACTATAATGGAAATTAGTATTTGCACTTGCCTCTGGGGACTCTCGAGTGTATTAACTATGTTTTTCAAACACCTTGCAATAATTACTAGTGCTCTGTAAATATATGGTGAAATTTGGCCTCTTTAAATTTCCTTCTCTTTTAGTGTTTTCTGATTTTAATTATAAAAAGAAATAAAGCATAATCTGTAAGTCCCTCTTATTAAGACTGAAATTGAGGAAGGGCAAGGGTCGGAAAACTCCCAGGTTCTCCTGGCAATTTCAGCCCTGGTTCCCATCATGGCATCCTTGAGGGACTGATTTGATGGCTGTGAGCTATGTGACTTGGGTGGAAGCAGAGGCACCTGTACTCCACCCATTGTGATTTTTGCCTGTCAGCCAATCTTAGACCCATGCCTTTTTCTTCCGAGATTGTGATTTAATTTAAACCACCTGCCACAGATTGGCTAAAAACAGCTCTACCCACCGTATCTAAATAAAACTCAGAATCTGTGGCATCATGAAAATTATTTCCAGAATGAGAAGAATGGTCTGTGTTGCCTACCCATGTGAGAAGTGTACTGTTGGATAAATACACTGGAAACCATAGACGATCTGAGTTCTTTGATGGAGTTGCAGGGAAGGAGACCAGACATTTTCCATAGGGTTCTGGGAAATGTATTGAAATACATAGTGGAGATATATACTGCTTTTACCCATGGAAATACCACTTTTGTGACAATCACATTTCAATGTGCATATGCCTTCTGTCTTATGTTCGTTTTGTTCAGAGTTCATTGATTAAGCACGATGTTGCAATAGAAAATTATTATTGCAATAGGAAGCTACTTCTCCTAGATGTTTCCCAAACTGGTAATTCTTGACTCCATCACTGTCCTAGTGAAATACATTCTATTAGTAGCCTGGTGGTTCAGACGGTAAAGATCTGCCCACAATGCAGGAGACCTGGGTTCAATCCCTGGATCAGGAAGATCCCCTGGAGTAGGGAATGGCAACCCACTCCAGTATTCTTGCCTGGAGAATCCCATGAACAAAGGAGCCTGGCGAGCTACAGTCCATGGGGTTGCAAAGAGTCAGACATGACTGAGCAAGTAACACACACACAGTAGCTGTTTTAATTCTTGAGAAAATAGCAGTGCTCACTTGATTCCTCCTATTGCACTGAGAAAAGATGCATGATCTGACTAGATATAACATGATTTGTTAATTTCCTTAAATGTCTTTTGTTGAGAGTATCTCTACCTTCATAAATTAAGATTGGGAGGTTTATAATCTTATTCAACCCATTTACACTGAGTTTGCCTCCTTATCGGGGGCATCAAGCTAACTTCAGAATATATGAGAAAGACATAGTCTTTTAGAAGCATCTTTCATTTGCTCTGTGATTTGCCTCTGCTTAGCAGTGATGCTAAAACAGAGGGCAATGTTGTTGCAAAGTATATCATAAAATATATATTATATATATATATTTAAATGCTTTGCCTAATTTGGACATAAAGCTGCATTTGTGAAATATATTACAAATATTTTCAAATATTTTCTTTTTCAATTTGGAAACAAAACTAGAACTTTGGTTTCGTACCAACATATCAATTATAATTTTTAAGTTGAAACTGTGGTCAGGAATTCAGGGTATCAGAAAATCATTTTTTTCTTGAGAGCAGTCAGCATCCAGAGGTCAACTCAAGACTCAGCACCTAAGTTTTGCGTTTAGTTGAGAAAGGAAGAATTCTGCCTCCTTGCATGATGACTGTCACATAGACAAAACCTGAAGGTCTGTGCCCCAACCATACCTGTTTAGTGGTGAAGAAATTTATATAGTAATGCTATGCAGGAATGTACTGTTATTTAACTGCAGATCTAAGAAGCTTTGCTAGACTTTTGGTTTATGTCAGTAGCAAAAATGTGAAATTTAATGTACTTTTGGGGCACATGTAGGGATATAATAGAACTAGCAATGCCCAGAGTTTATCAATAATTCTAAAAGAAAAACAAATTAGGTGCATTCATTACCTTTCAGAGAGAAATACTTTATATTCAGTCTTCATAGACCAGGATAAGAAATGCATTAAGAGAATGATGAAGAAAGGGCTTAAATTTTAAAGTTTATATTTTTCCCTTTAGTAAGGTGAAGACCTAAATGTGTCCCAGGTGAAAAGCTCTTATTTTAATGTCATTGTTGACATATGAGAACACTTGAATATTAAAACTCTTTGAATACCAGAATGACATATAAATTACAGAACATTCTATTCCTCATTAGCAAGATTGGGGGTAAAGAATTTCCTTGTCCTATTTGCATAGAAGTCCTTGGGTATGCTGCTTTTCTTTTGTAATTAATAAAAAACTTCGGTGAAACTGGTTTTTACCTGCTTGAAATAAGGGGTTACTCTTGCCATTTGCTAGTTAAGTGAAAATGTGTGCTTCTTTCCAGCCATTGTTCTGTGTATTTTTAATTGTATGCACTGTCTCTTTCTGTTCTGATGGCTGCCCTCGGAATAGGCTGACCTCTGCTCTCCGTATGACATCCTGCAGTTGGATTTTCGTCACATTCGAAAGACTGTTGACACTCTGCTGGCACTTGGGGAGAAACCCCCACAACCAACTTCTGCCCTCCACTCCAGGGACCTTATAAGCTTCTGTCTTGTCCATGTCCTCTTTTTAGTGCTGATCTATATCACTTACCGCTGGAACGCTCTGCCTCTGTAACGCCTGCGTGTGCATCCTTATGCTCTGGTCTGTCCCCTGCTCTGTGACAGGGTCCTTCCTCCCTCTGAGGCTTTGCCTTGCAAACTTCCATCCCTGTCATCTCTTCAGTAATCTCTCAAGTTTTGAAGCTGAACGTTTATACATCAGATTTTCCAGAAGCGCCAACTTTATAGACTGCGGTTCCCATTAAGTAATTTCACTTGCTGAGAAACAGTGAGGACTCGGTACCCACACCTCATGTTTTCTCGTCCACGTAGTGCAGCAGCAGTGCTATGCAGGGCCTCTTCTCTCTCCCAGTGAGCTTTGCTGCCCTGGGTAGAGCGGAAGAAGTTTCCAGAACAGGAGCAAAGGGGATTTAGCGAATAAAAATCTTCCTATTGGGTCAGTATTGAAGCTGAATCCTAATTCAGGATTGGGCAGTTGAGCTGTAGAGGGGCCGCCTTGCTAAGAAGACAGAAGCAAGCATTTGGGGTCCAATTTGGTCTATAAAAATCTTTAATAATAACCACTGTTGACCAAGTTGAAAATTACCATCTGGAAGATGACTGCTTTGCTGGCTGTCTATTTGGCTCCCTCCCTGCTTCCTGCAGCGGGAGCTGTGAAGGGCATCAGGGAGGGTGACTGTCCACTTCCACCCTGAAAGAGCCCTTCTGCCCTGCTGCATGAGAGCTGTGCTGAAGGGTGGATGGGGAGAAGGGGGCTCACACTGTCAGAGCGCCCCCTGGAGGATCCACTGCACAACACTCTTTTCTGTATATTTTTACTTATTCCTTGTTTGGTCTACTCTGAGGCTCTTAGAAAGGATTTTCCAGAAGGGATTTCTATTTTTAAATAATATAATGGGTCATTTTGCCTTTTTTTTTTCCTACATCACATCATAACTTCAAGTCTAGAATGTGATGGATTTGACAGTATTTATTTCCAAATAAAGCCATGAGTCATGGAATATTCTTGGTCCTGGGGCTTGGGTTACTATGGTAGGAGCCAATGAGATTGCTTTTATTTTAGAAGAATGTAGTTTCTCCAGTGACTTGAAATTTCCATTTAACCTTTGATTTCCAGTGACATTAGCAAGCTACTTCTATATTTAATAAACTTAAAGGATTATATGTTAATTATTATATCTGCTTTCAGAAGAATGTTATCAGTTTGTAATTAAAGAAAAGGACATTGTGATCTTATCTTGACCAAGATATTCCTGGTTTGGGGATGTCATTTTATAATACGAGAAGGCCCTGCTCCAAGGTGAAGATAGACTCCTCAGTGCTTCAATTTACGTCCGCTGCCAAATATCTTTTCTTAGGTTGGGTGGAGGGGGAGAATGGAGTTCACTTCCTCAAGATAAATTTCTTAATTTACTCAGAAGCAGTATTTATAGATGGCTACTAAGAAGATAATTTTATTTTTCTGAACATTTCCATGAATCTAGGGGAACTTGAGAATGTGGAAAACTTACATAGTTAGAAGAATATATTTTATAAAGATGCTTTGTTGGTAAATCAGATCAGATTTTCTAACAGGAGACAGTCTTTACATGGTAATATCTTGAGTTAACTGAGCCTTTCCCTCCTGATTTTGTGTTGATTGGTGAAATATGGGGTGTGTGGAAGTTGTCTAATTCACATCGGTTGTGTAATAAGTAACCTGCAGATGTACTGAATTGCCTTTGGTGCTGTCTTGTACTCATTAACTTGTAACGCAATAAAATCCCTTTGTACAATGTCTAACGAGCACCATGAGCCATAAGTCATTAATAAACACATTTTGGGTGATAAATCCAAGTTTTTATCAGCCCATCAATACGTTCATTTGTGCACCCCCAGAGTTACACTCAGCACTTATGTCCAGCTCTGCAGTGCATCGAGACTTCCCTTCCATGGTCATAGCTCTTTGGTTTTTTTCTTCTTAATCAGGGTGGGGGCACAGAGGAAGAAGAGAGATGACTTATGGGTGGCCACCTGAAAGAAAATTCTGTCAATAAAAACTAACTAGCACAATCCCATGGGAGCAGATTTAATTTTCAACGCTGAGACATCATTCTCTGGCTGCGTTCCTGTTTCAGTTCTGGCTTCCGAAGTAGTTTTTTTGGAAGCACTTTCATTTCTTGTGTCATTAATGCATCTGTACCCTAATGTGCTGCTCCCCTGGGGATCTGTTGGATGGCATTTTTTTTTTTTTCATCAAATAGTCTGGTAACAAGCAGAACACAATTAATTTAGCCCTTTAGGCAAAACTTGGAATGAACTCTCTTGCCCATTACTGTTCATTTCTATTCAGAATATTATTAAACCTCCCCATGGTTCTCCCCCAGGTACTCACGCACCAGCTCACATGCTAGCATGGTGCCTGCCACTGCCATGTAACTAGGGATACTTGGTCAACTCACTTGTTATCTGAGAGGTGGTTGGGGATTTAGTTGTGATTTATATATGCATACTACATCTTCCTTTCACAAGAAAGACTTTTTTTTAGTTATTTCCTTCTAATACCTGATAAAAATGATTAAGTATTTATTTATACATTCTTTTTGAAATAGAAAGATCTATTTGAAATAGAAACTTCTCTTTCTCCAGTTCTTCCAGCCGGTGGCAACTTGCCACTCAGTGTTGGGATTTCCAAAATCTGTGACACTAAGTGAGTTCTATTAGTTCATTGTACTTATGGATTTGTGGTTCCTAGGTAGCTCACTGCCCCTGGGGAGAAACACTTAGAAACGGTGCTAATGAAAGGGCCCCACAGAACTCAAAAACAAAACCGCTGAGCAGGATTTTCATCACTGAGTAGATAAGTAAAGACACTCACAGATAAAGGCCAATTATTTGTGAGTAAGAAATTAAATTTAGTGTATGGTGGCCAGGGTTATGTCTCTAAATTCCATGCTGGTCTCTGTTATAAGGAGAAAGGATGTTTTACCTACAGGGTAAATGTAATGGACAGTAAATGAAAACTTTGTGATTTTTGAAAATGGTTCTGGATTAGGTAAAAATATTTTAATGGGATTTTATTTCAGGAAATTTAAGTTTTTTAAAACATGAATTTATGCAATACTATTTCTGTTTTATGTTTGGGTTTTTGGGCCACGTGTCATGTAGGCTTTTAAAATTTGGCTCCAGATTTTGAAATTAGTTCACAATAAATAATTAGGTATATAGAATGTTTGCTTTTTTCCTTAAGGCTGTCAGGATCCAGTTCTGTGGCTTTTTCTCTGGATTTTGTTTACGATTGTGTTCATTCATTCATTCTTCAGATATGGAATGAAGATTGTGCAGTACCCCACCTTGGCAATAAAAACGGTAACCATGACACGTGACTTTGTCTTCAAAAAACTTACATTCTAGATTAGGAGTTGGCAAACTTTTTCTATAAAATGCCAGTAAATATTTTAGGCTCTGTGGGCTAAACTCTATCTTTAGGACTCCCCGGCTCAGCTGCTATAGTATGAAAGCTGCCACAGATGACTCATAAATGTGTCTCAATAAAACTTTATTTACAAAAACAGACCACGGCTGGACTGGCTTACAGGTTTTTGGACCCTATATAGCGGGCTTAGTGGACAATTAAAGAGGAATTCAATGGATAAGTTTCTGTGATAGGTCAGGTACAGGATTCTGTATGTGAAACACATGGACAAGAGGGACTGACCCTGAAGAGAGTGTGTGGTCTTTGAAGCCTTTCTAGAACCGTGATGTTTACACTGACGCCTTAAAGATGTGTAGGAATAGCCAGGTGAAGGGGGTATGGTTTAGAAGGGTGAGAGAAGGGGTAGATATGTATAGAAAATGGATATTCTAGACAGTAGCTGGGCTGGAAAACAGAGAACCAAATGAAGAGTTGACAGAAATTCTCTCGGTCTAGAAGCTGTTGATCTGTATTTCACGTCAGAGGAAGCAGCCCCTCCGAGTTCTCACGTGGCAGGGCAGGAACTGAGGTTCTCTTGCCCATCCAGACAGATTCAAGGTTCAGTCAGTGTAGTGCCAAGACTTTACATTTTAGCTCCTTCCTGGGCGTTCCTTTCCAGGAAGGAGCAGGCTGTGGGAGTGTGGGAGACGTGCCTGGGCGCCTTCCTGGCCTCAGCTCCGCTCCTGCCTCCGCTCTTGCTCGAACCACATGGAATGCGCTGCCTGAGTGACTTCATTTTGTCTAGTGGGTGGCCTGGCAGGAGGTGACATGCTCCTTGGGGAGCGTAAGAAACTAGAGAAAGAGGAGAGCCAGGTAGGGACAGCAATCCACCTGCTCCCACGAGGCATTTTCTATGAGAACAAGACGTCTGTCCCTTACTACAAAGGGAACTAAGTGAGCTAAGCAGCAGAGCTAACGCCTTTCCTGTGTTGAGGGTTCTCTCATGCCACCCGATGCTGAATTTGGTGGGACTTACCTAGAGAGAATGCCAAGGGGCCAGGGGCCGTTTCCTGTCTCCTAGACACAGACGGAACATACTCATTTCTCAGTCAGGGACCTTGGGGGAATCAACATGATGTCGTGGAAGGGGCCGCTGCTGTAAGACACAAGTTCAAATCCTACTTTACCTACTGTGTCACTGTAGCGAAGTTAAGCTCTCTACATCTCCATTTTCTCCTCTGTAAAACAGAATATTCTGTTTATTGGATTGGCCCAAAAGTTCATTCAGATTTTTCCATATGATATTACAGAAAAACCCAATACCTCGCAGAGTTGTCAAAAAGAAGAAAGTAAAAATGCAACGTAAATCTGTAGCATTGGGACCAGACTTATAGGAGGTACTCCAGAAGTCTTGCAGAGTTGGAGTTGAATCTTTATGGCTCACCTGCCTTTTTCAGCCCTACTTGTTGTGGCTCAGAAGAGGGATGGGTGAAAGGATAAGAGTGAATAATTGTTCTACAATTGGAGAAACAATGCAAAGGATAGGACGAGTTCTTCAGAGTATTTGTATGCATATACTACTTAAGATTCTGCTCTGTGCTTTAAAAAGAAACAGCAAAGGAGAGCAGTCCGCTACTACATTCTCAGTGGAAGCCACTCATCTCCTCTAACAAGGAGATTTTTGTGCATTCAAACCCAGTGTAAATGTTCACCTCTCTCTTTTAATTTTATTACACAGGTAAGGTGAAATCATTTCCTATCCAGCTATAAATTCACAATAGTTCTTTCCCATCACAACTGCTATAGGGGTTCCCTCCCTGTGGGATATGCAATGATAGGACTAGTGTGACCGAAATGGCCTTCTGGCCACCCTTGAAGTGCCTCTGTATTTCGGGCAGACTCGTCCTGTCAACCAGCACCTCAGGTTTTTATATCTTCTGTTTGCTCCTTGTCACCAGCTGCAAGGGTGGAAGGGAGAATCTTGAACTCTGTGGGAGGACTTTGAGCTCACTTGGTGTGTGACAACTCCATGTCCTGTCAGCAGGTAGCCAAGGCCTCCTATCTTCCCATCCTGTTTCCCTGGAGCCCCAGCCCTTCCCAAGCATGGCTTCTATCTTGGAAACTCAACTCTGCAGACCACTGGAGCCATCACTCATCAGTGGGACTGGGCAGTCACTGATAGAAACATACAGCTCAAGCAGGACTCAGGACAGCTCCGTCAAAGCCAGGTTGCACACAGAGGTTAGGCTTTGTCCAACTATGAGTTGTAGAATTCAAGAATATTTGCTGCTAAACATAGGTGAACACTGAGGTCAAGATGCAAAATATCTTGTTCAGAATGCCTTGGGCAAATCCCTTGTTTTTAAACTTCTGTTCATGTTCCTTCCTCAGTGTTCTGTTGATTTCTTAGTGTTTTTTTGGCAATGATTTGTTGAGCTTATGTGCCAATATAATCCCTTTGTAATTTGATACAGCTGGTTTTTTTAGTTTGTTGTTTATCTTTTAATTGAGTGTTAGTTTTTTGATACACAGGAGCTTTACACTTTCAGGTGATCAATTGTTTTTAATCTTTTGTGATTTTGATATCACATTTTCATCCCCATCTGTTTTTCAGAGAAAATATTAAATACATGCCTATGTTTGATTGGAAGCAGTGTTTGGGGATTTTTGTTTTTTAACTCTTCAGTTCATCTCAAATTGTTCTTGGCATCTGGTATAAAGTGAAGATTTCTTTTTTTTCCCAAGGAATTCCTTGTACCAGGAGCTTAACCGTAATTAGTAGGTATTTATAATTTCCTACTTGGATTCTGTGGAAACCATAAGAATGAGGAAAATACATTCCTGTCCCTGTGGTATTAGTCTTAGCAATGAAGTGAGAGTCACAAGCCATGGCAAGCAGGTGTTGGGCACGCACTGACCTCAGGCTGTGGCACAGGGAGGAATCCACTGTGGCTTAGGGCCCCGTCCATCACTTGGACAGAACCTCCTATTCTTCCTCAAGCTGACACTTGGCTACTAAGTTGGCGAGCAGCATAAGCTTGCCTCTCCACCAGCGCAGCATTGATGACAAGATAATCCTATTTGATACACACCAGCCACTTGAAATAACTGTTCCAATTGTGTTTTAAAGAATCAGCTGTTATATTGACAAATAGCCATTACTTAAGGCCCGGAGTCAGAGTTTGAGACACTCTGAAATTTACCATAAGTTGGGGAAGTGGGAGGGATGGGGGATGCTAAGACTGCGAGATTAGAATTTACAGACATTTCAAGGGTGTGGAACAAGTTCTTGCATGTGTCTTCTAAAGATCTTTTTAAGAGCAGAATGCCTGTACTTGGAATAACATAATGGAGATTCCGGCATTGAGGCAACAGGAAGATCTGGTTCCTCCAGCAAGAGTCACGTGAAAGGAAGCAGTTCTGACCGGTGACCTCCGTTGGCTTCAAGTTAAACACTGTGTCCACCACCTGGGGCTTAATGCAGCTTTCATTTCAACTCTTCTTAAAAACAGTGGCCACTGAGAAAGGAAAAAAAAACCAATAATATGCATATTTTAATGCATATATGTGAAGTACAGAAGAGTGGTCCAGATGAACCTATTAATCGCAGGGCAGGAATAGAGACGTAGACAGAGAGAGGGGGACGTGGACACTGTGTGGAAGGGAAGGGTGGGATGAACTGGGAGATTAGGGTTGACATGTAAACACTACCATGTGTAAAATAGCTAGTGAGAGTCTGCCGTACAGCAAGCACTAATGCAGTGATACTCCAGTTTGGAAAAAAAAAAGTGGTTACTGGACTGTGCAGAATACACCATCTTCGGGTGCATGAGAGGGAGTGTTTGCTGTGGAGTCATTTCCCCGTCAAGCACAGTGTCTCTGGAAGGAGATTCCCTTGTATGGTATTAGCCCAGGGTCAAACGACAGAAGTGTAAAATTATTTTGTCTTTGCTCTTTTGTAAACCGTCAGTTGAGCATGCAGGGTGCCACACACGGGGAGTGAGTCGCCTTGATTATCTTCCTTGAGTAGTATGTCCTGGACATTTCCCAAGAGCAAAAATACAGCGCGAGAAAGTAGCAGGACATTTGTGTCTTTGACAGTTTTATAAAAAAGTCTTTAAAGGGAGGCTATTAAAGGCTGTGGTTAAAATTAACTTATTTATAAGGCTGTTTGCAAACTGTGAGAAAAGATGCCTCCATTCCAGAGATCATGGGAAATAAAATGAACTCAAGATTAATGGCCAGTTTAAAAAAAGATTTGTAAAGGTTTATGGTCAGTAGAACCTTGTGTGGTCTGTATAAATGAGTATTCAAGTTCCCTTAAAATGTGTGAGAGGCTGCCTGCAACTTTGCTTTGTAAGAGTATAAGCTACTATGTTCCTGGTGGGTGGTTTCCAACTGTATGTGGCTCAGTTATTTAGTGTCAAGGATTTTTTTTTTAATGTTTAGATCTTTTGCACATTTCAGGATGCCTGGAAGTCTTTCTAGAGCAACCCTCACTTGTGGAAAAAAATCATTGTTTTCTTTGCCAGCACAGAAAAGGTCTTTGTAATGGGTTGAAAGCTAGGGAGAGAGCAGTCTGAGGTGATCAAATAGGCAGACAACAGAGCGCGAGTTAACTCCTATCAGTTGTGTCTCGAGGTTTTAGCCTTAGATTCCAGTCATCTAAAAATCAATGCTTTGTTTTTCTTCCTTTTAGGAAAAACTGTGTCTACCCCATCACATCCTTGAAGAGAAAGGCCTGGTCAAAGTGGGCATTACTGTGCAAGCATGCTAGATGTAACTGTAACGAAGGCTCTGTTCACATGAGGACAGCTCCTCTCCTTTGGGTCGCCTCAGACGCTTTTCTGGTCAGAGACCCTGGACTCTCCTCTTAGCACCTGTCCCCTCCACCCTCCCACTCCCTGCTCGTCAGTTCCCCAACTCGGAGTTGAATTGATGGAAGGACATGAGAGAAGATTTCTTACCTTTCGTAACTGACTCCGATGTTAAGGTGAGACAGGTAGTTAGTTACCTAAAACCCATGAGGGAGCTGGTTTGAAGAGCGGAGCAGCACATCAATGCCTTCTACAGCCTCCTTCATCCCTTCCATGCTCACCCACTGCCATTACCAAGACACCAAGCACAACCGTCTTGCAGCAAGATGCATTTGTTTTTATTAAAACCAAACACATTGTGTATTTCATGGGGGAGGGGGGGTGGAGGGAATGAAACTCAATCAGGTTTTTCACCACCAAATTTTTCAAGAAGTTTCTTGAGACCATTGCCTTTAAAAAAAAAACAAAAAACTATTTTCGACATACAAAATATTTATATAAATATTATTTATTAGTGAGTTGTTATTCATCCTTTGGATGCAAATTGTAAACTAGAAACTATTTTATTACTGCTTTTTTGTGGTTAAACACTTTATTTTAATATTATAAATATTGAGTTATTTTCTATCCTCTTTGGTGTGCAAGTAGTTCTGGGTCTCCATAGTCATGTTTTCTGATGTATATGACTCAAAAAAAAAAAATTTAAGCAAAAAAAACAGGTGCTTCTGTGACAAGAACTGTTTTCTGGGGAGCCATTATTTACACTTTGGTTTATGGAACATTGGTCTTATTTATATTTCTGCATTCCATCCAGCTTCCTACATTCCAGCAGCCCTGTTGTCCCTTGATATAATGAACTGACTGAAATCAAGAGAGCACCCCAAAGTTATTTGTAAATAGCTGTGATGGAAAAAAAGACATATTAAACTTGAATATAAAAATGTGAACAATTCTTTTTTTGGGTTCATACTTATTTGCTATGCACAAAACATTCACATTTTAACACAAAGAAGTAACAAGTGTTGGCCATGTGTCTTGTTGTGTAATTTTGCACTGTAACCTGGGTAAAAGTCTAGCACCAAAGGTAGGTAATAAGGAAGTGGTGTAGGAGAGTGAAGAGGAGAAAAAGATGATTCTGTAACCAAAAAGTTTTTTAAGGGCAGCTTCGTTGAAAAGTGATCAAGAAATAACTTGAGATACAGAGGACCTAGGTCAGGAACCCAGCACTTTCTACAGCTGCCCGTTTTAAAAGAGGCCACAATTCTGTGATGTAGATGTGCTTATTTTATTGCAGCTTAGTTGGTGGCTTTCAAAGTAGCCTGTAAAACACTGTAAGACTCACGATGTCTGGTGTGAAACGGCAGAAGTGAGTCAGTGAATTGGTGGGGCAGATGGATGCAACACCAAGGTGGGCACAGGAGAAGGTGAAGTAAGTAGTATTTGTGAGCCTGAAGGGCCCAGGAGGGAGCAAGTTCAAACAAAACAATGACTTGAGAAAACCCAGCGAAGGAGAGGGATCCATGTTGGTCTGAGGGAGTCTTATAAGACTTCACAGACACACAGCCTATTTTAGGCAGTTGCAAGCGTGTGCACTCACCCTGCAGGTACAGATTTCCCAGGAATTTGTCTTTCCAAGTCTTGTGAATGCTGACTGCATCTTTGCCTCTGTGAAAAGCCATTGTTGAGTTTTTAGAGCAGCAGCAGCCACAAGTTGTAAGACAGATGTGAACACAAAGAGACCAGGACAGTATGCGTTGAACACAGACTTAATCAGCCAATGCCAGGGCTGCCCTCCCGTCTGGGCAAGCGGGGAGGGGACGCTGAAAACAGTCATTTGGATTGGCAGCTAGCAGTTACTTCCTATCAAATGTACTGTGCACTTTAACCTAATTGGAAATATATTTTACTGTTCTCCTGTACTGCACAAATACCTGTTTTGTCAAATAGCATAATGATGTAAAAAAAAAAAGAAAACACTTGGAACAAAGAGCGTATTCATGTTAGCCACAGTCAAAGGTTGATGATAGAAATAGGAATTCAGATGACTGCAACTTGATGGGCATTGAGAATGCAGGGTCCTGAAATATTTTTCTTAACATGTATATATGGCAATATGAAACTCTGTAATCCTTGTTTTGAAAGATTTTTTTTCAGAATTAAAATATTTCTTTTGATACTAATTTTCAGTATTTTCTTGCAGTTGGCTGTATAATATGAATGGCTTCCAATATTTTGTAAAATGCTCTTTTTTTTTTTTTCTTCAAAATGGAATCCTTTGTGTGGCTGAGATGTCTTCAAGATGTTTGTCCATTGCTTATATGTGCAATAAGATGTGTATGGCCAGCTGACAGTGCCCTAAGTAGGAGAATATGCACAGTGCAAGTATCCTTCCTTTTATGATTTAACAGCCATTAAAACTTTGAATCTGTACAAACCATCTTCTGATTGACTTACCCATCAGATGCAGAAAAGAAATCATACGTAGAGTGTCACTGATGAAACAGATTGTAGCAATCATCTAGTGTATTTGTGTTTTTATGTTATATATTATGAAATATAAATATAATATGTATATATAGGATAGGACAGTTTTTATTCAAACTCAGATGTCCCCCGGAACCCACAGTGTTAACATACAGCACTCAAAAGCAGAGTTGCTGTGATTGGGAGGGGTTGGTGAGGGAGGGCAGTTGTGTACATCAGACTTCTCCACTTGTCCCTTGGCTAGTGGCCCCAGAAGTGTCCTTGAGGAAATCTGAAGGTTCTGTGGTGCTTGCTGTGCAATCCTGGGGTCTGGTCCTCCCTCACAACTGTCTACTGAGGAATCTGACCCTCAGGGAGTGCAGTGGCTTCCTGATTACACCTCCCAAGAGTCCGGGTCGGTGTTACCATTTTCCCCACACGTCCAGCCTACCTCTGGGAGAAGAGCAGCTGTTTTGAGGGATTCAAAGGAAAACAGGGACAAATCATTTCTGCTTTCTTGCCCCAACCCACACACAAGAGCCGAGACCCCAGCCTGACAGGGACGGCTGGGACCAGTCAGGGCCTCAATACTTAGGAACCGTATCTACCGAGTCAGGAAGAGCTATGCCCGGCCTGTGAGGCTCTTGACTGGAAGTGCTGCGACTGTACCCAAAGCTTAGCCATCTTGGTCTCCTGCACATTACAGGAGTCCGGTGCTTTGCAGATGCTTTGCATTGTAAGTTGACTGGAACGACTGGGAATGTGTGAAGGACAAGGGGAAGGATAGAAGCGGGAGCACTGGGGGGAGCCTGGCAGGGATGTTTGCATTAGGGTCACCCATGCAGTTCAGCCACACGGCACTGACCGCAGCTGGGGACTGTCCCAGAGACTGACTTCTAGTCACCTGCTGTATCTGAGCACTTCCTGGTTTCTCCTGGGGTGAGATTAGGGCAGCAATGACACCAGTGGGACTGGTTATCTAATCTGTCTTCCACTGGAGGTCAGCTAGCAGAGATCAGGTCCCATTGGCTGTCGGTAAGGCAGGATTCCCCTCTAAAGAGCTCTCTGTACTTCCCACACTCACATGCTAATGGGCCACCTAAATGGCCAGAATTTATGGAGTGGTTCCTGTGAGTCCAGTGTTTTTTTTGAACTTTCAGTTCAGTCACTTAGTCATGTCCAACTCTTTGCGACCCCATGGTCAGCACGCCAGGCCTCCCTGTCCATCACCAACTCCCAGAGTTTGCTCAAACTGATGTCTATCGAGTCGGTGATGCCATCCAACCATCTCATCCTCTGTCTTCCCCTTCTCCTCCCACCTTCAATCTTTCCCAGCATCAGGGGCTTTTCCAATGAGTCAGTTCTTCACATCAGGTGGCCAAAGTATTGGAGGTTCAGCTTCAGCATCAGTCCTTTCAATGAATATTCACGACTGATCTCTTTTAGGATGGACTGGTTGGATCTTCTTGCAGTCCAAAAGACTCTCAAGAGTCTTCTCCAACCCCACAGTTTGAAAGCATTCTTTGGCGCTCAGCTTTCTTTATAGTCCACTCTCACATCCATACATGACTACTGGAAAACCATAGCTTTGGCTAGACAGACCTCTGTTGGTAAAGGTCCTGAACTGTAAAGGTTCTGAACTATAGGCTCCATTGAAACACGGCTGCTTGTCTATTTGGTTCTCTGCTGGTTCTCCATTGCCCAGTACAGTGCTTATCATGCAGTAGGCATTGGAGAGATGTCAGTCAGAAGAATCAATGAATTTTACATGTATTGTCTCAAAGTCTCTTACCAAAAGGCAGTAAAGAAGGGACTTGCAGTAGACACCCGTGGTGAAATGAAAGTCACTCAGTTGTGTGTGACTCTTTGCGACCCCATGGGATCTACAGTCAATGGAATTCTCCAGGCCAGAGTACTGGAGTGGGTAGCCTTCTCCAGGGCTTCCCAACCCAGGGATTGAACCCAGGTCTCCCGCACTACAGGTGGATTCTTTACCAGATGAGCCACAAGGGAAGCCCAAGAAGAATGGAGTGATTAGGCGATCCCTTCCCCAGCAGATCTTTACAACCCAGGAATTGAACTGGAATCTCCTGCATTGCAGGCGATTCTTTAACAACTGAGCTACGAAGGAAGCCCAGACACCCATGGAGTTGTCCCCTAATACCACATGCTTCTAGGAGCTAACCTTGCCTTGTATCAGTTCAGTTCAGTTCAGTCGCTCAGTCGTGTCCAACTCTGCGACCCCATGAATCGCAGCACGCCAGGCCTCCCTGTCCATCACCAACTCCCAGAGTTCACCCAGACCCACGCCCATGGAGTCAGTGATGCCATCCAGCCATCTCATCCTCTGTCGTCCCCTTCTCCTCCTGCTCCCAATACCTCCCAGCATCAGAGTCTTTTCCAATGAGTCAACTCTTCGCATGAGGTGGCCAAAGTACTAGAGCTTCAGCTTTAGCATCATTCCTTCCAAAGAAATCCCAGGGTTGATCTCCTTCAGAATGGACTGGTTGGATCTCCTTGCAGTCCAAGGGACTCTCAAGAGTCTTCTCCA